>JARDYJ010000003.1:43244605-43247105 GCA_029215755.1 Spea hammondii
CCCTTAATTTCTAAAAAATTGGTGATGATTAAAGGAGTAGGGAATACCACTATTCCCCACCCCGTAACAAAACCTTTGTGCTTCCAAATTCCAGGTATCACTGTCCAAGCTAAATTTCTCCTCAGCCCTACCTGCCCTATAAGTTTATTGGGTATGGATTTACTGAAGACACTGGGATGTACTATAATCTGTAATCCAGATGGTGATGTTATTCTTGAGGTCCCCGAAGGAGACAATGTTTCCTTAGGACAAAACATTTCTACCTATGTGAAAAGTACAGGTAACTCCAGGTTTTTGGGCTACAGTGATGAGGTGCCAGATGGACTATGGGCAGTCCCAGGTGCATCTGTGGGACTTATTTGGAATGAGCCACCAGTAAAGGTTAAACTAAAACAAGGAGTTAATTTGCCCCGCATATCACAGTATCCATTGAGTCGAAATGCAGTGGAAGGAATAAAGCCAGTATTAGAGGACCTATTACAACAGGGTATCATTGTTCCCACTGTCAGCTCCTGTAACACGCCTATTCTACCAGTGGTCAAGCCTGGTACTAATCCTCCCAAATACAGGTTTGTCCAGGATTTAAGAGCTATCAATGCTATAGTGGACCCAATATTCCCTGTGGTGCCTAATCCAGCAACTATATTGTCTTCTATCCCTTCCAATTCTTGCTGGTTTACTGTGATTGATTTAAATTCGGCATTTTTTAGTGTTCCGCTTGACCCTCAGAGCCAGTATCTGTTTGCTTTCACATATGGTGGACAACAATACACCTGGACTTGTATTCCCCAGGGGTACACTGAAAGTCCAGCACTGTTTTCCAAGGCCCTCAGACAAAGTTTGTCAGATGTATTTCTAAAATGTGGATCTGCATTAATACAGTATGTTGATGATTTGCTGATTGCTTCCCCAGATGAAGTAAGCTGCAGAGAGGACTCTCTACAGTTGATGCAAGCTTTGGCTGCAAGAGGTCACAAAGTAAATAGAGAAAAAGTTCAGTGGTGCAGTCAGTCTGTAAAATACCTAGGACAGATTTTATCACCAGGTGAGAGAAAGATTCTTCCTGAGCGAATAGATCCCATCCTTAAGTTCCCTGTACCTCGTACCAAGAAGCAGGTACGTGCCTTCCTGGGCATGGTGGGATTCTGTAGACAGTGGATACCTAATTTTTCCAAGATTAGTGCACCCCTTGTTCAATTAACTCGTAAGGAAGTGTCTGAACCCGTCCCATGGTCGGATGAAACAGAAAGCTCATTTGTTCAGTTAAAAGAGGCTTTGTGTAGTGCCCCTGCTCTTGGGCTCCCTAACTATGATATGCCATTTACTTTGTTTTGTCATGAAACACAGGGTAATGCCTCTGGAATACTAACCCAGAGCCACGGAGAGGGACAGAGACCCCTTGCCTACTATAGCACTCCACTTGATTCTGTGGCAGCTGGATTAACCCCTTGTTTGCGGGCTGTGGCGGCAGCTGCTGCCTTACTGGAATCAGCACAGGCCATAGTTCAGGGACAGGAACTGAAAGTGATGGTTCCTCATGCAGTGAGTGCATTGTTAACCCATCGATCGACACAATTTACTAATAGTAGGCTGACTAAATACGAGATTGTTTTGCAGGGTACACCCAATGCCACCGTCCACCGGTGCACAGTGTTAAACCCTGCCACTCTTTTGCCAGATCCAGAGGAGGGACCTCCTCATGATTGTGTGATTTTGACAGAACAATTACAAACTACTCGCGACCGATTGTATGAGCGACCTTTGACTGACCCTGATATTGAATACTTTGTAGATGGTTCCTCATTTATGGATATTGACGGCAGGCGTTGTACTGGGTATGCTGTAGTTACATCAGAAGGAAAAGTGGAAGCTAATGCTCTCACACCTCACTGTTCAGCACAGGTGGCTGAATTAGTTGCTTTAACTAGAGCATGTATTTTGGCTGCTGGTCGTTCTGTTAATATCTACACTGACTCACGATATGCTTTTGGTGTTGTTCATGATTTTGGAGCAATCTGGAAATACAGAGGTTATTTAACCTCTTCAGGGTCTCCTATTCTAAACCACAAGTATGTACAGACTCTATTGAATGCATTGTTGCTACCAACTGAAATAGCAGTGGTTAAGGTTTCAGCACACACTAAAGGAAATGACAAGGAATCAGAAGGAAACAAGTTAGCAGACAAAGTAGCTAAAGAAGCTGCACTGCGACCTATAGAGGAAATGGGATCATATCCTCTGAGACAGACCGACAACCTAATAGATATTCCATTGGCACTAGAAAAATTCTATGATCAAATAACCAAGGAAATTGTTGATGATTGGATAAAAAAGGGAGCCAAACAAGTAGGCAAAATCTGGGAAGGCCCAAATGGGAACTTTGCCCTACCACCTGATCTTACCTTATATGTTAAGGATCACTCATGGAGTTTCACATAACTCTACCCAAGCAATGGTGGACCACCTAAGAAAAGATTGGTGGTACCCAAGATTACGTGAG
>JARDYJ010000003.1:43252105-43729605 GCA_029215755.1 Spea hammondii
GTCAGTACTGCACCCAACCCAAATTGTGATGCGTCTACTTGAAGAACAGTATCACAGTTTACATCAAAATATTTCAAGATGGGTCCGGGCTGTTTGCTTATGGTGGCCTTTATTTTCTCAAACGTTGTTTGCATATTAGCATCCCAAGACCAGCATGCATTTTTCTTCAGTAGAGTTCGTAGAGGTGCTGTTTGTTGGGCTAAACCCTGCGAAAACTTTGACAGATAATTGAAAATGCCCAGTGCTGTTTCTAGTTCTTTTCTGGAAGTTGGTGCTTGCATTTTAATGATTGCTTGTATCTTGTTGGGATCAGGTTTTAAACCATCTTTACTGATGATATGCCCAAAGTAGCTTACCTCCTCAACACCAATCTGCAGTTTGTTCGGGTTGAGCTTCATATTCTTCTCACGACATCTCTTAAGCAAAGCAATCAGGTTCTTGTCATGTTCCGCACGGTCTTTGCCATAGACCAATAAATCATCAATTATGACTTCCACACCCTGCAGGCCTGAAATTAGCTCGTGTGATTTTTTCTGGAACATTTCTTGAGCAGATGCTACACCAAAAGGTACTCTTGTAAATCTCCATCGTCCAACCGGGGAGTTAAACGTGGTGAGGCGACTGCTGTTCTCATCTAAACGTAGTTGCCAGTACCCAGACTGTGCATCTAGTACACTGAACACTGATGCCCCAACAAGTTTGTGTGCTATGTCCTCTAGAGTGGGTAGTCTGTAATGTTCTCTCATTATTACCTTGTTCAAATCACGTGGGTCAATGCATATACGGATTGCTCCTGTGTTTTTCTTTTCCACCACCACCATAGAGCTGACCCATTCAGAAGGTTCTGTGACCTTTTTGATCACTCCCAATTTTTCCATCCTTGAGAGTTCTTGTTCTACTTGGCTTTGAAGCGTTAAAGGTATTTTCCTTGGTGCATGTATAACAGGGTGTGCCCCTTCTTTGATCCGGATTTTGCATATCCCTGGAAGACATCCGAGTCCTCTGAATACATCACTGAAATCATGTTTAATGCCGTGAGCTGTAAGTATGTTTTCACCGTTGTTAACAGTCATTATAATTTTGATAAGACCAATCTCTTGGCTCGTCCGCAGACCCAGCACAGCAGGAGCCTGTGTTTCTATTACAAACACCTGTAAGTTAGTTTCAGATCCTTTATAGGCACATTTTGTATGACAATGTCCAATAACATCCAGGACCTCTCCTCCATAACCTCTTAGCTTTGGTAGCCTTTGCGTTTCGAGTTGTAATTCCTTACTGAGGAATACTGCGATATATGTGTCCTGGCACGCAATTTACCTGAGCTCCTGTGTCAATCTTAAACTTGACAGGGATCTTAGCATCCCCTAGATGTAAGGTGACCACTGCTTCATCTGCAGAGTGTTGTGTGTTCTGCACCGATGCAAGGTATATCTGTGAGCCGTCTGTGTCATCATCTGAATGGTTGTCCAAATCATCTATATTATACACTGGTCGTGTCTGTGGCTTCCTATAGCTCATTCCATTATGACACATTTTGGCAAAGTGCCCCTTTTTTCTGCATTTATTACATATTTGGCCTCTTGTAGGGCATAACATATCTTTGTAGTGTGTGTTTCCACAATATCCACAGGTTGTTTCTGTGTTCCTAGCTCTGTTTTCTCTTTTATTCCCTCTCCAGTCAGCTTTTTCTCTTATGTGACTTCTAGATTGCTTTTCAATTGCACTGACTTGTGGTTGTGGACCTCCCAGTACCTGCAAGTCTTTTGTTGACATCTCATATGCTCTCGCAATTCTGATAGCTTTTTCAAAGGTTAATTCTTCCTCTTGCAGTAACTTTTCCTGCACTTCTTTGAACTGACTGCCCATTAATATCCTGTCTTTTATCATATCACTGCTATCATGAAATGCACAGTCTTTTGCAAGCAATTGTAACTGTGTGACCCACTCATCAACTGATTCACTGCCCCCTTGGTTCCTCTCATAGAACAGCTTTCTTTGCACTGTGGTGTTTTTTCGTGGATTACAATATTCATCAAACTTTGCAAAGAGTACCTCTGTCTTTTTCTTGTCCTCTGGAGCTATGTTTCCACTTGCACACCATGCTCTGCATACATCCCGGCCTGTTTGGCCAACACTGATGAGAAAGTATGCAGCCTTTTGTTGATCAGTCCATTGTGCTGCATCAGGGCCTGCATAAACCAGCTCTATCAGCTCCTTCCACTTTGCCCAGTTCTCTGATACATTTCCAGATTCTAAATCCAGGGGAGGAATGTTTCTTGTGCTGCTTGCCATTATTCTTTAGATACACTCCTGGTACCATGTGTTGTATGTACAATAAAGACAGACAGATCAGGCAGCAACTTCTTTATTCCATGCTCTCTCTTCCTCTCTCTCTGCTGCCCCCTCCTAGTTGCATCACAGGACTTAAGGTAGACCATATATTAGTATTTAAGGTAGAACTTTAGAGTTTGGAAATTAACAACATTAACAGTGTCACAAATCAACATAACATTACATCACAATATATGTGTGTATATATATATATATATGTGTGTATATATATATATATATATGTATATATATGTGTGTATATATATATATATATATATATATGTGTGTATATATATGTGTATATATACCGTATTTGCTCGATTATAAGACGAGGTTTTTTCCAGAGCAAATGCTCTGAAAAATACCCCTCGTCTTATAATCAGGGTCGTCTTATAATCAGACCTCAAATAGGTCTGATTATGAGACTAAGATCCAGATCCCCCGCAGCGATGCAGAGGACCTGGATCCTCCTGTGTTAATCCCCCCCCCCCCCAATTTACCGGTGCTTCTGAGTCCCCGGTGCTTAGTCCGGGCTGCGTGTAGAGCTCTACGCGATACAATCGCGTAGAGCTCTACACGCTTCCCGGACTAAGCACTGGGGACCCAGATGCAGGGGACCTGGATCCTCCTGTGTTAACCCCCGACCCAACTTACCGGTGCATCTGAGTCCCCGGTGCTTAGTCCGGGCTGCGTGTAGAGCTCTACGCGATTGTATCGTGTAGAGCTCTACGCTCTACACGATACAATCGCGTAGAGCTCTAAACGCTGCCCGGACTAAGCACCGGGGACTCAGAAGCACCGGTAAGTTGGAGGGGGGGGGGCATAACACAGGAGGATGCAGGGGACCTGCATCCTCCTGTGTTATGCCCCCTCCAACGTACCGGTGCTTCTGAGTCCCCGGTGCTTAGAGCTCTACGCGATTCGCGTGGAGCTCTACATGCTGCCCGGACTAAGCACCTGGGGCTCAGATGCAGGGGACCTGGACCCTCCTGTGTTATGCGCCCCCCCCAACTCAGAAGCACCGGTAAGTTTGGAGGAGGGAGGGGGAGTGTTAAATGTGGGTTTGAGGCATTTCTGGAGGCAGAGTGCTCTGTGAAATGCCTTTTAACCCCTTTAATGCCACTCTGCCTCCTGAAATGCCTTAAACCTCCCTATATGCCACTCTTCCCCATAATATGCCTTTTAACCCTCTAAGTGCCAGAGTGGCATATAGGGTTAAAAGGCATATCATGGGGCACAGTGGCATATAGGGTTAAAAGGCATATTATGGGGCACTGTGGCATTTAGAGGGTTAAAAGGCATATCATGGGGCACAGTGGCATATAGGGGGTATAAGGCACTTCTGGGGCAGATGTGCATAACTGGGGGACAGGTTGGAAAATAGAAGGAAATAAAACCAAAATATTTTTCTCAAGCATAGCTTTTATTAAAAAAAGTGTTTAAATGAATTAACATTTACTGGTAAAACTTTTTTCCTATAGGGTCGTCTTATATTCAGGCTTTTTCTTTTTTTCCTAAATTAATATTAAGATTTGGGGGGTCGTCTTATAATCAGGGTCGTCTTATAATCGAGCAAATACGGTATATATATATGTGTGTGTATATATATATATATATATATATATGTGTGTGTGTGTATATATATATATATATGTGTGTGTGTGTGTGTATATATATATATATATAATATTGTTGTTGGGGGTTTTTGTCCAATTTTGGTGTGTTATTTTTCATAAAGTGATTGCTGAATTTTCGGTCCAGAATTTTCATTTCGGTGCATTCCTATATACTAAGCCAGACACTGAAGCAGTAGGCCTACACCACATCAATGTTTGGCTTAGTATATAGTGATAGGGGTTATGCTACATTATTGGCAATGTCTGGCTCAATGTATAGTGATAGGTGTTGTGCTGTGTCTCAGTATATAGTGATAGGTGTTATGCTGTACCCCAGTCAATGTGTGCCTCAGTATATTGTGATAGGTGTTATGCTGTACCACCATCAATGTCTGCCTCAGTATATAGTGATAGGTGTTATGCTGTACCCCAGTCAATGTGTGCCTCAGTATATAGTGATATGCTGTACCCCAGTCAATGTGTGCCTCAGTATATAGTGATAGGTGTTATGCTGTACCCCTGTCAATGGTATGCAGTTTTTCCCAATAAAAAAATAAAATAATATATATATATATTGATCCTTTATGCAGCCCGGAGCCCCCGCTCATGATTCGCTCATAATTAATTTTTGCGGTGAGAATTTCACCTTTAGAATAGACAATGGAGTCAAAAGCGTTGGAAATATATAGCTCCACCCCCTTGCAATGTGATTTTTTTTTCAGCTCCACCAACTTTATATGGACTGGAGAAGCATATTGTGCGCACAAAATTTTGGATCTGGGAAACACAAGAAAAATTAGAGGGAACATTGCTCATAGACTATTAGTTTATTTACTGTTAACTGTGTGAGACTGTGAACCCCAGGGAGTTGATGGAATCTGAGTACAGCTGCTATGCAGATCATACATATGGGTCCCTGGGGTGGAGCAATTGGAGAGCAGGGTGGGCCAATGCTCCGTTCCCCCATTCTGTGGAAAATTCATGCCGGCTTCTGCAGGATCCGGTCCGGGATTTCTATGAGGGCGGCATCAGGGACAGGTGCTGGGCATTAAAAACCCCTGGAGCCTGATACTCAGGAAGACTGTTGGGGGAAGAAGAAGTTCCCTGCGCTCCCAGGGCAAGGGGAGGCCCTGAACAAGAAGACCATCCCTAAGCCAAGTGAGGCAATACCTGCCTGGACATTTTGTGTGCTGTCTGGGGGAGGTTTTCCAGAGCCTGGCGTAGCTGGGTCTGGCTGGGCAGTCTGGACCAGCATAGTTTAGTTAAAGAGGGCTCCAATTGGGAGCTCGGTTTTTTTTTATGATTTGTTTTTTTGGGGGGGTTTAAGCAGTTAAAATAAAGTGCTGTTTTGTTCCAAGCTGGTGTTCCCAACTCTGATTGCCCTAGAGGACTGTGCTTAGGACCCCTAAATGTGACATGTATGGCCCTCATGCTACAGGGTTTGTCACAACTGAATATAATATTACTTGTAAGTTTATTATACAATGTTGCAGTACTTGCAGCTTGATTCATACAATTACCAGTAAAAAGTATATTAGGCTGTAACAGCTGCATTAGTAATATTTTTTATATATATTACCTATAGACAACTAGTCAACATACCACAAACAACTGCCAAAGACAGCTTCTAGTTGGTTACAGAGGTTTATTTTCTTAGTTGCCGTGGGCACTTTACACATTAGAGTAAGTCCACAACTATTTGTTATGATTGGATTAAAAAAGTATTTTGAAGCAGTGGTTGCTTCTGAAATAACTCCACAGGCAGCTATCAGAACATGAAATTTTGACAAGCTTCAGAACCTCAAGAGGCATCATCTCCACTACTAGACAGGAGATTCTATTAATGTTTCAGCCACTATTCAATCTCACTTCATCTAGGAATCCTGTCATATGTATCACCAGGAATTCCAACATTACAATGTTTCATCATTTGCTATAACACTGTCTTTATTGTCAGCTATGACAATGTTTGAGCAGTTATCTGCTTCTGAAAGAAGATTTTTTCTAGGTCTGTGACATATGTTACTGAAGAAGGGTACTCTTGAAAGGTGGTCATGCTAACTAGCTTTATGTAAGTCAAGGTATACAGTTTTTTGTAAATATTTAACAAATTTTAAACTAGCTGGGCAGACATGTATAATTCTTATTATTTCACACAATTGGATTTTACAAATTGTTAAATAACGAAAACAATAATTCCACATTCCAGCTATTAGGACAGCAAAAACCTTATGTCAGAAATATCTTCCATTAGCTTCAGATAACTAAAACTAAAAGATTTACAATGCTTTTTCATTTTGTGTTATCTCGTCTTGTTTCATAATCAGATATGAAACCTTTACAGGATTCAAAGAACTCAAACATTAACCATAACTCCAGGTATATTAAACAACATCAATGTAAAAAAGAGTAAAGCTAACACTTAAGCAACATGAGAAATGAAAAATAATAGACATATAAGCAAGGACAGAATAGGCAGATCCTACCCTTAACAAAGGCACATAGCTGAAACATCGGGGGATCTCACACTGGTTGTCAGTCTATTATGTCCTTGCTTTGTTTATGCATACATTGATATGTTGAAAACCTTTTTTCTTTTGTGCATTGCATTTTGGTGGTATTACACCCAGTAAACATTGTTTGTATCAGCATACATGTATGTTATTTGTCATGTGGTTTAAATGTTAGCCTTGGGTTTTTTTTACATTCATGTTGTTTAATATACCTGGAGTTATGGTTTATGAAATGTTTGAATTCTTTGACAAAACCCCCCCCAAAAAACCCCAATAAAATACATGTGGAGACCAACAATGGGGCGCCCATGTTTCCCATTTCCTCAAAAACACCCCCTAGATTTGATTTATTTTTAAGACCTATTAGACAACAAAGGGGAAATAGAATGGTAGGGGTGTATGTAATGTTTTGTTTAAAAAAACCCCCAATATTTGTTTATTGGACTTGTGAGTACAGCTTTGGAAAACATTAACATATGAAAATAATAAAAAAGTTACATATTAGACTAATTCACAAAGAAATAAAGTGCTGCACAAAATTTACAAAAACACCACAATATGTGTGAAAATTTAACAATACTTAAATGCTTTTAAGTGGGCTCTTCAATAGGCTCCTCTGTTAGAAAGCCCATAGAGCCCCTTCTGGGAAATGGAATGGAGTTTCTTCTTTGTACCAGTATAACAGAAGAGGACCGGAGGAGAGATAGTTGACAAATACAAAGTGGAAAAGAGAGGGATATTCAGAGCTTAAAATAAAAATGCCAGATATCTGGTGTAAAAACACAACATAAACAGGTATAATACCTTGGTGCTGCAGAACCAACACACGAATACAACGTGCAACAGATAGTGATATTCAGCTCTTAAAATAAATTAGACTAATTATTCATTGTATTAAAATTTTATTTTTTTTAAATGAATGGTCATTCCTTTTTGCATTTACATATTTTTCTGCTTATGATTCCCTTATTTAAATAAGTATATGCAGCAAATATGAATACATTCACGTGATATATAAACAATATCTTCAAAATGGCCAAAGCTTCTTCCTATATGGAACACGCTCTGAACAAAAGAATAGAAATCAAAACCTCTCCTCGAGATTTTTTTAACCTGTGCTGTAGCTGCCTAATAGAGTCTCATCTTTATTTCTTTAGACCTACTTGCACAAAAATTTTTATATGTTGTTAAAGTTTAAATGACTTGACTATAACAGACTAAGAAGTACATCCTTGATGCTCTTAGGTTTTACAGAAATAATAGTGTGATGAAAATCTTATTAAAAGGAAACTTTCTTTTTCAATGATAAATGAGCTTTTTCAAATAAGAAAAATAATTATGCTCTTTATAAATGAAAAATAATAGATTTTTTAACACTGCAGTGGTTTTCTAGATGGCTGTGCGGACATTATGCTGACTTGATTATACATATTTTTTCTGCTTCAATTAAGAGCCTGAAGTAAAGGGAAAATTATCTAGCAGAAAGAAAACAATTCAGCATGGAAAATGTGTTTATGAAGCAAGAGAAAATAATAATAAAAAAAAAGCTAAAAGCCTACTAGGAAATGGATGTAAGTAAACTTGTGATATTATTATCTGGCCCAGGTGCACCATAAATCATGGTAAAAATAATGATTTTAGTAACTTGGCTATTCATTTGATGTACCTATACAATCAGGCCAAGACTAGAATTGTCAGTTTCCTTACAGAGGTACCTACAGCTTCTTTTTTCACAAGAATTCAAGGTGTTCATTTGAGAATATGTCTATAAAGTTGGGTCAAGTTATTTGTTTAATCTGTCAGTTGAGTTGATGTGTAAATCAGCATCTAGTCTGCCATGTAAGTCAGTTGAATCAGCAATTCTACCAGAGTTCTAGTTGAATTGCTTGTATAGTTGTAAAGGCCTATTCATCCGCGGGCGGATCTGTGGTTCTGCAGTTGCTGCTGGGAAACACAGGAGGATTGTTGGCGTGCAGCCCATTTAAAGATTATTGTTATTGCTGTAGAATCAATACTTAATAAAGGTATCTCTCCTAGTTTACTATATATATATATATATATATATATATATATATAACATCCAAAAATAGTTACCGGCACTCCAGGGACTTCTTTAAATAATCATTCAAGAAACTGCAGTTTTCTAATCAACGTTGATTAGAAAACTGCAGTTTCTTGAATGATTATTTAAAGAAGTCCCTGGAGTGCCGGTAACTATTTTTGGATGTTTTATGATTTGCTGTTGCAGCTACTTGGCACCGGGCTAAAAAAGTGGTAATTGGTGTGCAATTGTTAATTTTGGACTTATATATATATATATATATATATATATATATATACATATACATATATACAGACTGCTTATTAGATTTTTGAATAAAAAGAGTTTTAACAGAGCATAGAGAACAAATTATGTCCCCTAACCTTGCCTCTCCTCATTGGTTGACAATGCAACAACAAATAATCCCGTTTCAAAATAAATTCCCAAATTCTAAAAAAAATCCCTCCCTTATCCCCCCCCACACAAAATCATCATGGCTATCCAACAAAGAAAAATTATCTTACAACCTCACTTTGTTGTTGTCAGGGGCCTCGCCTCTGTTATAGTGGGTTCTACCTCAAATGTGCTGAACCAGTAAGCTTCTTGGAATGTTTGTTTGATCTAATGGCTAGTTTTTAATAAAAGGTTTTTGTTTTTTTTAAATTAAGTTTTTGTGTCTCTTTCAATGTACATGATATACGTACCTCCAGTCAGTTCCAATGCTGGCTCAGCAAACGCCAAAAGAGGGTATCAGCCCCAGTTAACTTCAACTCTGAAACCATCTGAGGAGAGGCCTTTGCAACAATCAAGAACCTTTCCTGAAACATCCCAAGCACTCTGCAAGCCACCATCTGAAACCAAGCACTAACTTACCCAACTGTTAATTTAACCCCTTCGCGACCTTTGCCGGTTCAGGACCGTCATGACATGAAGGTCACTAAATGACCTTTGACGGTCCTGAACCGTCAAAAAGTAAAATAAGCTTAGAAAGTGATCAACGTTCACTTTCTTCACTTAAACGGCGTTACTGTAATGCCTCGATGTCGAGGCATTCAGTAACGCCGAGATCGGCATCGGGGGCCATGTCTGGCCCCTCCCCGAGGCGTCAACAACCGCCATACATTGTATGGCGGCGGACGCCCGTTTTAAAAGCGTTTAGGAGGCGATCAACGATCGCCTCCTAAACTTAAATGGTGTCGCTGGAATGCCTCGATCAGGAGGCATCCAGCGACACCAAACACTTACCTGTGGGTGGGCTGTGACCGCTCCGGAGAGCGGTCACAGCCGCAGCTGCCGGTGTTCTTCGCCATCAACAAGATGGCGGCCGCCCTGTAAAAGCAACAAACAAGTTTTTAAAGTTCGCTAGATGGTCTAGAGAACTCTGGCTCCACTTGCAGGTTGAATACAGGTACTGCATTCAACCATGCAAGTCAATGGAGCCCAGCTTTCTAATCACAATGTGATTAGTAAAATATAAAAAAAAAAAAAAAAAAAATATGGAAAAAAAAATATGGAAAAAATTAAAAGTGCTAACATTTAAAAATAATTATGCAGTGATGTCACTAGATGAACCATCCAGCAAAATGTGTAAAAAAAAATATAAAAAAAAAAAGTATTAAAAAAATAAAATAAAAAAAGAAAGTTTATTATTTTGAGCAAGTGCTAAAATTTCTCAAAAATCTCAACAAAGAGTTAAAATAAAAGCACTTCAAATACCCAAGGGGTGTCTAATATAAAAAAAAATGGCTGATGGGGTAAATTGGAGTGGCTGAGCTCAAAGATAGGGCATAGGTACAGACTTTCCAAAATGGACAAAAAAAGCGCACTTCCCAAATGTGGCATTTTAAATCTCAAACAACACGACAAATCCATGCATGTCGGGTATCGCTGTACTCAGGAGATGTTCCTGAACACACATTGGGGTGTTGTTTGACAGTGGCATATACCAAAGTTTGACAAAGTGTAGTTGTATAATTGGTGCATGGAAAGGGTTAAAATAACAGCATTTGGAATACCCTGGGGTGTCTAGTTTTCAAAAATATATGGTTTGAATGGGTTAAATTGAGTTAATCGGCTTCAAAGATGTTCCAAAGAGGAGATGGAGGCAGAATGACCAGATTTGTTAAAAAAGATTTGGAAATCATAAAACGCTGCTTGTACTTATTGCCCTATAACTTACAAAAAACAGCAAAAAAACATTGGGTATTTCTAAACTCAGGACAAGTAGTAGAATCTATTTAGCTAGTTTTTTTAATTGCTTTTTTAGGTGAGTAAAAGATTTTTCAAATAAAAGTCATAAAATGTGTTTTTTTTCAATTTTTCACCATGTTTTTTTTATTTTTTTTATAGTAAATAAGATGATACGATCAAAATAATGGTATCTGAAGAAAGCCCATCTTGTCCTGAAAAAAACAATATATAACTTATGTGGGTACACTAAATGGGTGAGGAGAAAATTACAGCTGAACACAAGCACCACAAAAGTATTAAAACAGCCTCGGTCCCACAGGGTACAAAACGAAAAATGAGCCCGGTCCTTAAGGGGTTAATTTATTCATCCTATTTTGCCCTGATTACTGCTACAAGAGAGCTACTACTCCCTATTTCACCCCTCTTTTTGTTTCAGTTACTCATACTACTCCCTAAGATTGTAAACTCTCGAACAGGGCCTTTAAAATGCCACCAATCCTACCAGGAACTTTGTATAAAAGTTCCATGCAGCATACTTACAAGATAAATAAATTACTCTTGTCCTTCAGGCATGTTTTATGTGTTAGTTCAGCAGAATATTTTACCTTTAATTTAAGAAGAACATAGGATAAGCCTGTCTTTTATTAAATCTTTAATCACTGTGCTGCTCGACCCAATGGCATTCAAAGGGTTACACTTCTAAGAGGAAACATACCACAAAAAGAATATTTAAGGAACACTTGCACAAGACTATTCTCTGGGTTTTCGTTTTAGTGGCAGACACAGTTCTAGGATTGCATACCAATTTTTATACTGTTACTCAAAGCGTCTGCTGGGTATGAAACCTGCATTTTCACTTTTCACTAATAATCTAGAGATATGTGGTCATTATATATTCATTGCCCAAAAGACAAATTAATTTAAATTATTCTGCTTAAATAAATTCTGCTACTTTCAATTTCATTTCTTTTTCCACAGTTCTACAAACAAGCATCTCAGCATGGATCCTCAGGTGGTACAGACAGGCAAAGAACAATATGCCAATGTGTAAACCTTATTCGTAATATATTCCTAATAAAATTATATTAATATGGAATTCTGGGTTTTTCCCTACATGTGAGCTTTGTTTGTGGCCCATACGGATTTACACCATAGGCTGAATTGTCTGCATTATATCACTGTAATACTGTTCATATCCTTACTATAGCTTTGTGCAGTTTAGTTTTGTACCTTATTATTTTCCTTTACTGAACTTTTTCAGCACAGCTAACTAGTTAGCTGGGCATGAAACTTTTGCTTATGAATTATACTTAACGTCAAATTTATTTAGCAGGTTAACAGGCAAACAGCAAAGTATTTTATTTAAATAAAATTGCCTGGTTGAACTGTGTCGCTTTAACCCTTTGAATGGCAGGAGTCCATTTTCCACATCAGAGGTAGGCCAGTTTCACAGTACACAATATTAGTAAATATCCATGTTTCATATTCACTCTAAAGACTCCTGGTCCATATACCATCAACCACAAGTATCCAAACCATTTTGCTGGCACACCTATTTTGCTTACTACAATTCACATTCACAGCAGTATTCTAAAGTCCACAACCTTCATCAGCATTTTTTGTGTTTAAAAATAAAAAATAATTGATTGTGTGCCTTTCGGTTTTTATTTCAATTTATGCTTCAATTTATATTATACTTCAAATGGGGCTAGGGGGGGTTTACAGGGGGGGGCACCTATGAATTCATAATCCCCGATCACTGAAGGGGTTATTTATGTAAGTGTTTACATATGTGTGAGTGTATGTTGGAAAGGGGTAAAGAAGGTACACACAAGTTGTTTGGGGACAATGATGGCACATACAAGCTGTTTTGAGGGCAACAATGGCACATACCAGCTGTATTAGGCTGGATAAGCTATTTGGGGCACTAGTAAGCTACCGTATGCTTTGGTTTATCTGTATAGAAACCCTTTGAAAAATGCAGTTTGTAATTCCAAAAGTACCTAGTACCTGCTTGAAAGCTTTTATCCATACTTCCATACTTAATTTTAAGCTCATAATTATGCTAAATTTAAAATTGTACATCAATGGTTTTTAACATTCATTCTAATGAAATCTCTGTTCACGCAAGCATACTGTTGAAGCATTCAAATACAGTAGGTTAGTAATAATTAGGTTTGTGAAAATTCCCAGAGATGGAAGCCTTTAAACACATATGGAAAATACCTATTCATTACTTTTAAAATTTGCATTTACAACTGTTTAAAATTATGTTAACCCCTACAGTCACACAGTGGACTGATAGCATTAGAAGTTAACGTGAGTAGAAAGAAGAGTAGAAAGAAGAACTATTAAAGCAGAAGCTAGTTAATGTATAACAACTGGCTGATCTAACACAAGCAATGTACGTAATCATACATATATGTTCACAAAATAAAAATTCAGTATACTGATACAGCATATGATATATATATATATATATATTAGGGCTGCAACTAACGATTATTTTCATAATCGATTAGTTGGCCGATTATTTTTTCGATTAATCGATTAATCGGATAAAAAATTTAATTTTTTTTCAATTTAAAATAATGTAATAAAAAACGTACAATTTACACTTTCATCTCTTTATCACAATGGCCTCTCTCTATTCACCTTCTTATTTTACTGACATAATAATAAAAGCTACAAGAACCCAAACACAGTGTTTCTCAAACTAGGTTTTAATACAAAGTTATTAGTAAATATTAATTCATATGTTAAATATTTTTCATATTTAATAAAAACTATGAGAAAAAAGCCTTGTTTAAATTTTTTTTATTTACCAAACTGCCCCTGGTTATGCACATCTGACCCCCAGCTTGCCACTCTGCCCCCATATATGCCTTATACCTCTTATATGCCAGTGATATGCAACTGAGCCCCCTGATATACCTTTTACCCCCAGATATGTTTTATGCCCCCCTGATATGCCTAATATCGATATGCCTTATACCCCCTATATGCCACTGAGCCCCCTGATATACCTTTTACCCCCAGATATGCCTAATATCGATATGCCTTATACCCCCTATATGCCCTGAAATTCATAATACCCCCCATACACCACTATAACTCACCCATACACCACTCTGGCTCCTCCCCCTCCCATACTTCACTCTGGCTCCTCCCCCTCCCCCTCCCATACACCACTCTGGCTCCTCCCCCTCCCATACACCACTCTGGCTCCTGCCCCTCCCATACACCACTCTGGCTCCTCCCCCCTCCCATACACCACTCTGCCTCCTCCCCCTCCCATACATCACTTTGGCTCCTCCCCCTCCCATACTCCACTCTGCCTCCTCCCCCTCTCATACACCACTCTGCCTCCTCCCCCTCCCATACATCACTTTGCCTCCTCCCCCTCCCATATACCACTTTGCCCACTCCCATACTCCACTCTGCCTCCTCCCCCTCCCATACATCACTTTGCCTCCTCCCCCTCCCATATACCACTTTGCCCACTCCCATACTCCACTCTGGCTCCTCCCCCCTCCCATACACCACTGCCTCCTCCCCCTCCCATACATCACTTTGGCTCCTCCCCCTCCCATACATCACTTTGCCTCCTCCCCCTCCCATACTCCACTCTGCCTCCTCCCCCCTCCCATACTCCACTCTGCCTCCTCCCCCCTCCCATACTCAACTCTGCCTCCTGTCAGCCACGGAGGTTCACAAGACACCAGGGAGCCAGGTAGAGAGGCAGAGTGCCGTATGGGAGGGGGAGGAGCCAGAGTGGTGTATGGGAGGGTGGCTCCCATACACCCCTCTGACTCCTCCCCCCTCCCATACATCGCTCTTCCTCTCCACCCGGCTCCGTTACTGACAGGAACTTTCACTGCAGCTTCATAGAAGCCTCAGCGTAAGTGAAGGTGAGTAACGGAGGCTGTCTGTGCGATGCAGACCCCCACCGACAGAGAGGATGCGCACAGACAGCCTCCGTTACTGCCCTTCACTTATGCTGAGGCTTCTATGAAGTCAGTAACGAAGCCGGGTAGAGAGGCAGAGTGATGTATGGGAGGGGGGGAGGAGTCAGAGGGGTGTATGGGAGGGGGAGAGAGACGGAAGTGAGAGACCAGCCGACAGTGAGGGGAATCCAGGTCCCCTGCAGCGTTGCGTGGGATCTGGATTCTAGTGTTATAATCCGATCTCTGTTTGAGGTCGGATTATAATTTTTATAATCGATAAAATAATCGAATAATCGATTCGATTAATCGATAATGAAAATCGTTGACAACGATTTTCATTATCGATTATTATCGATTTTATCGATTAGTTGTTTCAGCCCTAATATATATATATATATATATATATATATATTTTATTCATTAAATCGATGTTCACGTGTCTGCAATTGACTCTGGAGCAAATGGTGTTCTCCTCTTTTTCACAATCTGATGCGGGAGTTTGGTTGCCAGATGACAGGAGAACGTTACCTGCCTGACTGCATTATGCTAACTGTAAAGTTTGATGGAGGAGCGATAATGGTATGGGATAGTTTTTCAGGGGTTGGGCTAGGCCCCTTACTTCTAATGAAAGGAAATCTTGACGTTTCAGCATACTTAAAAAAGCACTTAAAAATCTTGTGGAAAGCCTTCCCAGAAGATTGGAAGCTGATATAGCAAAGGGGGAACCAACTACATATTGATGTGTATGCATTTAGAATGCAATGTCATAAAAGTCCCTGTTGGTATAATGGTTAGGTGTCCCAATGCCTTTATCTATAGAGAACATATATACACCCAAATACCAATGGTGATGCCCTCCAAAATAATGCATCCAGGTGACACTGCTGCTTATTTCCCTAAAATTAAACTGGAACTTTATACAGCTACTTGAGTTGGTTATTTGAGAGATGAGGCTAAAGGTTTCGTTTCTCACTTTTTCCTATTTCTTAAATAATAACAATGTCTGTTTATTCCTAAATTGTTTCAATTTAATTTATAGGTTAGTACACTGTTTTAGTTTTGGTTATTCATGCACATAGAATATTGATTAGCTTGTTCAGCAAAACATATAACTTACATTAGTTGCTTTATGTCTTTATTCTGCAACAACAAAACTAACAGTAAAATGTTATTGTATAAATATAACAAAAAACACCCTCATATGGAAGTCAGATATCTAGTTATTCCAGTATGCAACATTTGCAATGGCAATAATCATGCAGTAAAATTATAATTTCAATGACCATATTTTGTGTGCAGACTCATTCAGGTATAGCTAATAATCGAGGAATTCTGATACAGAACAAATGCCATCATAACACTATAATTATGGTCTTCTTCCGGCTTATGTAAAGTAGTGACTTTAAATTGAGAATTAAACAAGGTGTTTGTAAAGGAGATTTTTCAACAGCAGATAGATAAATAGATAGATTGCTGAATTAATTGTCATACCAAAGGACAATCTGTCCACGTGATAAATTGATTAAGACTGTGGGGCAGTCTATTGGGATTTATCCTAATACCCCCCCCCCAAGAAACACACCCACATGATTAAAATAAATTTTACTTCTGTTTAAGAATAACATAATGAGGCTATGGTATCCCTCAAAGAGATCGTGACACTCCAAATTTAACATTGGTTATAACATAATGCATTATTACTATCTTTTATTTGTTAAGCACCAACAAATTACGCAGGGCTGTACAATTTAGATTGGGCAGTTAACACATACATAACAAATATACATTAATACATACAGATATGTCAGAAGTGGAGAATCCTACCCATAAGCTTGCCATCTACCCTTACGATACTTTTACATCTCTGGCAGGGATGGTGGGCTTTTGAGGCCCCCACATGTGAGATTACAATCTAAGGTATAGGTAATTGAAACAAAAGGAGGGGTGAAAAGTCGGAGTAGTAGCTCCTTTGTAGCAGTAATTAGGGCTAAGTGGTTTCAGGATGCAGACGGACAATCGAGAAGGGACCAATGAAACGTGGCTCCAGCTTCATGCTGGGCACTCGGAGTCGCAGGTATCTCGTAGACAACCAAACACGATCCCCAGGAGAATATGCAGGAGTACCGGTACGCCTCTTGTTGGCTTGGAGTTCCTGTCGTCTACCAGCCAGTTCCAAAGCCCTTTGCACTGAAGCCCAGGTGGACTGGATATTAGTCAGCCGTTCTTCCAGCGCTGGATCAGGAGAATTCGGAAAGGCTCCAGGGAAGGGTTGCGGATGAAGACCGTAAACACAGTAGAAGGCGGACTCTCCTGTAGACTCTTGTACCGCATCGTTCCGATCAAACTCCGCCAAAGGTAGCAAATCAACCCAGTCGTCCTGATGTTGGTTGATAAATATGCGCAGATATTGTTCAAGGTGCTGGTTACACCCAATGCTCTCGTGAACTCACGCCAAAAACGTGCAATAAATTGGGTACCGCGGTCGGAGACGATCTCGGTGGGCACTCCATGAAGGCGGACGATCTCCCGCAAGAATATGTCCACCAATACCGATGCCGTGGGAAGTCTCCTCAAAGGTATCATGTGGGCCATCTTTGAAAAACGATCAATGATCATCAGAATCATGATATTCCCCTTGGAGTTGGGTAGGTCCACAATAAAGTCCATGGCAATGTGAGTCCAGGGCCTTGAAGGACGAGGCAATGGGTGGAGCAGCCCAGCAGGGTGCCTCCTGGAGGACTTGTTGGCAGGGCACTTGAGACAGGAGCAGACGAACAGGGCAGTATCCTTAGTCCATTGTGGCCACCAAAATGTCCTGGATACGAGATCCTTGGTGCGCGCTAGCCCTGGGTGGCCTGCAGTTCTGGACCCATGGGACAGGCGAAGCACGCGGGTACGGAGGTATGCAGGAACAAAAAGTTTCCCAGCCGGCAAGGAGGCTGGAGCTCGGGCTTGTAAACCAGAGATGCGGTCAAGTAAGGGAGTTCGGCAACGAGTATGTAGAGCAGCGAGGACCTTGGCAGCAGGTATAATGGACTCGGGCGCACGACCTTCCTCCTCGGGGAGCACATGCATTCGGGAGAGGGCGTCCGCCTTGACGTTCTTGGAGCCCGGACGGTAAGTCAATACAAATGAGAAACGCGAGAGAAACAAGGCCCATCTGGCTTGTCGAGGGTTCAGGCACTTGGCAGACTCTATATACTGTAGATTCTTGTGATCTGTCAGAATCAGAGTGGGAATCGGAACGCCCTCCAGAAGATGACGCCACTCCTCCAGCGCAAGGATGACAGCCAAAAGTTCCTTGTTCCCAACATCATAGTTCCTTTCTGCCGGGGGGGATCTCCTGGAGAAATAACCGCACGGATGGAGAGGACCACTGTAGGAGGCCCTCTGTGAAAGGACAGCCCCGACTCCGGATTCGGATGCATCGACCTCCAGAACAAACGGTAGCCGAGGGTCAGGATGACGTAACACAGGAGGGGTGGTAAATTTGGTCTTGAGTCGGGAAAAAGCGGAAATGGCCTCAGGAGACCATTCCAGGGTGTTAGCCCCTTTCTTAGTAAGGGCCGTTAGAGGAGCCGCGACCTTGGAGTAGTCACGGATGAAACGTCTGTACCTTTGGATGGGTCCATCTCAAAACCTGAGGGCGTAATGACGTATCCTAGAAATATCACCTTCTGGATCTCAAATGCACATTTCTCAAGTTTGCATATAATCCATGGAGCCGTAGTCGGGACAAAACGCGCGTAACACGGGTGCGGTGTGACTGCAAATCGGAAGAGTATATCAAAATGTCATCCAGGTACACCACTACAAACTGTTGGAGAAAGTCCCGAAGGCAATCATTAATGAACTCCTGAAAGACCGCCGGGGTGTTGCACAGCCCAAACGGCATAACGGTATATTCATAATGTCCAGAACGAGTATTGAAGGCGGTCTTCCATTCGTCGTCAGCGCGCATTCGGACAAGATTGTACGCACCCTGGAGATCCAGCTTGGTGTAGATAGTAGCCCCACGTAGTCTGTCGAAAAGTTCGGAAATTAGTGGAATAGCGTAAGTGTTGCGCCTGGTAATTTTTTTCAGACCCCGATAATCGATGCAAGGACGAAGTTCCCCGTTCTTCTTTTTCACGAAGAAAAAGCCTGCACCAGCGGGTGATACCGACCGACGGATAAATCCTCGGCGAAGATTCTCCTCTATGTACGATTCCATAGCTTTGGTCTCCGGAATGGAGAGTGGGTAAACCCGCCCCCAGTGGCATGGTCCCAGGAAGCAGGTCAATCGGGCAATCGTACGGCCTGTGTGGTGGTAGCTTCTCAGCCTGTTTTTTATCAAACACATCCGCGAAGTCCTGGTACTGCTCAGGCAGGAAAGAGGTCTCACTCGAGGATGCTGTAACCGCGGCATGCTTTAGAGGGGAGAGGCAATGCGCTTTGCAGGACGCACTCCAGGCTGTGATCTGAGTCATAGTTCAATCAATAGCAGGATTGTGTACCTGTAACCACGGAAATCCCAATATAATGCGAACGGAGGGCGAGCGGATGATGAGCAGTTGCAGACGTTCATTGTGTACAATCCCGACGGCAAGGTTGAGTGGAACCGTAGAGAGAGAGATTTGATCAGGACGAAGCGGTCTGCCATCAATAGCCTCTACAGATAACGGCACGGGCAGGGATAGGGTGGGAATGTGTTGCCGCTCACAAACAACTGAGTCAATAAAGTTGTCGGCAGCGCCAGAGTCCAGGAAAGCCTCAGTGTCAATGAATCCAGCATCCCAGACCAGTCGGACCGGAACAGTCATGCGGGTGGTGCAAACGTTAGGGGAATAATTCACTACACCTATTGTAGGTTCCCCTGGCCTACCTAGGTGCGGGCGTTTCCCGGCCTGCTAGGACAGTGTCCGATGAAGTGACCCGAGAGTCCACAGTAGAAGCATAATCCCTCCCGTCTCCGCCTGTTCCTCTCCCGTTCGGACACTCGAGTGGCTCCCAACTGCATAGGTTCCTCAGGTGGTTGGTAGGAGGGAGTGGCAGAAGAAAGCTGTGCATGAAGCGTGTAGTAGGTCTCCCACCCTTGTCACGTAACCTCAAACTCTCTCGTTGGGCTTGTCTTTCGCTGAGACGCAGATCAATTTGGGATATATATATAGATGTGCATTTGTCAGATCTCAACGTTCTGGTCTTCAGCTGCACTCATTTTATACTCCCAAATAGTTAGTGTGTAACATACATTTCAAAATAATGTGTTGTGTTCATTCATATTACTCACAAAGTAAAGAACTGTGTTTCTGGTGAGTTAACATATTTTCATGTCAAAGAAATATGCACCAAAGCAGCTGTGACTTAAGATCTGGAACAGGAAATACTGAGCAGAAGAACAGGTGCCGTGATTGAGACTGCATATTTATTTACGACCATGTGAAAGTTTCATATTTTTTATGCCCTGCAGTAAAGTAAAATTGCCACTTTAGCTTAATATTTAGATGTTTGTAAATTTCTGCCTATTTTAACCCAGCTTGGTGTTATGTATAAATGTGCCATGGAACCACTTGTGCCCAAAGGCTCACAAGAATATTTTAATTCAGAGTTGTCTACCTTTTTTAATGCGGAGGTCCAAATAACAGTCTATATATTCTTTTTCTAGTTAAGATCATCTCTATAGATATAAAATGAAGGTTATCAATGCAGGAACAGAAGGAGATAGTCACTAACTGTATTACTGTTTGCATGAAAAGATTGCTTGGTATGTCTCAATATATATATATATATATATATCAGTGGCGGAACTACCGGGGTCGCGACTGCGACCGGGCCCCGGCGGCAGGGGGGCCCAAGCCAAGGGGCCGCCCGAAATCTTTTTTCAATTTTTTTTTTTTTAAATAAGGCAGGGGCGTCCAACATGCGGCCCGCGGGCCAAATGCGGCCCGCGAGACCTCGAGGTGCGTCCCGCGTAAGATCGGCAGCCAGGGCAACCGATCTTACGCGAGCCGCACCTCAAGCCCTGCTACTTACTTGTGGGAGGGTCTTCTGGACTGCACAGAGGAAGCGGAGTTCACGTGACATCCTACTTCCTCTGTGCTTTAGCAGAGAAGGCAGAGGGAGGCCGCGCCCCCTGCTGAAGTCTGTGAGCGGCATCGAGGAGCTGCAGTACAGGTAAGGGGGTGGGGAGGGTGTTTGAATGAGTGTGTGTGATTGAGGGAATGAATCTGTGAATGAATGATTATATGAATAAATGAGTGTGTGTGTGTGATAGCATGGATGTGTAAGTGCTGGAACCTAGGCATGATGGGACTGTGATTGCTGTTAGCAATCACACTCCTATCATGCCAAGTCAGCCAGTACATGCTGAAACCTGGCCAGCTGCCCCCCTTGTGTAGTGATGCTGCCAGCAGTATGGGGTCTGCACTTACAGCCACCCTGTACCAGCATGTACTGGCTGACTTGGCATGATAGGAGTGTGATTGCTAACAGCAATCACAGTCCCATAATGCCTAGGTTCCAGCATTTACTGGATGGATGTGTAAGTGCTGGAACCTAGGCATGATGGGACTGTGATTGCTGTTAGCAATCACACTCCTATCATGCCAAGTCAGCCAGTACATGCTGAAACCTGGCTAGCTGCCCCCTTGTGTATTGATGCTGCCAGCAGTATGGGATCTGCACATCACTTACAGCCACCCTGTACCAGCGTGTATTGGCTGACTTGGCATGATAGGAGTGTGATTGCTAACAGCAATCACAGTCCCATCATGCCTAGGTTCCAGCATTTACTGGATGGATGTGTAAGTGCTGGAACCTAGGCATGATGGGACTGTGACTACTGTTAGCAATCACACTCCTATCATGCCAAGTCAGCCAGTACATGCTGAAACCTAGCTAGCTGCCCCCCTTGTGTAGTGATGCTGCCAGCAGTATGGGGTCTGCACATCACTTACAGCCACCCTGTACCAGCATGTACTGGCTGACTTGGCATGATAAGAGTGTGATTGCTAACAGCAATCACAGCGAGCACAGTCCCATCATGCCTAGGTACCAGCATTTACTGGTTGCCTGGGTATGATAGGAGTGTGATTGCTGTTAGCAATCACACTCCTATCATGCCAAGTCATATTGCTAATTTTGTCCAATTGTGTGTTACCTACTTTTATTAAACATGTGAGTTTTTATTATTATTTTTAAAGGTGGGGGTCATTTTCGGTTTTGGCTAAGTGAACCCTGAATGTTTTGGTCCAGAATTTTCATTTTAGTTCATCCCTGGAATAAATCTAGGGAATCCTGAATTTGTAGTCGCAAAACTTTCAAGGCCCAGAAATCAGTGAGAGGAAGAGTAAAGGTTTTGTGTCATTTTACTTTATTTAAATCTGCATATTTTATTAAAGGCCATATTTTTTGTCACAGTGAAAAATGAGTGCGGCCCACGCACGTATACAATTCTGATGAAGTGGACCACTGCAGAAAAAAGTTGGACACCCCTGGATTATGCCCTTTGTACATGCGCCCCTTTTTCTTTCATTTTTTTACAGATATGATTCAATATGTAAATTGAATTTGTTGAAAAAAAAATTGTTGGGTAAAAATCATGTTTTTTGGGGGGGGGTGAGGGGGGGGGGGTGAGGGGGTGGGGGGGCCCTTAACAGATTCTCGCACCCGGGCCCTGAGGCGTCTAGTTACGCCCCTGATATATATATATATTTTTTTTTTTACATAGCTTTTCAATGATACTTTATATATATATATGAATTTAAGTGTAACACTATGTAATGGCTTTTTGGATCAAACTACATCTAAAATGTGAAATACCTTGTGAGGTTACGTGGGATATGTTTGGCTGAAAGTGGAGTGTATGACTAAATGTGGCTGAGAGCAGTTTGTGTGACAGAGTGTGATTTGTGTGGCTGACCGTCCCTTGCCAACTCGGCACGGCCCTGCAGACTTTAACAATTGAACATACATTGGTATTATACTGACATTATTATTTATTCATTTTATGTTGAATTGTGCTGTAAGTCATTTCAAATGTGTTTTACATAGCCCGTTATCTACTTATTATCATGTTTATTATGAACCACATAACACATGCTTGTGTATGAAGTATCTATCATCTTGTAATACATTTTAATCCTCCTTCAGTTTTACAAGGACATTGCTGTATTACTAAGTCTATTGTACACTATTGTCTACACATTAGCATATGCCTCAGAATCCTCTGCAAACCATGTTTGTTTATTAGTTGTTTTAGAGAAAATCATGCTTAGGAGCAAATTTTCTTAAATAGTGCTATGGCATAAACAAGGAGATTGCTAGAACAAAGTACATATTTACATTTCTTGGCTTGGACTTTTGTCACTTGATGTTTTTAAGTATTTCTATGCAGATTTCTATCTACACAAACAAGATTGGTTATATTTTTGTTTACGTTGACGTATTTTGTAATAGATCAGAAATAGAGTGTGATAGCAGGTTATATGAGAAGAACTTCTGTAACAGTATTTTATTGTTCATTTTCACTTTCCCTCGATTGTTACACTGCTTCAAAAGCTGATGCTTTATAAATAAATGTAATGAAAGGTATATGGACAATAAACACCTCAAGTGATATTTAAAGAATCATCACTACCCAACAGCCAACAGTTCTGTCCTGTTACTTAAATAAAACCACAAAATGCTTAAAACTGCTGCACAGTCCCTTCAAAACTGTTGGTAGCTGAGGCTGAGAGGCATGGCTATGGGGTGCTACAAGCCAGACATTCAACATGTCCCTTAAGGAACTGTTATAAGAATACCATGGAACTTCTTAGGTTAGGCTACTCAGAATTCTTCCACTTCTGGGAGAGTTGCTTCATAAATAGGTGAGGCTAGGCACACATAACCCCAGACAATCTATATTGGGAGGGAAACATGGGGAAGTTATAGGGGAGTAGGCAGAATGTGCACAGGGAATGGGCGTGGCCACACACCTCTCCCCCTCCGGAGAAAGGGGAATGAGCTGGAGACCCAGGGTTGCAAGGTTTCACCTAGAGGCTCTGAGTGAAACCCGAGGAATGTCCAAGTATGTTTAAAAGCCCCACTCAGGTTCATGCTTCAGCTTTATGTTATAGTAGATTCTTTGCTCTCCCTTTTTGTAATATCACCACAGGCTCTGCTGATGCTCTATGAATGTAATGTAATATAATAGATTGTGATATCACCTGGAATTAACTATGTCTTGACTTTGAGCAATATATATCCATACACATATTTAATTATGTAGTTAAGGGGGAATGATGGGAATTCTAGTCCATCAGTAAGAGTCATAGGTTCCCAAATTTTGAACTTCTTGCTAAACTGAGCAGTTCCTTACAAATTAGCTATTCCCTCCTCCCTTATTCCAGCTGATTTCATCTATAGAAAAAGCAAAGTGGAAAATAATTAACTTTCAAACGATTTGCGACCAGACCCGGGGCCGCGACCGGTCCCGGGACCGCGACATTACCCCCTCCTCGAAGGCCGGCCGATGGTCCCAGGCTTGGTGGGATATTTGAGGTGAAATGACCGGAGCAACGCAGGGGCATATACATCAGTAGATTTAACCCAGGACCTCTCTTCTGGACCATATCCCTTCCAGTGAACCAAATAAAATACAGAATTTCTGACTTTCTTGGAATCCAGTATGGATTGGACCTCGTACTCAACATGAGAATCAATTATAACCGAACTAGGGCGAGGAATAAATCTGGTAAAACGGTTGCAGGTGAGGGGCTTAAGTAGAGACACATGAAAAACGCGAGGCATTCTAAGGGAGGAAGGAAGATTAAGTTCATAAGCTACTGGGTTAATTTTGCGCAGAATTCGAAAAGGACCAATGTAACGTGGGGCAAGTTTCATGGAGGGAACTTTAAGCTTAATATTTCTCGTGGATAACCACACACGATCATTAGGCGTATAAGACGGACCCAACCGACGACGACGATCAGAATGCTGTTTATTTTTGAGGGCCGCTGTGGATAAGGCGCGACGGACTTTGTCCCATACGGAAGGTAATGGTTTGACATAAGAATCTACCGCTGGGACCTGGGAATCCTTGAATGAATCGGGCAAAGAGGAGGGATGGTAACCATAATTACAAAAAAACGGAGTAAGTAATGATGATTCATGAACAGTATTATTTCTAGTGAATTCGGCCCAGGGCAAAAGTTGGGTCCAATTGTCGTGATATTCATTGATAAATAAACGTAAAAATTGTTCTAGAGTCTGGTTCGTTCTTTCAGAAATGCCATTGTTCTGGGGGTGATAAGCTGAGGAATAGGCTAGGGATATCCCTAACAAGGAGCAAAAGGTTTTCCAGAACAATGCCGTAAACTGCACCCCCCTATCAGAAACTATTTGCATAGGAATACCATGTAGACGAACCACGTTATCAACAAAAATAGGGACCAAATCGGGAGCCGAAGGTAATTTAGGGAGAGGAACAAAGTGCGCCATTTTAGAAAAGCGATCAACTACAACCCATATAACAGTATTCCCTTCGGAGGGAGGGAGGTCAATGATAAAATCCATGGCTAAATGGGTCCAAGGACGAGAGGGAACCGGTAAAGGTAGAAGCAACCCGGAAGGTTTAGAATGAGATGCTTTAGCTGTGGCACATGGGTGACAAGAAGCAACATAATCTACACAATCCGACTTTATCTCAGGCCACCAAAACTGTCTACCTATAATTTCCAGCGTACGCCGAGCACTAGGGTGACCTGCCGGGAGAGCCGAATGGGCCCAGGATAAAACCTTACGTCGTTCTGAAGCCGGAACAAACAGAGAACCTATAGGCCATTTACTATGGACGGGTACCTTGGTTTGCGCTTTAAGAATACGTGCATACATCGGCGAATACACATGAGTGGAAACTGATGCAATAACCTGAGATGGGGAGATAATAGGTTCGGGTTCCGACGTATTGTCAGTATAGGATGCAAACTGTCTAGACAAAGCATCGGCCTTAATATTCTTAGACTCGGGACGGTAGGAAATGAGAAAATTGAATCTAGAGAGGAACAAGGACCATCTAGCTTGTCTGGGATTGAGTCGTTTGGCGTGACTGAGGTATTCTAGATTTTTATGATCCGTCAAAATAGTGACAGTATTCCTTGCCCCTTCCAAAAGATGCCTCCATTCCTGGAGTGCTAAAACAATACCCAGAAGCTCACGGTTGCCCACATCATAATTACTCTCCGCGGGAGAAAATTTCTTCGAAAAATAAGCACACGGGTGAAGTTTCGCATTAAAGTCTTTCCTTTGAGAAAGCACAGCTCCCACCCCAATCTCAGATGCATCCACTTCCACGACAAAAGGCTTAGTGACATCAGGATGTCGTAACACTGGAGCCGATGCGAAAGCTTTTTTAAGGAGGGAAAAAGCACTAATGGATTCAGCAGACCAGTTTTTACAGTCAGCTCCCTTTTTCGTCATGGCGGTCAGGGGGTGTACAATTTTAGAGAAATCTTTAATGAACTTCCTATAATAATTAGAAAACCCTAAAAATCTTTGCAGGGGACGTACAGCTTGAGGTTGAGGCCAATCGGAGATGGCAGACAACTTGTTGGGATCCATCTCAAATCCTGCTGCAGAAATTATGAATCCCAGAAACGGAACACTGGCAACTTCAAACAAACATTTTTCGAGTTTAGCATACAGTCTGTTATGACGAAGGCGCTGAAGAACAACCCGAACATGGGTACGGTGTGACTGAAGATCCGGCGAGTGAATCAGAATGTCGTCCAGGTAGACAATGACGAATTGGAGAGAAATATCACGAAATATATCATTGATGAATTCTTGAAACACAGCCGGAGCGTTACAGAGTCCGAAGGGCATGACCGTATACTCGTAGTGTCCCATTCTAGTATTGAAGGCAGTTTTCCACTCGTCACCTTCTCGTATACGTATTAAGTTATAGGCCCCCCGAAGGTCTAGTTTCGTAAAAACAGTAGAGCCACGTAGGCGGTCAAAAAGTTCTGGAATGAGGGGAAGCGGATATTTGTTTTTAATAGTTATACGATTCAGTCCTCTATAGTCAATGCATGGCCGTAATCCTCCATCCTTTTTAGCAATGAAAAAAAAACCTGCTCCGGCAGGGGAGGTAGATTTACGTATGAAACCCCTATTCAAATTGTCCTTAATATAGTCCTCTAATGCCTGTGACTCAGGTAAAGACAAGGCGTAGGTACGACCCCGTGGGGGCATAGTGCCCGGCAGTAATTCAATAGGACAATCATACAGTCTGTGAGGAGGCAATACTTCGGCCTGTTTTTTATCAAACACATCTTGGTAATCCTGATAAGCCCAAGGCACCGCTGTAGCTGATATAGACCGAATGGAGGTTGTCTTGGAAATAGCTCTGGAAAAACATTGGGTAGAACATTTCTGGTCCCATCTCAGGATATCCCCGGAAGACCAGTTAATTGAGGGATTGTGAAGCCGGAGCCAAGGAAGGCCTAAAATAATCGGACATGCAGGAGACGAAATAACATGAAACGATATGGTTTCCTGATGAAACAACCCCACGGAGAGCAGTATGGTAGAAGTTTGTCGTGTAATGAACGAAGGTTGTAATGGTCGACCATCAATGGCAGAGATGGCGATAGGTGGAAATACCTCGACAAGTGGAATTTTATGAAAGAGAGCAAAATTATGATCAATAAAGGAACCAGCAGCCCCAGAGTCCAACATAGCTGATGAAGAAATCTTCATCCCACCCCATTCCAGGGACACAGGAACATGAAAACAATCTTTAAATTTAGGGGCTGAAACGTGCTCACCCAGACCAGGCCCCTTTACTTGGACTGGGCACTGTAGTTTCCCGGCTTGTTGGGGCAGGTTCGAACAAAATGACCTTTCTTGCCACAATATAGACACAACCCTTCTGCTCGACGACGATTCTTTTCCGTATAAGACAATTTAGTAGCTCCCAATTGCATCGGTTCTTCTGGAGGTAAAACAGGTGACGAAGGTCTGGGGGGTGGGCTGGAGGGTAGCTGATGACAGGATCTGTATTCCAATCTTTTAACTCTTTGCGATTGTCTCTCACGAATGCGACTATCCAACTTCAGAGCCAAAGAAACAAAATCTTCTAGGTCATCAGGTAACTCTCTAGTAGACAGTTCATCCTTAAGACGTTCAGATAGTCCGTCATAAAATGCTGCGATTAAAGCCTCATCCGACCAATTCACCTCTGCAGCCAAAGTCTTAAATTCAATTGCGTATTCAGCTACAGAGCGGGAGCCTTGAGAAGAGTGAAGTAACGACAACGAAGCTGTAGCTGCTTTTCCAGGAACATCAAAGGTTCTACGAAATGCAGAGATGAACGAAGCACTTATAAACTTTAGGAGAGTCTTTTTCCCATAACGGCGAAGCCCATGCCAAGGCTTTACCCGACAACAATGAAATGATATAACCCACTTTCGCTTTTTCAGAGGCAAACATATGCGGGGTGAGTTCAAACTGAATCGAACATTGATTTAAGAATCCACGGCATGATTCTGGTTCACCGCTGTATCTGTTCGGAGACGGCAATTTGAGAGGAACAGTAGCTTGAGAAGACCCCGGCATCATGGCTGGGGAAGCTGTGTCTGAGGCTGAAGACAGGACAGAGCCACCGGATGCCGGGTCAGACCTGACAACCAATACCTGCAGGGCTCTGGCCATATGATCCAGAGTATCTTGCATGTCTTTAAATCTTGCTTCATGGGAGTCCAAAGTTTGACTATGGGACGACAGCACCTTGCTAAGCTCAGAGGGATCCATGACCCTGTTGTAATGTCACGTTTGCTAACACCAAAAGCACTCACCGCAGGAAATCTACAGAATAAGGAATCAACAAGAACTCAGGATGATCCCAACAGTGAGGAAGCTGCAGTGATAGCTGAAAATGGTGGATACTGAGCTGAAGCAGCGAGGTGCAGAAGTAGCAGATATGGGAGCAGCCCAGGATCAGATATACGATGCCGGACATCAGACAAGCCAGGGGTCAGAAACACGATACGGATAGTCAGCCAAGCCGGGGTCAGGTACACGATGCGGATAGTCAGCCAAGCCAGGGTCAGGTACACGATGCAGGTAGAAAGACAAGCCAGGGGTCGGTAACGATGGTCACAGGCAGAGGTACAAAATCAGCAGGCAAGTGGGTAGTCAGGAAATCCAATGGTCAACCAAATAGCAACAAAGCAAACTCAAACTCAAAACGGAGGAAAGACCACAACAGGGTGCCTGTGGACAGATCTGCAGGGTTTTTAAATCTGGCGCCACAGAAAGCCACGCCCCCAACAGAGCGTCAGGGGCGTGCCCTGAGACGTCCCTCTGACTCACGGCTCCAGCCGTGAGAATTGGCTGCGCCCCCAGTGGAGACCGGCGAACCGGTAAGTAAACCTCTCTGGGGATTCCTTAGGCAGCGAGCAGTTTTCATTCTGATCGCTGCCGAATCCCCAGATCTGCCTTCCCGCTTCCTGCACCGGCGATCGGGTTGCAAATCGCCAGTGCAGGGAGATCGGGAACTCCGGACCCCACCGCACTTACGTGCCGACGTTCGCCCGCCGGAGACGGAGCCCGAGCTCTCCAGCTCGGGTCTTCGTGACCCGCGAGCAGATCGTCGTACACAAGGACCCGGGACCGCGACAGTTACCTTTTTTGACCTGGACTGCCTATTGGATTTACCCCTTTTGTTTGCTACCTGTCCCAAACCCTGGACTATTCGAACTTCATACTCCCCAGCAGTCTATATACTTGATATACCTCATACTCTGCCACTTATGGTGAGATGTATCTGCTTTGTTTAATATACCTATACCTATATTCAAACATTCAAACTATCACTGTGTGTGTTCTTACACTCCTGGACTCCAACATCCAGTAAGGGCAAAGATATGATTAGCCTGACAATGTTATTAATTTAGCATTCTTCTCTAAATTAAATTTTCAATAAAATTTAATAATAGTAAAAAAATGAATAAATAATGACTTCTACAAGTAAACTGTCAGTTTACCATAAAATAAGATTGGATCTAATTCAATCTATAGAAAAAGAGAAACACAAAAAAGGAAACAATAAACAGACGCTGCAACATAATCCACGTTTGTGAGAAAATTATCAGCAATTTCCATGTTTTCAGTATTGCAATTAAAGCTGCTTTGCAATGGCACCTAACCACAGATTAAGCTGTGGAAGGGGGATGCCAAAATTGTCACGCAAATTCAAATAAAATTGTCCTGTCTGTACATTTTACATTCTGGGAACTGCCTTTCCACAAGAGAAACACTGCAATTATTGTTCTCGAAGAGACGGTTATGCCCATTGTTAGCATACTCAGAAATTAGTTTTATGCAAATGGATAACATATGGAAGATGGCATCAATATGGAAAATGCTGTGCATTGTGTGATTTCAATCTAGTTCTATGCAGCTTGCACCATGTAGCTCTGTTGGTTATTTCCTGGTGCCTTCCAATAAAGCAAAGGCAAAAAATAGTTTCATCAGGACTAATTTCATTGATATGCAAAAGTGATCATGTACTGCAAAATAACACATACACATGAACAAATGAGATTGGTTAGGCCTTAACTTTCAAAAAGGCCTTTTCACAGTACAAAGACTGTTAACAATAGCGTATTCTTTCACGTATGAAAAACAGAATATTTTTGCAAAACAACAGGATGTACAATGTATGACAGATATAATTGTACACTTCCAAAAAACATACAAAATAATATATAATAAAATGTATTATTACTACTGAAAAAAGAATATAACAAAATATTCAGTTCTATTCGGTAAATATAATTCCAATAACAACTCTGATAATGAAATATTCCCTTAACTTGAAGGAGCTTACAAATTTCCAATGCTGTACATTCCCAAGAATTTTGACAAAGCCATTTAGAAAAAATGTTGCTTTTCAGTTTACAAATAATTTTCATGCATAATTATATACACAAGTTGCGTGTGCCTTTTCATCCCACACTGTTTTAGTAGTGAGTACATTTTTCTCAATATGACCTATACCACTTATCTAACTCACTCATTGTTAGTGTTAGTTTGTTCAAAACTTTTTTAAAAAAAAACCAGGGCGGAATAAAGATTCTTGTTCAAAATACATTTGCAATAACAATCTGTAATCATTGAGGAATGACTGAACCAAAATACAAGACAAACCTTCCTGCTCTCTTTTCCTTTTTTCCTTACAGATATAGAAGTTGCTGCAGCCGCCAAAGGAACAGTTTGCTGTATTTTGCAGTGATCATAAGACTACATCAATAGTACAAGAAAGGAATTTGTTATGTGTAACACAGTATCAAAGTTGTTTTTGAGTGCATTAAACATTAACCCATTGATAATAATTGACGGTTCAGACACATCACGTAAATGTGATGCATTCAGCAACACTGAGATCGGCATCAGGGGCCGTGTCTGACCCCTCCCCGGGGCGTCAACGTCCACCATACACTGTATGGCGACAGGTGCCTGTTTTTTTTTGTTTAAAGTATTTTATTTGCATTTAAACATGAATAAAAAAAAGAAAAAAAGCAATAAATGACAAGACTAAAGTGTTAACAGCATTACTGAGCAGGAATCAGAGACGCATAAACACTGCACAATTACCATGTTACAAAACCGCAGGCAAATGCAGATTAACGCCACTTAGATGCATCAACGGATACAGATACCGACTCCCAGATCCCGGGGGGTACCGGGTGTAAACAGTGAGCCGACACATGGTAAGGCAAGGCGAGCAACCTACTGTCAAACACTTCCCATGATAGGGGGAAGGAAAAAAGGGACGGGAAGGACGAAGAGAAAAAGAAGAAAGAGACAAAAGAGACAGAACAGAGAGAGAGGAGAAAGGCAAAACCGGCTAGGTCGGGTCACCACCGAAGTATTGCATGAACCGGGCGAGAGCCCGGAAACGTAGAGAGCCAAGGCTGCCAAATAGACTCGAACTTGGACATATTATCATAGATCTTGGCGGTGATCTTCTCCATACATATGAGATGCCAAATATTAGCCTGAATTTCGCCGAAGGTCGGAGGGACGCCCTTCCACCTCCTAGCAATAGCTTGTTTGATCGCAGCGCAGATCCTATGGATAAGCTGCTGGTTTGGTGCGGACAAGGTGCCTCCCGGAACATCCATCAAGAGAAGCGCCACCTCAGGGGTTAAGCGGACATCGGTAGCTAACACTCTCGACAACTGGAGTGAAAAGGAAGACCATATAGGTTGGACTACTCCACACGTCCACCACGCATGAAGATAGGTGCCTTGTTCACCGCAGCCTCTGAAGCAGCAATCACTGGAACCCCTAACCATTCGAGACAGTTGCATGGGAGAAGTGTACCACCTCGCAACGACTTTATAAGCCCTTTCCTTAACCAGCGTGTTGACCGTGAGTTTGTGCAAAGTCGTCGCCGCCGAGTCCCAGACGTCGTCAGGGTAAGTAGTGAGCAGGTCAGCATGCCACTGGGAACGATATAGAGGAGGAGAGGCGGAGGTAACAGAGATAAAGCTGGAGTAGAGCGCTGAAATCGATCCCTTAAGTCGTTTCCGAGCCATAAAGCGCCGTTCAAACACTGTGGGAGCGGACATCCTGTCCCTAGTCAGCAGGGAACGAATAAAGTGCCGAATTTGTAGATAGCGAAACGTTTCCGCAGTAGGGATATTCTTAGAGTCCCGTAGCGCGGCAAAAGAAAGCATCCGACCGCCTCGCACAAGGTCTCCCAGAGTAGATAAGCCCGCTTCCGACCACCAGTGAAACGACAACCGGTGCATTCCCTCCGGGAAGAGGGGGTTGGACAACAGCGGCGTGAGTGGGGACAGAGGCCCCGCTAGGCGGAGACGGAATCTCCAGGTCCGCCATAGACGAAGCGCTGTCGACACAAATGCAGATGCGGGAGAGCCGAGTGCCAGCGGGTGATCCTGCCACAATACCTGATCGAGGGGCTGGTGAGGTAAGTACGACCGTTCTATATCTACCCACGGGAGGGTGTTTGCAGGTAATGACCAAGCCTCCAATTGCGACACTCGAGACGCTACATAGTAGAGGAAGAAGTCCGGAACAGCTAGACCCCCTAGGTGTTTAGGTTTGAACATAGTAGACCTGTTGACACGTGCCCTCCTATCGGCCCAGACAGATTGGAAAACAGCGGATTGAAAGGCCCCAATCTCATCCTTCAGAACTGGAGTGGGGAGCGCCCGAAAAAGATATAAAAGCCGGGGTAATAAGTTCATCTTGATAGCGTATATACGCCCTAGCCACGATATGTTGTACCGGGACCACACACGTAGCTCCGATCGCAGCGTTCTCAAGAGAGGCGGGTAGTTGGCATGATACAATGTGTCAAAATCCTTGGTCAGACGTATTCCCAGGTACGTGATGGAGGACGGCTGCCAGGCAAATTTGAAATTAGCAGCAATGAGCTGTTGAACAGAAGGCTCTAAATTGACATCCAGCGCCTCACATTTAGCGTCATTTATCTTGTACCCGGAGATGCGAGAAAAGTCCGTCAGAAGGCGAAAAAGGTTGGGGAGTGAAACCTGGGGATTCGTTAGCGTGAGCAAAATGTCATCGGCAAACAGGCTTAATTTATACTGGACTCCGTGGACCATGATCCCTTGAACATCTGGACTGGCCCTAATAGCTGCCGCGAGAGGTTCCAAGCACAGTGCGAACAGAAGCGGAGACAAGGGGCAACCCTGACGCGTGCCATTTTTGATACTCAGCACTGAAGACTCACAACCCATCAGGGCCACCGTCGCCGTAGGAGAACTGTAGAGTGCCCGGACTCCAGCCAGAAAGCTGCCGTGAAAGCCAAATCGATTCATCACCTCCCACATATACGTCCAGTCAATTCTGTCAAAGGCTTTCTCGGCATCCAACGCCAACAGCATAGATCTTTGAGTGGAGCCCTTGGCAGCCCCAAGCAAATCAATTGTGCGCCGAATGTTGTCAGGGGCCTCCCTGCCCGGAATGAAACCGACTTGGTCTGGGTGGATTAGGGCGGAGATAACCGAGCTTAGACGGGACGAAAGTAACTTAGCATAGAGTTTGATGTCTGAATTGATGAGGGAGATGGGGCGATAACTCCCACATGTCGAGGGGTCTTTACCTTCTTTATGTATAACCACAATTTTAGCTCGCAACATTTCAGTGGATGGGGGTTCACCTCTGAGGAAACGTTGAAAGAGAGCCAGCAGACGTGGAGCAAGCAGGGGCCGGAACCTTTTATAGTATGAACCTGGGAGCCCATCAGGGCCAGGAGCCTTGGAGGACTTGAGAGTGGCGATCAGTGCCTGGACTTCCCCCTCCGAGATAGGAGCATTAAGTGCCTCAAGTTGAGCAGGCGAGAGCCGCGGTAGCGCCACCGAGTTCAAAAAGCAGCGCAGAGGACGGTGATCCCGGAGATTGTGAGGAGCCTTATTGCCATCATATAAGTCCTGATAAAAGGTGGCAAATTGGTCAGCTATGTCTTTCGGGTGCACCCAACACTTCTTATGGGAATCAATAATCCTGGAAATGTTCTGAAGTTTCCGCTGAGCTCTCAGGTGCCTAGCCAACATGGCGTCAGGTTTGTTCGCTTTGTCGAAAAATTTTTGTTTGGTAAGGTTCAGGGAATATAGAACATCTTGGCTCAACAAAAGGTTCAGCTCCCCCCTCGCCCGCACTATATCATGCAGTATCGAGCTATCAAGCAGCTGTTTGTGACGGGATTCCAGGGCTTCCAGCTGAGACGTAAGGGACTCAATCTCAGCTTGTCGCAGTTTCCGGCACCTTGCTTTAAGTTTGAGGAAGGAGCCTCTGACGTAAGCTTTATGTGTCTGCCAGACCAGAAGAGGATCAACACCCGGGGTCTCATTAAAATCGAAAAACTCCGACAAGTCTTTCGTAATCTCCGAGACTAACGACGGGTCCGTCAGCATAAACTCGTCGAGCCGCCACTGCCTTGCGCCTCCGTGACAATCCGTGAGCTGCAGCACACACTCAACCGCGCCATGGTCAGACCATATGATAGGATGTATCCGCGCCTCATGAAGGGAACGAGCCATGTGCTGACCAACAAAAATGTAATCTATCCTCGAATATGTCCGATGGGGGTGGGAAAAAAAAGAATAATCAAGGGCTTTAGGATGGAGCAATCGCCAAACGTCAACCAGCGCCACCGTCTTGGCAAAGTCCTTAAGGCGACCAGAGTTTAGCGGAGCATAGGAAAGAGGAGAGTCGCTCTTCCTGTCCAGATAGGCATCCCAGAGCGTGTTAAAGTCCCCACCAACGATGAGATTGTGTTTGCGGTATGGCAACAGTAGATCCGTGATGTGCGAATAGAAGTCAGCAGCCGCCGTAGAAGGAGCATAGACATTCAGGATTGCTGTAGGATGATTTTGAAGGAGCCCCAGGATCAGGATGTATCTGCCCCACTTGTCTCTGTGTATAGACTGCAGTTGAAATCCCAGAGAAGAGCGAAAAAACACACTGACTCCATTTTTCTTTTGGCTTGGATGCACGGCGTGGAAGTGGGAACCATAGGACTTGTCCCAGTAGGCAGGTAAGTGAGTACTACGCAGGTGAGTTTCCTGAAGGAGCAAGATGTCCCCGTGTAGTCTACGGTAGTAACGCATCGCAGCTCTACGCTTCTGGGGCGAGTTCAGACCCTTGACGTTGTGAGATATAACCTTAAGGGTACTAGCCATGACAACTGACATCGTGGCACAGCATGAGGAGGCTGCAGAGGAGTGGAGAGATCACCGCCAGCCGCGTCCTAGAAAAAAAGAAGAAGAAAAGAGAGAGAGAGAGCAGAGCGAAGAGAGAGTAGGAGGGGGAAGGGAAAAACAAAACAGAGATACATATACAGTGCACAACCAACATAACAATAGAACACAGAGACACTGGTCTCCTGAAAAGGTGTCATATGAAGCACATATAACCAGTGGAGCGCTGCTCTGACTAAGCCTATGGTGTAGTGTGGAAAGCATAAGTGTATGTCAGGCAGAGCGTGGACCAACTCAGGTCAAGGGGGGTGTAAGGAAGGGAACCTCAAAATGGTACCTCCAGCCCGTCGGGGAGTAGAATCACCTGACATGAGTAAATAGCCAGGGCCCAGATCTATATGGCCCGCAGCCAGAGCGCAACAGGGGAAAGAAGCCAGACGCTCCATAACTGATGCCCAGTTTAATAGCCAACTAGGCGGTATCGTGTAAAAACTAAATCAAAAAGCAAAATAACAAAACGTGTGCGATGTTGTACCGAGAGAGCGAAAACACAAGATAAACGACGCAGAAAAGAAAAATACGCGATACGGAGCGAGCGAAGAGCCGAAAGTTTCAATGTCGAGTCCCACTGAACCCCTGCGGTGGGATCAGCATGGTACACAGTCAAAGCTGGGAGCGACGACCTGTCCACCCGGGTGCTTCAATGCTTTAAAACCCCAACATGGAGGTGCCGCCGCCACGATGAAGTAAGCTCCTCGCTTCCCAGGACTCCGACAGTCGCGAAGCACCGCAGAAACAAATGGTGTCCCGGCAAACGTGTCCCAAGCGGCAAAACAAAACGACCGAAGCGCAAAAAATTAGAAAAGTAATAAAAACAAGAAAACCATAGCTAGTCGTCCGGTGATCTGTCCATGGGAACGGTGGCTTGTTCGCTCCTCCTCGGTGCCGATGGAACCTCGAACCATTCTCCTGCTGGAAGGGAGCCCGTGTCCTGGCGGCTTCTCTTCCGGCTCACAGGTAAGGGCTGTAGATCCAGATAGTGCAGGAGCTCAGCAGCCTCTGACAGGTCTTTAATCGTGTAGCTTTTGTCACCTGCTGCCACTTGAAGGGCGAAGGGGAACCGCCAACGGTAAGTGACACTCTGGGCCCGCAGGTGATCCGTGAGGGGTTTGAGGCCCTTACGCCGCATCAATGTCCGCGGAGACAGATCCGCAAAGATGTGAACCTCCAGGTTGTCAAGCGATAGCTTGGCGCCTCTGGCCGCTCTCATGACCTCTTCCTTGACCGCATAATCCCGGAGCTTCACAATGATGTCACGAGGCTTGTCGGAGGGCCTAGGCCTAGGCCTCAAAGCTCTATGGGCCCGATCCACGATGACCTCGTCGGAAGACTTGTTCGGCAGGAGTTGCTGAAGAATAATGCCCAACACCACCTCGGCATCTTGATAGGCTTCAGGAACACCACGGATCCTGAAGTTAGCTCTGCGCGACCTATTCTCCAAGTCCTCATGAGCCTCCTGCAGGTCTTGTACCTCATGGCGCAGCGCGGCTATGTCAGCCTCCATCGCCCTCTCACCACGTTGCATGTCAGACTGGACCCTCTCCAGGTGGTCCGTACGTGTGCCGATATCAGTGATGTCCTTCTTGAGGTCTCGGATCTCGTCCCTGATGTGAGCCATCAGATCCCGCTTAACGGACAGGACGAGGTCTTTAAGCTCATCGATGTCACGCTTCGAGCAGGCCACAGCATCGCCATCCAGATCCTGGCTCTGGGACGCCATTGGAGAAAGAGCGGGAGCTTCAAGGTAAGTCGCCTTTTTCTGAAAAATGTCCGGCACAACTTTCTTTTTAGCGGACTTGCGGATACCTCCCGGCATTCCCACACTCGATCCTGCCAGAAAAGCCGGAAAACGTCAAGTGAAACGCTGTTATTAAGTGCTTAAAACCGGGCGGCTTGGAGGAGCAGAATCACTGCACAGCCATCCTGGAGTCCAGCCGTCCACGCCCCCTCGACAGGTGATCAACGATTCAATTGTGTTGCTGAAATGCCTCGATAGCGAGGCATTCGGCGACACCAAACACCAACCTCAGGACGCGCTGTGACTGCTCTGGAGAGCGGTATGTGTGTGAGAATTTTTCACCGTATATTATACTTTTTTATAGTAAATGATATGATAAAATCAAAATAATGACATCTAAGGAAAGCCCTTCTTGTCCTGAAAATTAAAAAATATATAACTTGTGTGACTTCAGTAAACGGGAAAGAAGAAAATTACAGCTAAACACGAGCACCGCAGAAATTTTAAAACATGAAGGGTACAAAAAAATAAAATGAGCCATTGTCACGAAGGGGTTACCCTTATTAACCCTCTCTCTGAAACAGCCTCAGTCATTGATAGGGTTGATAGCAACCCTCTCCATCCATAACCTCAGTACCAGTATTTTATTTACTATTCCACAATACAAAATTGAATTGGCCTCTTTTTTCCTACTAAGCACCACAGCTGTGGAATAACCTGCTGGATGCTATCAAATCTTCCTCCAGTCTAAAATCCCTTAAGAGATCTCTGTCAACATACATCAGAACATAATACCTCAATACATGGTTGATTATAAAAGATAGACAAGATATGATTACACAGAAAGAGGCAAAGCAAGTTATAAGTGCTGCCAAACCATGCACAAAAGAGAATTGTCCAGTCAGTAAAAAAGGGAGAAAAGTGAAACTAGAATTAGTTAGATTAAAAACAAAAGAGGAAATGTATGTAGAAGAGGACTGTCTCAATGAATATTTCTGTATAGTTTTTGAAGATGAAAATGAAGGAAAGGCACCTCAGTTAGGAAAAAATGATTTAATATATGTGAGTTTATCGAAGCATTTATCGAAAAGGTTCTACTTCAGTTGTCTTCAGTTAAAGACGAATAAGTTGATTGGACCTGATGGGATACACCCCAAGTTATGAAAAGAGCTAGGTGGTATACTAGCAATACCATTAACAGATTTATTTTTCTGGGAGTAGTCCCAGAAGATTGGAAATTAGTGAATGTTGTGCCCATTTACAAAAAGGCAGTAGGGAGGAGTCGGGCAGCTGGCAGCTACAGACCAGTAAGGTTTCCATCTGTAGTTGGGAAATTAATGGAAACTATGTTAAAGTCAGATAAAAAACAACATAGGTTTACCTCATGAAGATCATGCTAAATTAATCTTATTGATTTTGTTTATTTGTTTAAGCACTGGTGAGACCTCACTTGAAGTATTGTGTACAGTACTGGCAGGGGATTGCTGGCAGCCTAAGGCCTGGGAGGCAAGTCTAGTCAAGTGGCACCATCGAATCAGCCCACCATCCATGGCCATCCTTTCCTGATTTTCTAATGCATATTGATGTAATGTGATGGGATTGGGAGTACATCAGTAAACTTAAAAAAAAGTCATCATACACAGGACGCCTAAAGCCACCATTTTGCACCACTAATCGTTTTTAATAAAATATGCAGATTGAAATAGAGTAAATAACACAAAACCTTTACTTTTTCTCTCACTGGGCCTTGAAAGTTTTGTCCTCTGAAGTGACTACAAATTCAGGAGGGCTTTTTATTTCTGGATAATTAAAAATTAAATATGACAGGCTCTGCCACACCGACAGCCAAACACACACACCAGGATGGGTTCCGCTACTCTGACACCCAGACACACACACACAAACACACACCAGGACAGGCTCTACCACACCAACAATCAAACACACACACTAGGACAGACTCAGCACACCAACACCCAAACACACACACTAGGACAGGCTCTGCCACACCGACACCCACATCAGTTAATCTACACAAAGCATAAAAAAGGCTTTCCACACCCCCTTTGGTTTTAATGTATCCCCCCTACACCCTTGTGTATTGCCCCATGTGCATTTGTGCTCTCAGCCAGCCCCCTTTGTGCATTTATGCCCCCAACACCCTTGTGTTTAGATTTATGTGATGTCCCCAGCCAGCCCCCCTCCCTTGTGTATTGATACCCTCTTTTGTACTGGTGAATGTACCCATGTGTACCCATTGTCCCCAGCCACACCCCCCATTTGTGTATTGATTTATATGATGCCCCAATCACCTTGTTGGGTACTTATAACCCCCAGCCACCCCCTTTTTGTATCTACCTGTTGTCCCAAGGCAGCCCCCCCTCTGAATATGGGTCCCCTAGGAACCCCTCTCCCCACTCTCTACCCCCTCTCCCCCTCTCACACTTTCTTACTATCTACTCCCTCCCTTCTCACACTATCTACCCCCTCACTACCCTCCCTTCTCACACTATCTACCCTCTCCCTACCGCCCCTTCTCACTAGCTACCCTCTCCCTACCGCCCCCTTCACATTAGCTACACTCTCCCTACCCCCCCTTCTCACCAGCTACCCTCTCCCTACCCCCACCTTCTCACTAGCTACCCTCTCCCCCCGTCTCACTAGCTACCCTCTCCCTACCCCCCTTCTCACTAGCTACCCTCTCCCTACCCCCCCTTCTCACTGTCTACCCCAGGGGTGTCCAAGTTTGTTCTGCAGTGGGCCACTTCATCAGAATTGTATACGTGCGCGGGCCACACTCATTTTTCACAGTGAGAAAATATGGCCTTTAATAAAATATGCAGATTAAAATAAAGTAAATGATATAAAACCTTTACTTTTCCTCTCACTGATTTCTGGGCCTAGAAAGTTTTGTGACTACAAATTCAGGACTCAGGATAATTAAAAATGAAATAGTTCTATTTATTCTAGGGATGCACCAAAATGAAAATTCTGGACCAAAACATTCACGGTTCACTTAACCAAAACCGAAAATGACCCCCACCCTTTAAAAATAATAATAAAAACTCACATTTTTAATAAAAGTATGTAACACACCTCAATTGGACAAAAAAAAATAGCAATATGACTTGGCATGATAGGAGTGTGATTGCTAACAGCCCAGGCAGCCAGTACATGCTGGTACAGAGTGGCTGTAAGTGATGTGCAGACCCCATATTGCTGGCAGCATCAATACACAAGGGGGGCAGCTAGCTAGGTTTCAGCATGTACTGGCTGACTTGGCATAATATGAGTGTGATTGCTAACAGCAATCACAGTCCCATCATGCCTAGGTTCCACCACTTACACATCCAGCCAGTAAATGCTGGAACCTAGGCATGATGGGACTTTGATTGTTGTTAGCAATCACACTCCTATCATGCCAAGTCAGCCAGTACATGCTGGTACAGGGTGGCTGTAAGTGATGTGCAGACCCCATACTGCTGGCAGCATCAATACACAAGGGGGGCAGCTAGCTAGGTTTCAGCATGTACTGACCGACTTGGCATGATAGGAGTGTGATTGCTAACAGCAATCACAGTCCCATCATGCCTAGGTTCCAGCACTTACACATCCATACTATCACACACACACACTCATTCATTCATTTCATTCATATACAGATTCATTCCCTCAATCACGCATACTCATTCAAACACCCTCCCCACCCCCTTACCTGCACTGCAGCTCCTCAATGCCACTCACAGACTTCAGCAGGGGGCGCGGCCTCCCTCTGCTTTCTCTGGTACTGTACAGAGGAAGCGGGACTGGAGCAGAGTCATGTGCTGGGTTCCGCTTCCTCTGTGCAGTACAGAAGACCCTCCCACAGGTAAGTAGCAGGGCTCAAGGTGCCCTGGCTGCCGATCTTACGCGGGCCACAACTCGAGGTCTCGCGGGCCGCATTTGCGGCGTTTCTATTGGGGGGGTTCCTACGGCCCTGGGGGGGATTTCTTCATTATCGGTCCCCCCCCACATGAGTTACTGGGGGGATCTGTCCCCCCCGTCCCCCCCGGTTCCTACGCCCATGCCCTTCCACCTATCACCCCAGCTATTTTTTTTAATACTTACTTTTTTGCTGCCTTCCTTCCCTGCAGACTGCTCTCCTCCGACGTGCTCTTCTCCCTGTCACGTGTGAGCCCACCCCCTTGAGCGGCATGTTGCGTCTTTAAAGGGGCTGGACGAAGAGCCTCACAATGGTGTCTCGGTGTGCTGGCCCACGGACTGGCCGCCCACCGCGGGTTCTGCAGGGTTTTACCCCTCATTAAAGACGGCCCTGGCGCAGCTGAATCAGCCACTTCAGTGGGCGGCTGCGGGGCCATTTCATTTAGATTCAGGGGCAATTGCCCCCCCGGCCCAGCCCGCCCCTGAGTACTAAAGACCAGAAGGATATAGATATGCTGGAGAAAGTTCAGAGAAGGACTACTAAAATGGGTTATGGATTAAAGGATAAAACTTACCAGGAAAGGTTAAAGGATCTTTCGCATTCGGGCGAACATGAAAACGAACACGAAGGGTGAGTGTTCGGGGTGAGTGTTCTGTGTCACTGAATGCCTTGTGATCGAGGCATTTCAGCGACACCATTGAAAACGGGCACTCTTTTAAAACGGGTGTTCGTTGATGTTGACTCCCCAGGGAGGGACCAGACATGGCCCCTGATGCCGATCTCGGTGTTGCTGAATTACAGTAACACCGTTTAAGTGAAGAAAGTGATCATAGATCACTTTCTAAGCTTGTTTAATTAAATGACGTGCCAGGCACATCATAGGTCGTTAAGTGACCCGTCAATGGACGTTAAGGGGATAAAGAAGAAATTCTGCCACAACAAGAGGACATAGCCTTAAGCTATCAGCCTTTAACATCAGGAAATATTACTTTACTGAAAGGGTAGTGGATGCATGCTATTAATACAGTGAAGGAGTTTAGGCAAGCATGGGATAGGAAAAAGGCTAAGCTAAATATAACATAAGGCCAGGGACTAAGCAAAGTATTTAGAGGTTAGGCAGACTAGATGGGCCGAATGGTTCTTATCTGCCGTCACTTTCTATGTTTCTATGTTTTTATTATATTCCACTTCTTACCTGTTTGAGTTCAATGTTACATTTGTATATTGATATTAGTTTGTACATTTAATTGGAAAGAAAAACAGTTTGAAGAAGGCTTGGAACGGCTCATGATCCGAAGCATATCACATCATTTGTTAAACACGGTGGAGACAGTTTAATGGCATGGGCATGCATGGCTTCCTCTGGCACTGGGTCACTAGTGTTTATTGATGATGTGAAAGAAGATGGGAGCAGCTGGATGAATTCTAAAGTGTATAGAGATATATTGTCTGCTTAGATTCTGCCAAATATGTGTTGAAATATTTCCGGACCTAACTGTGTATATTCTATATATATATATATATACGTGATAATTTTATTGAGGTGCACTTCAATATAGTCGGAGTTTCTATTGTGTTCAATCATAATATCGTCCTTGTGGAAGGAAGGTTAGGTAGGCTCATTTCTATATATAGAGAGAATCAAAGAAATTATGTACTTTATTTCTGTCTTTTGTATCCAAGGGAGAAATGTAATCTTTGCCATATAATCAAAATGTAAAACATGAACTAATCCTTAATAATCCTTTTTTTGCGTTGATGAATACATCAGTGAAGTAAAAAAAAAAGTGTATTTATGAATCTGAAGTTCACCAAAGCCCCCACAATTCAGTAGATCACCTGTTGTGTCCTGTGTGAACTCTCTTGTATCACCCTTTTGTTGTCTTTTCATTTATTTTGTTGTCACAGATGTGCCAAGTAGACAAAAATAGCACCAAATGCAGACAGAAGAAGCTGTAGCATTTTCACCAGGAAAGTACATTTTTCTTGGTGGTGGAAGAATGCATATTACATAACTTAAATATACATCTTTTGTTGGTGAAGCTATATTGGACCTAGTGCATAGTTACACGTGGCACTGTCTACCTGACCCAGGGCATAGCCCCTAGCAGCTCACTCCACCGTCACCATCTTCACTACTGGGCACAGAGATATGATAAATTATCCGGCTGTTCTGTGTCTTTAATGTAACTGGTGAAGCTCCACATTTGTTAAGAGTTGAGGAGGGCAAGCTGTGGTAAACCCTATCAACATTTTCATCCAAGAAACACTGGGCCCCTAATTAAACATAGCTTTCATACTAATGATGGGAAGAAAATACATAAATGAGAACGCAGACTCCTCACCAAATTAACTTTCTTTAAAATATTATGTAATAGAAAATTAGAATAATCACAGAATTAACATTAACTGTATAAAGATTTAAAGTACATTATCAGCAAAATCACAAAGTTAAGGTACTCAAAAGCTTAACTGTTGCAAACCTTAGCAATGCTACAATTTTAATCTCTGTGGTTAAGGAACAGATAAAGATACATCTTAACAGATCCTTACATGAGCTAAACATTATACAGGGCATATTCTTCTGTGCAGTTAAGCATCAATCAATCAGTATTACAACCCTGATATGTCTTGAAGAATCAGAGAAAATACTTCTTTGGACTGAAGTGAAACTATATCATTCAGTATTCACGCCACTTCCTCATCATGGGAAGATGTGCATCCTTGAATATATTGTGATTACTTGCCACTTCACCAGATTGATTGAACATCAATACAGTAAAAGGTTTTACAGTTAAAACCTGAATGTTCCTATAATAATAAAATATTGATGTGTAACTTTTATTCATAAGTTTACCAGAAGCTAAGGACCACTTGACCCATCTAGTCTGCTGTGTTTTCCTGCTGTAAAAATATCAAATAATATTCAGTGTTTTACATTTAGGATAGCTATACACCTGTCCCATACATGAGAAGACTAAATAAATTGGAGCTATAGTTCCTGTTCCGGGGATTATTGTACTATAGAAAAGGCTTGTATTAGGGTATAGTTTAGAAGGACACCAGAGGGCATAATTAATCACCCATTTTTTAATCCCGCTCCCGCCCACTCCTGCCTGCTCCCGCTGTTTTTAATCCCGCTCCCGCAATGTGGGTGTTCCGCTCCCGCCACATTTGTGGCCAATCCCACCCGCTCCCGCCACATTTGTGGACAATCACGCCCGCCTCCTTACCTGATTTCCCGCGCAGTCCCACAAGTTGTTCCCTCACAGCGTCTCTTCTCGTGCTCCGCCCTGGAACAAGGCGGAGTCACAGGAAGTGACGTCACATCACGTGACTCCACCTCGTTCCTGGGCGGAGCAAGATAGGAGACACTGTTATGGAGCAGCGAGAAGACAGCCTTGCGGGACTGCATGGGATTACCGGGACCCGCAGGTACAGTGCCTGACCGCCTGCTCCCGCCCGCAGCTCCAGCAAGACCGCCCGCGCCCGCAAGTTTTTTGGCGGGTCCTGCGGGACCCGCGGACCCGCCTCCCAATGCAGTCCTCTACTGTACACCACACCAAAACTTGACATTGCACATAGTGATCTTGAGCTTGTGGGTAGCTGTTCTGCCATCAAAACCCATTTCCTGAAGCTCCCGATGCACAATCCTTTTTCTGATTTTGCTTCCAATGCAGTTTAGAACTCTGTTGAGAGTGATGCTACAGAGGACAGGCAATGTTTACATGCTAAGCACTTCAGACATGTCAGATCTAGCAGAGCAGAAATTTCACGAACTGACTTGTGGCAAAGGGGCATCCTATGACAATGCCATGTTTAATGTCACTGAGCTCTTCAGTACACTGATTCTACTACCAATGTTTGTCTTATGGACTATGTGCTTGATTTTATAAACCTGTTTGCAATGGGTGTGGTTGAAACACCTAAACTCTATAAGTAGGATAAGGAGTCTTTAGTTGAGGTGATACCTTTTATTGGGCCAACATAGAAAGATACATAGTCAACACAAGAATTCAGGACCTCACAGGTTTCTGTTACAGATGGGGTAATAACTTTAGACTGAACTCAAAGTCAAACAAAACATCAGTGTCACAGATATTATGCATGGATTTGAACTTCTTCAGGTTTATTCTAATATTATGTGCACACAATTGGAAGGTCAATAAAGAGTTACATATCAGGCAGGTATTACTTATCTAATCCTATGTTAAGCTTTCTAGGGACTAGAAATTGAGAATATGTCATAAGAGTATTGATAAGGTTCCCTGTGCATGTATGTCTATTTAACATAGCCTGTTTGTTCACTGCCCTCTCACTTAGTCCAGTGTTTTGAGGACCATCCGTGATAGCATATGTCATCCCCTGCTACTGTGTTTAAACTGTTTATGCCCCTGGGAGCTTGGAACACACCTGTACCTTTGTAGGTTTTGCTAATGCCTTATACTATTCAAACGTTTTACATTTATGCGCTACATGTGTATTTATTAGAGTCATTTACCACATTCATTTGCTCGTTTTTCCAAGACTATTTTTAACATGGACTTTAAACTAGTACAATGGATTTCTTGCGCAGGATGGGTGAAACTGCTGAACTAATTTGTGTGCGTTGATGCTATATATGCATATGTTTCATATTTAATTTTTCCAACGTCATGCCCAGTTTTCAGAGCTCATGTCCTAAAATATTTTTTATTCAAATATAGCACAGAATGTCCTGTGTTGTCAGCTGGGTAATTTGTTAAAAAGTATACTACACATGTAAACTTAAATCATATTTATTTCTTTAACAGTCTCTTTTATTTGGACAAAAAACTATTCATTTTACTTATGATAATGTTTTGCTTGGATTGCTGTGAACTAATAAAAATATTTTGTTCCCATTGCAAAATTCTATAATAAACAACAGATAAACTGATTTACAGTATCCTTAGTTCCCATGGGCAAGATTACTTTTACAAATAAAATATACACTATTTTGAAATAGTACATTTTGCGTGCATTATTTAATATTATTATGATGACGAAACCTTTACAGCATAATATATCCAATTTTACTAAGCATGCTAAAAATTCTAGTGTTATTAAGCCCCAGATATTGTTTTTGGCTTATGAGTATTTTCTAATAAATCTACTTAATTTCCTTAATGTGAAGCAGACAAGTTTGATTGAAAAGCTCCATCAGTCTGGCAGTCATTGATTTTATTAAGAAGACTTAGCATTAATCAGCACAAACTATTGTAAATAAGAAAGGATCAGCCTTGTTTTGTCTTATGAGAAGAAACAAACTTCTGCCTTGGTGGGATCATGGAAGGAGGAGTGTAATTTTTTTCTCTCTCTAACTTTAGCCTGGAGTCTTCGTTAGAGTTTTGTGTGAGTCTGGCTCACAGCTGCACCCAGAGAAGAACAGTCAGGCAGAGGAGAGGCGTCTCCTCACTGCCTTACCATGCAGAAAATGTCGAACTTTTATCAATGGGTTATGGTACTCAAAACTTTCCAAGTACTTCTGATGCTCTTTGGAAGCATTGAGGCTCAGACACAAACAGGTAATGTCATAGTTTGTAAAATTATGTATAAAAGTGTCTTTAGTTGTTAATGACATAAGATAAATGACAATGCATTGCAATCCCTGCCTTACATCTCAGTGGCAGCATTCTTCTGTGACAGCTGAAGGCAGCCTGTGTACCAGATCTTAGAACGGAAACATGGTGCAATACCAGTTTCTGTTATTGTAGGCTAGTTTGTGTCTGTGCATGACTTAGTTAGTACATTAATTTTTACATAAGTAATAATGTGCTGATCAATTTGTTACTTCTTAGTTTATTTGCATTTATTTTATCAGAAAATTTGGTATTATTAACTTTGAGTGTATTTTGTTTTTAGATTGATGTACTACTGGAATTCTAACTGCAGTTTTTTTTAATAGAATAGGGATTGTTTAATTTTCATACAGAACATGCAATTATTATTTTTTGAAATAAAGTATTATTATTATTATCATTATTACTACTACTACTACTACTAATAATAATAATAATAATAATAACAATATCATAGCGAATATGATAAGTGATCTACCATGCATTTTCAAATCCACAACAATGTATCACAATTATTTTGTGATACAAAAACTGAAACTATATCCTGTGATGAAGGAATAATAATATTTTGTCACTTAAATATACCACACAGTCACTATTCTTATATAGAGTTAACCAATGTTATTTGGGATTGTAGCTTTTAACCGTGTATAACAAGTTAAAATGTAAATTAGATCATCATATCTTTTGGGAAGTAATGTCTTCTGAACTACTTATAAGTAGAGACCTTGGTTCATACTGTCTTAAGTTTAACCTGAGTTCTAAAGAAAATAATGAATTAGGGATTGTTTACTTTACTGTTAATAGGAAATCTATGTGATTTTTCTTCAAGTGATCTACCTGTTTGTCTTATTGTAAAATTAAATATGCTTTCCTGTTGTTAACCTGAGATGCATAAGTATCTTAAAAATGTCAGATATAGAAAAATATGGATTCAAGGAGAAGTTAAAACCCTATAGACACATCAACACTGTTAATTCCCCTATGATCAAAGACATATGATCAGATATTAACACTTTATTAATAGCCCACTAAAAAAGGTTATCTGTAGTGACTTGTTAATGGTAACCATCCTTATTTATATATCAGGAGGTAAAAGTATTCTTAAATAACTCACCTGTATTCAAGCAGGGATCAAAGCTGTTATATACCATATACCCCACAAACAGGGATGTAAGATACCAACAGCTCCAGACTGTGTGACTCTGGAAATCTGCTACCAACTCAGCATGCATGTATCAAATCATATCTCAGGCTATTGTTACATTTTGCAACAATCAGAGCTGAATTGTCACTTGGCACTACCAAAAGTAATGAAAAGTAAAATATATGTTTAGCTAGGGCCCCCAAGGAGGCCCTGGCTAAACATTGCTTTTTGCATGGTGAAATAACGTGTCTTGCTTTTTTGCCAATTACTGTAAAACTCATTAGTTCATAATATGAATGCTCTCTTTGGTTGATTGGTAGGAGAACAAATGAATTTACGTCATACATTTCAATTTGTATATTCCATATTGTGAAATCCTCTAAAGATACCATCAGTTAATTAGCTATGCATTTTATAAAGAGCCTGTCCCACTCTCTGTAGGACATTCCTTACTTGTTTTGAATTAAGTAATGTCATGAGGACTGACAATTTCTTCAATATGATTGTATGTCTTAAATTTAGCCCTGATGCATTCTTTATTTTGGCCTAAACAAGGAAGATGATATTCATGAAAGTGCACCATGTATTAATTAAAGGTATGACACTATGCTCTAAAATATAGTATGTAATAAACACACATTCATTTGTAAGCATAAAACACAGAACGGATGTCCTGCTTGAACTCCCGGATGAATTTAAAATGTTAAATATTGGCACAGTTACTATAGCAATCATGTTACTGCTTATTCCTCCATCTTTGCAACTTTGTCCCAGAATTGCCTATTAAACATGAAATGTAAGTAGCATGGTCATATATTTAAGGAGACATGCCAATACTGAAACCATTATTTCAGAAAAACATAGTGTTTTATTTTTTGGTTACTTTACCAGTAGTGAATGCCTACTCCTGGTAGGCAGCACTGATGGGTTTTTTGACCCATGGCCAAGGCACAGCTGCCATACAGGCTTACCTGAGGGGCTACCGATGCACGAAGTCTGTTACTGGAGAGGTCAATGCCAGAGACTGTATCCCCACTGGAGTGTGATACAGTCCCAGGGCCCCAAAGATAATTAGAGACCGCACTATATGTGCGACTCTGTGAGTACGTACTAATAATAGGAGCATAGACTCACATGCCTCCAGTGTATTCTCAGCAAACAGCAGAGATCAGGATTGATCCCTGGTGCAACCCATATGGAAGGGGATGGAGATACGTGGATGTTCTGAATGACATGGAAAGGTCAGAGGCTTTGAGGTTTTAGACAAATGAAAGAGCTGTGTCATAAACTGACATTACCATTCATTTACCCTCTTTTTTGGCTCTAAAACATGTTAGCCTCAAAACTTAAAAATTATAATCGTGACGGACTGTTATGATTTCTGTAATTAAGGTTATAAAAGTGTGTAGTAGAGACTGAATGTTAGCACTTTTATGTGGTAGGTTGGAAGTACATTTGTCTTTTGCTATTACCGTATTTGCTCAATTATAAGACGACCCCCCAAAATCTGAATATTAATTTAGGAAAAAAGAAAAAGCCTGAATATAAGACGACCCTATAGGAAAAAAGTTTTAACAGTTGATGTTAATTCATATAAACAATTTTTTTAATAAAAGCTATGATTGAGAAAAATATTTTGTTTTTAATTCCTTTTATTTTCCAACCTGCCCCCCAGTTATGCACATCTGCCCCCAGGCTTGTCACTCTGCCCCATAAATGCCTTAAACCCCCTATATGCGACTGTGCCCCATGATATGCCTTTTAACCCTCTATTAAAAGGCATATCATAGAGCACTCTGCCTACAGAAATGCCTTATGCCCCCCATTTAAGGTTATAAAAGTGTGTAGTAGAGATTGAATGTTAGCACTTTTATGTGGTAGGTTGGAAGTACATCTGTCTTTTGTTATTACTGGTGCTTCTGACTCCCGGTGTGTTGTCGGGGCAGCGCTGCAGACGGAAGGAGGTGCGGTTAGCAGCGGGGGTTGTCTGCGTCCATCGTACAGACCTTCCCCGGCTGTCAGAGAAAATTCCCCGGTGAGGGGAATTCTGATCTCTGACATCCGGGGAAGGTCTGCGCGATGGACGCAGACAACCCCCGCTGCTAACCGCACCTAACACACCGGGAGTCAGAAGCACCGGTAAGTTGGGGGGGACAGGAGGATCCAGGTCCCCTGCAGCGTTGCGGGGGATCTGGATCTTAGTCTTATAGTCAGACCTATTTGAGGTCTGATTATAAGACGACCCCGATTATCAGAAAAAAACCTCGTCTTATAATCGAGCAAATACGGTAATTAAATTAGTTAGCATGGCAGTAATTTCCTACCTGATTGACAGTAGTTGTATAGCCAGAAATAGGAACCTGTGTTGACTTTATTTCAGATTTAGATGCCCAAAGAAAAGAAGGACAAATGGACACTTATATCAAAGCTGCACCATTGCAGTTGTCATGTGGTCTAACAGTGAGAACAGCCCATTATCATGTAGACCTCTTAGTAGTAATGTTCTTAAATAGCGCAGACAGCTGATGGGTATGTTTGTAAAAATACTAGTTATTGAAAACAATGACTGTTTGTCAGTACTTACAGTATCACTATTACATACACATACATAAATCATGTTCACTTCAGTAAATGCATTGGAGGTTACATATAAAGAACCATTACCGTTCCAATGAATTAAACATTCCTACTTAACACCTTACTAACTGAGTATAACTCAGCTACATGCCTCCGTGATATAACTAAGTTAATTTATTAATGTTAGCCATAGCTATTGCTTTGGCTTTTTCAATTGTGTAAATCTGTCCTTGTATTCTTTCCTTTGAATATTTACATTTAAACATATAAGAAGATTTTTTGGTTTGTATGGCAACCTATATCAACATCTGCATTTGTGTCGCAGGACAATTCAGCATTTCCAGCAAAAATTACGAATGAGATTTTACATGATTATAGAATTATAATTGGAAGGTGGTTGAACATTTACTGTGACGAGTAAACATGTTTGTTATTGCTGCATTTAATAATAAAAGATATAAATTTAGCAGAATAGCTGGAACAGAACCTTTAATCAGCATTACATGGATGCTGAGGTGTAGATTGTAGGGTTTTGGAAAGTGAAATATCCACATTAAGGGACATTTTCTGGATTTATACCTTGGTACCCCAGTACTTACAGTAAGTCAGTCTAATAGTCTATTTTGTTACAGCTATGTGCAGCTATTTTCTGTGATGAGTTTTATCCTGTGACATTGTTACATATGTTTAATTATAGTGATATATCCCCTTTATATATATCCCATGGATTCATTTTACATTACATAACATTACTGACTCCTAACATGGCTAATTTAAAATGGAATAGGATCAGTGCTCATTGCTCTAGGGATGCCATTCATTCAGAAATAGGATGTCATGCAGTCAAGAACACTTTTAGCTACATGTGATTTATAATTCGCTTTGTTTTACAAGTAGGGATTGCAAGCATCATGCTGAGTTTGGTGTTCTTATTTAGAACATAATAAATTCCCAGCACAAAACATTTTCCCTAATTACATGACAAAGTTAGGGAATAAAAGGATGCACTTTAATTTGTTAAACAATTTGTATATTTTTAGGTGTACTCAAGGCTGGTAAGACACGCAAAAGTGGGATACAAACATCTTAATAAGTAAAAAGTTCTTATGAACATGTTGATTGAAGCTGTTCCACATTTTACATTTGTGACCTGTTGAATGAATGTATTCTGTTTGTGTTTCTCCTGGATTCTCTTCCTACACTTGCATTAAAGTGGTTAAGTATACGCAGCAGATTCACTTCATGCATACTTTTCATCTTCAGAAACAGACGACGTGACAGGAGTTGGACTGAATATTCCCATATCGCTCTTTGAAACATTAGGCTTTCAAAATACAAAGAGAATCCATTATTGCATGCAACTATTTTTCTTTTCTTGGGTCATTTTAATTCATTAAATCACACTTTTTGTTATTTGTTTATTCACGTTTGATCTGTTTGACCATCTGAATCTTTTCACAGATGTCTAGCACTTCTCCTGAGAACTAATCAACAGGAGGACATAGATAAAAACAACAAAAAAACAAACCTGTATTGCATTTACAATCAAAACCACACAAGTGTCTGCGCACCCAAATAATAAGTGAGTAAATTATATACTCACTTATTATTTGGGTGCGCAGACACTTGTGTGGTTTTGATTGTATTTAATTTGGAACATTTTGGGGAGTTTGTTCCTGTGTTTTTGCAGCACCACTTCACCAGAAGGTGTAATACTTATATTTAATTAGAATATTGCGCTTCACTTTTTTGTATTTTGAGTACTGTATTGCATTTACATTAACCCACTACATTGCAATTTAAAATATATAAAAAAACATTTTTACTTACATTTTCAATATCTTAGCTGCTTATGTTAAAGCATACTGTGTAAGAAACAGTCCCTCTTTTGGCCTCAGATCCCTCTTTTCTCCACTGATGTCCCTCTTTCCTATTATCTCAAAATGTTTGGTGGATGTGAGTTTATCTATAAATTCTGGTGTATGCGCTAGCTCCAAAACAAATAAACAGGTTACAGGTTAACAATAATATATTTAATAGATGCTTATTGCATCATTATTTAAAATACATACCGTATTGGTCCAGAAAAGAAAAAATGTCGGTGCGCTAAGCTAGTCACAGGCTCAAATAATACAAATGTATAATACGAGGCCTACCAAACAGGTGTAAGCATGCTGCAAAAACAGTGTATTGGCTGTACAATGTATACAAAAAACAAAAACTGTCTGCGCTTCTTACCCTAATAAAGTTGGCAACAAATATATAAACATAATATAAATGAGAGGTGCGCTAAGCTAGTCACAGGCTCAAATAATACAAATGTATAATACGAGGCCTACCAAACAGGTATAAGCATGCTGCAAAAACACAGTTTTTGTTTTTTGTATACCGTATTGGTCCGAATATAGGCCACACCTTTAAGACTTAAAGTGGGGGTGCGGCCTGTAATCGGGGTTTAGCACAGGGATGCGCAATTTGTATCGCCCGACACCTGGGACCTGAAGTTCCGGGCGCCGGAAGGGTGATTTTTTTTTTTTCTTTATCATTTAGCCCTGCTGCAGGGTTATGATCCAGAACCCCTGCAGCGCTTATATAACGGATCACCGGCGTGACATAACCTTCCAGTGCTCCACCATAGAAACCCTGGCGGAAGTGCCGGCAGAGGAGGTTACCTATGCACATCATGCAGCCATTCACTGGCTGCAAGAGAGGAGGATTATTTGCAGCGCTGCAGGGGACCTGTATCCTCCTCTCTGGCAGCCAGTGAACATCGCCAGGGCTTCTATGGTGGAGCACCCGAAGATTATGTCACGCTGGTGCCAGTGACCTGATGCGTTTCGCCCTCAAGGGACTTCTTTACAGGATTTTTAGAGCTAGCTTAATGATATAGATACTGTAACCTTTAAGGCCTGCTTTGCAGAGTATAAGCAGTGTAGTATGGCTGGATTCAGTATAGTACAGCTTGATTTAATTCAAAACTGAGTATATCCCTCACCAGGTTCACTTCCATTTTAAAAGTGGGGTGTTTGCATAGGTCTTACCCTCTACCCAGATTGTAGAGTCATCAAAGAAAGGATGCAAGTTTATATAAGTAGTCTACAGCCCTAAAAGTTACAATTATATATATATATATATATATATATATATATATATATATACAGAACCAGCAAAAATGTTTTTAAAAATTAAAGTATATTAAAAAATAAAGTACAAATGCCTTGATTACATTAATAACTATCTAGCGGTAGCTGTCACATAAAAAGTCTTAGTAAAGTCCTGCTCCTAGACCCAGCTTATCACAACATGAGACCGTGAACCCCAGGGAGTTGATTGGCATGGCATCTGGGTACAGCTGCTATGCAAATTATACATATGGGTCCCTGGGGAGCAATTGGAGAGCAGGGTGGGCCAATGCTCCATTCCTCCATTCTGTGGAAATTCCATGCCGGCTTTTCCGGAAGGCTGGAAGTCTGCAGGATCCGTTCCAGAATTCCTATGGAGCCAGCATCAGGCACAGGTGCTGGACATTAAAAACCCCTGGAGCCTGATAATCAGAGAGACTGTTGTGGAAAGAGGAAGTTCCCTGCGCTCCCAGGGTAAGGAGAGGCCCTGAAGCAGACTATCCCTGAGCCAAGTGAGGCAATACCTGCCTGGACCTTTTGTGTGCTGTCTGGGGTAGGTTTTCCAGAGCCTGGCTTAGCTGGATCTGGCTGGGAGGTCGAGTTAGTGGGTAATTAGGCTGGTCAGTGTGGACCAGCATAGTTTAGTTAGAGAGGGCTTCAATTGGGAGCTAGGTTTTCTTTTTATGATTTGGTTTTGGGGTTTGAGCGATTAAAAATAAAGCACTGTTTTGCTACAAACTGATGTTCCTGACTCTGATTGCCCTAGAGGACTGTGCTTAAGACCCCTAACTGTGATGTTTATGGCCCTCGTGCTACAGGGTTTGTCACAATACGTTTATGATCAAACACAACATACAAAGATCCGTACTAACTCACAAACACATCTATGCCCACACATACTTACACATACACATCTATGCTAACAAACACAGGGAGAGAAATGCATACAAATGTTGCCATGCAGATATGTCTTCTCCTGTCAGGGCTCACGGAGAGAACCCCAACCGCGGGTACCAGCTCCCACACCGCAACTCTCACCGCCATCCCTGTTCCTGCTCTGTTGGCTGCTCATGCGGCTGAATCTAAGAGCGTGTTCGTGCGCCCCTACTTCTCTTATTTCATTTGTGAATGGAGAAGGTGGGGAACGCACGTCAACGGGGGTGGGGTGACCCCTAGTGGTGGTCTTATTGTGCCAGTCAGAGCTATTTGTTTGCTGTTCCTTCTACGTGATTCCTGGTATTGACCTTTGGCTATTGTACTAAGACTTTGCTGCCGACTCCAGTCCTGACCCTTGGCTATTACACTACGACTTTGCTGCCGTCTCCAGTCCTGACCCTTGGCTATTGTACTACGACTACGCTACTGTCCTGCATACTGGGTTCCTCTTCTCACCCCCGACACCTCCCTGCTGCTGACAGACAACGCGTCTCCTCCAATGTCATTTTGGCATCAAATTCAGATGTACCGTATATTCCAGCATATAAGAAAATCTTCTCAAAAGTCAGGGGTCGTCTTATACGCCGGGTACTAACCGAGTACCGGGTACTTACCGAGCCGGAGATTCCCACGAAGCCTCCCCCGGGCCGGTCTTCAGATCCACGCTGAGGTAGGGGCAAGATCGTGATCTCCCCAACTAGCCCTGATCAGCGGGCGCCCGATGAGCAGGGCTGGTTGGAGAGATCACAACCTCCCTCTAACTAGCCCAGCATTAGGGAGCTCGAGGTCTGGCACTTCAGACCTCGGCTTCCCTGCTCCCTAATCACTACGCGCCGGCTATTGATGCCGGGCGCGGGGATGACGTCATGTCCCGGCGCTCGGCAATTGCCGGCGCGTAGTGATGAGGGAGCAGTAAAGCAGAGGTCTGAAATGACATCCCACAACTGGATGGAAGAAAGAAGATAGACGATGAGAAAGGTAAGAGATGGGGAGAAAGGGGTGTGAGTGCAGTGTATGTATGTTGGTGTGAGATGGTCTGTGTATATGTATGGTCAGGTGTGTGTTTGTAAGCTGGTGTGTGTGTATATATATATATATATATATATATATGTGTGTGTGTGTGTGTGTAAAGGCAGGGGTGTGTGGTGAGGGCAGTGTATAAATGTGTATGTATGGACAGGCGTATGTGTAGATATATATATGTGTGTGTAAGGGCAGTGTATGTATGTATATGTCTGTATAACAACCAGCCAATCACCGGTAAGGTACATCGCTTGCCGTGATTGGCTGGTTGTTGTATGCTGGGTAGAGGGGTAGTCTTATACGGCGAGTATAGCCCAAACTCTATATTTTAACTGGAAAAGTTGGGGGTCTTCTTATAGGCCCAGTCGTTTTATACGCCGGAATATACGGTATATAAGCCCTGATCTCCCAGATGCCTTTGCTCAAGTATCAGCTGGACTTTACCCTATACCCAAGCGTTATGTGCACTTTTGACTATGCGTGTAGACCAGACCCTCTTCAGTGATTTCAACTAGTGATTCTTGCAGCCTGCCTCGACTATTGCTTTGTGACTTGACTTTGCCTTTTGGATCATCCCTTTATTACCTAGCCTGGACTTTTGTGTGTGTTTGTTTTCTGCCACTAGGGACCAACCTATTCTCCGGCTCACTTTCACATACACATTCACATTAACACACACTTATGCATAGACATTCATGCTCACATACACTTATAATGCACAGTCATGCTCATGTGCATTTCTTCATACACGTTCATGCTCAAATACACTTATACATACACATTCATGTTAACACACATTTATACATAAACATTCATGGTCACATATGCTTATACATACACATTCATGCTTCCGGGTCAGAAGGCCCATTCATGAACAATTTTGAAGTGACACAAGGATACCGGAACAGGGGTTGCAGGGGTTGCCCAGGCCCCCTAGAGAGACAGCCCCCTTCACTCTTGTGACCCCTGTGACCACTCTAGTTATGCCACTGTTTCCAACATATTGTAATTCAAATGAAGATCTGTTAAAAAATACAGTGGCAATTATTGTTTGACACACGTGATTGAAAAGACTATTGTAATATATAATGTATGTATTATGTATGCATTATGTATTTGTTTTATAAATGATCCATTGTCTAGGTGTGCCAACTGCTTCTAGTGGTTAAAGTGGAACTGTCAACTACACAGTTATTATCATCATTAATCTAATTTACTAAGAGTGGTAACTAAGGAAAGTTGTATTCTACACTGATGTCACATAAAGAATATATGCATAATATGCAGAAACGACGCAAAGGCATTGCCCGTGGGTGGCTCAAGAATGCCCCTCACTCATTTGGCTCTGCTAAAATTACCTATGGCTTGTGTAGTTATTTCACAAATATTTGGTTTCAGGCAAAACTTACATAACAATGTCCTTTCCTGAACGCCTTACTCCTCCTCTGTAATGCTTCGAGAACCAGACTTAAGCTTCCATCAAAAGGGCAATATATATATATATATATATATATATATATATATATATATTAGTAACATACTTACTGAACTTGTTATGTCTTTTTCCTGTTATATGTGACGCAGATGCTTATTCATACAAAACTCCTTAGACAATTGCATGTGAATTTTATTTGTTCCAAGTTATTTCCTACATAAAAACATCTGCAAATCCCCAGGTTTATAAACACAACTGAAAAAAATTAAATATACACAGTTTTGTTGAGGTAACATGACCTCTTCTGTTCCGAACTGTTAATTGAAGCAGCCAGTGCAGCTTAAATTTCTGGATGGAATAATAAAACAGATGTGTTTACAAATTCCTTTTTTGAATTGTGTTGGTATCCATAGTGTCATCAATTTACAAGTGTTTTTTTGTGTAATCAGGGCCGGCCCGACAATGGAGCCGAGTGGGGCAACCGCTCCAGGCGGCACTTTTGAAGGGGCGGCACTTTGCCGCCCAAAGCCCTTTTTTTTTTTTTTTTTAAAGCGAAAGATAGAGAAAGGGGCGCCCCCCTCTCTCTCCTCTGCGGCGAGTCTTCCTGTTCGGTCTCGGTGCCAGCTTGTAATGCTGAGTGCCGGAAGATTTCCGGCGCTCAGCATTACAAGCCGGCGCCGAGACCGAACAGGGAGACACGCCGCAGGACTGCTGAAAGGTAAGTACAAGGGGGGGGCGGCAGGGATGGAGGGAGAGGAAGGGTAGATAATGGAGGGGGGGGCGGCAGGGACGGAGGGAGAGGAAGGGTAGATAAGAGGGGCGGCATTCTAAAATTCGCCCCAGGTGGCATTTTGCCTTGGGCCGGCCCTGTGTGTAATTGTTTGTGGACAAAATTCATATTACTGCTATTTGTGGAGGATGAAGACAAAAGTGCCATAAACATAACTGCACAGCAGCAATAGCAGCTTATGATTGTTGCCATTATGCCTAGAGGTGACTTTCTGTCTTGGTCTCTTCTCTCAAAATGCCTTATGCCTATACAGGTGTGTACAAGGTGTTACCTAATGTCCAGATGTCCATGTTGCCTGCATCTGAAATTACACCTGACCTAAAGATGGCTGACTTGATTGTTGCTATGGTTACACCAGTATACTTTTGCATGTGTCCCTATCGTATGTTTTTGAAAGGTATCTATGCCCTTTGGTATTTTCTGGTTTAAATTTGTTCTCAGACATCTTTTTACTCTGTTGGTTGATCTGCAAAGTAATTTTTCCATGCTAAATCTCCACTCATGTGGCAAATAACATACCGATATATTGTTTTCCATTGTGTCCATTGTTTATATTTTCTTTAAGCACCTTGAAGTGTTTAAGGGGAAGAGTATTGTCGATCTTACCCACTTGAAGCCTTGTCCACTCAAGTTCACAAGCGGGCTACATTTTCCACCTAGATTAGCCTGGAGGCTTTGAACTTTTAGGGCTCAGGTTTCTTGTTGAGGTCATTTCCCTCCAGTCAGCTTAGTATTGTCCTTTACAAGTTGTTATTTGCTGACTCTTGGTTCTTGTGTAGTTTTTCACACATTGTTTCTCCATTTTGGCTTTATTTTTGTTGAATAAATCATGACGCGTTGTAATATGTCATGTGTTGTTGTTCATCTGTGGTTATATTTACTTAATTTTTAGACCTGCTAAGGAACAGATAATTGTTATTATGTCCTGTTATGTAAAACCATAGTATTCCAGAAACTGCATGTTATCAGAACTCCACACAGTACAAAAGCCATAATTATTTAGCTAGATCTGACCCCGAACCCAGACAGTGTATACATATAATAATATATGTTGTTTGTGTCAACATGTAATATAGGCTATAATAATTGTTGCATATTGAATTCATGATGTCATATTTCTCTTTACTAAGTATGGCATTATGCGTCAAAGTTATGTTTTGCTGTTGCTTTTCTTCAGATTAAGCACTAAGACGCGAAACACATCAATCGATTTCACTTGTTTGTGATTATTAATGAATGGTGCTCCTTTGATGCTACATTTAAACTTACACCACTATTGTAGGTTGCATTGTGGTGTGAATTACACAGTGAGTCCATTAATAGGTAATAGTTAAGGAAATCAACGTGAAGAAACCTTTTGAAGACTGATCATATCACATCTCATACTCTCAAATTTACAACCCTTTAGCACATCTAGGCAATGATTAAGTTTGGAGTTTGTATACCATTGCACAAATATATATATATATATATTAACTGGTACAATTTTCTGTAACTATGTTTTCTCTTCTGTGATTACATTAAACAAAAACCATTTATTGCATTTCACTGATTTTTTTCTTATTATTTGTTAGCACAGTATTCTTTTTGCATATTTGTGGCATGACCTTTGCAAAAATTTAATTGTAGCAGCATATTGAAATCATTAACTACGTGTAGTGAACAATAAAGAATGTCGTCTTAACTTACATAGAAAGTCCATACAAGAATGATTAATGTGTATTGCTGAATTTACTGGAAAAATGAATACAGCATATTGGCCCGAGAGAAAATATCATTTTTAGCGGATGTTGATACATTTTTTGTGGCCATCGTAGAAAAACATGTAAAGCTACATAAGCTTTTGGGACCTAACATGAAGAAAAGACCCCTGGGGTCTTGAAGCTTATGTAACTTTTAATCTTTTTTATATCGGCCAAACAAAAGGTATCAGCTTTGACCATAGCATTTTTTTTTGAATGTGGGTTATTTTTTGACATATTTTTCCAGTTCATAATTTTTTCTATGACCCATCAATTAACTGTGTAAATGAGCAATACTAGCTTTGTCAGTCATCATGAGATTTATTCTGGCGATGCATAGGCACAAACATGTTTCATGGTGGACATTTTCAAAACCAACACTTGAAAAAAGACACCTTTTTTTCATTCAAAACAAACCTTAATAGTTTTGCTTGGTTATAAATGTATTAATTACCCATGTGTTAATAATAGAATCACTCTATTCCCTTTATAAAGGCCGAAAACAAAAATAGTAATGAGCATACTGTAAATCGAAGCATTTTGCTAATAATGATGCTATGATTTGAAAATGCTTGAAAACTCCAAAAACATGATATACCTGTGCGTAATAAAAAAAATAAATCAGTGAAACATTTAAAAAAATGGTGTTCCTTTCTTAAAGTTTTGCTTTTCAGGATTTGTTAAATGTATAACAAGCTTATATAACACCCCAAGCTTCTATGTACTTTAAGCCCTATTATCCTAAGCCATTAATTGGTTAGCTTACCATAATAAAAAACAGTAAATATATTCAACCCTTCAGGATCTTATTTAAGGTTGCTCAAGCCCCAGTATGCACCCTGCACAGACACATAAACTCACATACACACACTAACAGAGACGGAAAAGGAATGATCAAAGGGAAAAGAGACAAGTAGGCAGAAACAAAGTTCAAATAGCAGGAAGAGAGCTGCTTCTTGAATAAATTCTCAAGTCCAGGTAGTAAAAGAACAAAACAGAATGCACAATATTTGGAGCTCATAAATCAGCTCCAATTTAATGCGCCTGCGTGGTATGATCCCTACCTATGGATGCGCACTGGCGGGTCTTGGTCCAAAATAGGATGATTCGGCAATATTTGATAGATCCTATTTCTGGCTCCCACTAAACAGCATACTGTAGAGCAATCCCCAATCTGAGATGTGACAGAAGGAATTTTCTAATTTTCTATGTACAGTGGGGCAAAAAAGTATTTAGTCAGCCACCAATTGTGCAAGTTCTCCCACTTACAAAGATGAGAGAGGCCTGTAATTTTCACCATAGGTACACTTCAACTAATGGGGTTGGGGGGAAAGAATACAGGAAATCACATTGTAGGATTTCTAATGAATTTATTGGTAAATTCCTCGGTAAAATAAGTATTTGGTCACCTACAAACAGGCAAGATATCTGGCTCTCACAGACCTGTAACATCTTCTTTAAGAGTCTCCTCTGTTCTCCACTCGTTACCTGTATTAATGGCACCTGTTTGAACTTGTTATCAGTATAAAAGACACCTGTCCACAACCTCAAACAGTCACACTCCAAACCTCACTATGGCCAAGACCAAAGAGCTGTCGAAGGACACCAGAAACAAAATTGTAGACCTGCACCAGGCTGGGAAGACTGAATCTGCAATTGGCAAGCAGCTTGGTGTGAAGAAATCAACTGTGGGAGCAATTATTCGAAAATGGAAGACATACAGGACCACTGATAATCTCCCTCGATCTGAGGCTCCACGTAAGATCTCACCCCGTGGTGTCAAAATGATCACAAGAACGGTGAGCAAAAATCCCAGAACCACACGGGGGGACCTAGTGAATGATCTGCAGAGAGCTGAGACCAAAGTAACAAAGGCTACCATCAGTAACACACTACGCCGCCAGGGACTCAAATCATGCAGTGCCAGACGTGTCTACCTGCTTAAGCCAGTACATGTCCGGGCTCGTCTGAAGTTTGCTAGAGAGCATTTGAATGATCCAGGAGAGGATTGGGCAAATGTCATATGGTCAGATGAAACCAAGGTAGAACTTTTTGGTAGAAACTCAACTCGTCGTGTTTGTTGGAGAAAGAATGCTGAGTTGCATCCAAAGAACGCCATACCTACGGTGAAGCATGGGGGTGTAAACAGCATGCTTTGGGGCTGTTTTTCTGCAAAGGGACCAGGACGACTGATCCGTGTAAAGGAAAGAATGAATGGGGCCATGTATCGTGAGATTTTGAGTTAAAACCTCCTTCCACCAGCAAGGGCATTGAAGATGAAATGTGGCTGGGTGTCACGAACCAGGTGAGCAGGTCTGATAGGAGCCCAGGTGCAGTGGATACGAGGGGCTCTGTCTGTACCCCACGATGCATGATGGCTTGGGGTTGATAGAGACAGGCGCATGAAATAACTCAAAGACAGAAGATGCGGATTAAGAGTTGTATTGCATATGATGGTACAACAATATATATATACAAGGAAAGTCACTTGGCAGGAAGCCCTCTGGTTGGGGCACACACGGCAGGAAGCCCTCTGGTTGGGGCACACACGGCAGGAAGCCCTCTGGTTGGGGCACACACGGCAGGAAGCCCTCTGGTTGGGGCACACACGGCAGGAAGCCCTCTGGTTGGGGCACACACGGCAGGAAGCCCTCTAGTTGGGGCACACACGACAGGAAGCCCACTTGCAGGGCACACGGCTAGAAGCCCTCTTGCAGGGCACACGGCAGGTTGCCCACTTGCAGGGCACACGGCAGGTTGCCCACTAGTTGGGCACTCAACTTGGGAGTCCACTAGTGGGGCGCTGGCCGCAACTCAGGAACAAATCAGGAACCAAAGCAGGAACAAATCAGGAACCAAACAGGTAGTCCTAAACGTCAATGTCAAGGCCCAGACTGAAGGGCTGGGCAGGTTTATATAGGCTGTGATAATCAGGTAACAAGGTGCACCTGGACATGATAATCAGTCTGAGTGGTTCTGAGTGGCAAGGGCGGCCACTAGTGGCTGGAAACAAGAAATGAGTAGCACAAAGTTTCAACAAGTCCAGACAGCGAAGGGTGAACGTTAGACTGGGTCTTTCAGCATGACAATGATCCCAAACACACCGCCCGGGCAACGAAGGAGTGGCTTCGTAAGAAGCATTTCAAGGTCCTGGATTGGCCTAACCAGTCTCCAGCTCTCAACCCCATAGAAAACCTTTGGAGGGAGTTGAAAGTCCGTGTTGCCCAGCGACAGCCCCAAAACATCACTGCTCTAGAGGAGATCTGCATGGAGGAATGGTCCAAAGTGTGTGAAAACCTTGTGAAGACTTACAGAAAACGTTTGACCTCTGTCATTGCCAACAAAGGGTATATAACAAAGTATTGATATGAACTTTTGTTATTGACCAAATACTTTTTTTCCATTAAATAATTTTCCACCATAATTTGCAAATAAATTCTTTAAAAATCAGACAATGTGATTTATGGACTTTGTTGTCTCATTCTGTCTCTCATAGTTGAAGTGTACCTATGGTGAAAATTACAGGACTCTCTCATCTTTGTAAGTGGGAGAACTTGCACAATTGGTGGCTGACTAAATACTTTTTTGCCCCACTGTATATATGAATAAAACTATATATATATATATATATATATATATATATATATATATATATATAGTGCTCACAGGGATCTCATTAGATCCGCCTGGATATCTTGTTAGGTCCAGAGATAAAGATGAAATGCAGAAATTAAAAACAAAAAAATTAGCCCTTCGAATGGCAAAATTAAATCACCACCACTATTGTGATGTCAGCTGGCTGGTATGTTGGTAAAAAAACTTATTTTTATGTTATGCTACTGTACAACCACATTACTTATTCTGATCAAGACAGTTGGCAACTATGCTTAAATATGTAATTTCCTCCTCAAATTCCACATCACTGATCTGTGTCTCTTTACTTATATTTTTATTGTATGATTCATTGTGCATGTTGCAGAATCTGTTTGTGCAATTAATAATAATAATATTGCAACCAGAAGCAGAAATCTCAATAAGGGGACCGCCCATGTCTCTAAATCATTATGCCAACCATAGGGTCACAAAGGAGAAAATTGCATAATCTGTGCAGATAGCCAACAAAAGTTACTTACATCTCATTTATAGGGAACATAAATCTAATATTATTATTATTCATTATTTATTTATTATTTTTTTGTGGGGGCCATTTCATCAGTTGTGCTTATTCAGTGTTACAACTGTTTTGTAAAATGAAACAGTATGACTTGTAAAAAAGGTTTTGTGATGGATTGGATAGATCTAAATTGTGAACCCGTCATTAGGGTTTTCATTACAAGAATATAAAAGTAAAACGTACACAATGTTATACAAATAGCCACTTAGTGAAAGAGATCATCATACTCCAGTCCATTAATAAGTACTTAGTACTTACATTTTAGGATGATTATATATAATTTTCCTTATAGTCTCTCTTTAAGTATAATGTGATGTTCAGTAGCCATGAATTCTACATTCAAGCTAAATAAATGTGAACCAGCAAAAAGACATGTGCTGTGTGCAAGGGATTCTTAAGAATAACTACTGAATATTTTTTCTATAGTTAACAAATAATTTTATATTTAAGTTAGACCAGACAAATTTATGCATTTTAGAAATTGATTCATTTAAATAGGGCAACTTGAAACTAAATGTTATATTAGAAGTTATTTTGTATAAACATTTCATTTACATACACATAGATTGTAGAAAAACTTCCCATAAGAACTACAGCACAGTGTGAAGTTAGTATTTATTTAAACAAATGCTATCCCTGTAATATTTCTGGGGTTAGTTATGTAACTTTCTTTAACCTATTGAGTCCCAGTGGTCATTCAGGGCAGTCCCCACCCACCATCAGTTGCTGAGCGATTTTTTTAGTTTTTCTATAGTACTTTATAGTATTTAAGGTAATGGTGTAAGTGTGGCCGGCAGCTCTATGTGTGTAACATAGTAACATAGTTCATAAGGTTGAAAAAAGACCAAAGTCCATCAAGTTCAACCTATATACATATTGTGTCCCTACTGTGTTGATCCAGAGGAAGGCAAAAAACCCTTATGAAGCAGATGCCAATTGCCCCATACCAGGGGGAAAATTCCTTCCCGACTCCAAATATGGCAATCAGAATAAATCCCTGGATCAACGTTCTGTCCCTATTAATCTAATATCCATAACTTGTAATATTATTGCTTTCAAGAAACACGTCCAGGCTCCTTTTGAACTCTTTTATTGAGTTTGCCATAACCACTTCCTCTGGCAGAGAGTTCCATAATCTCACCGCTCTTACTGTAAAGAACCCCCGTCTGTGCTGGTGTAGAAACCTTCTTTCCTCCAACCGTAGAGGATGTCCCCTTGTTATAGATACAGTCCTGGGTATAAATAGGTCCTGGGAGTGATCTCTGTACTGTCCCCTTATATATTTATACATAGTTATTAAATCCCCCCTAAGCCGTCTTTTTTCCAAACTAAATAACCCTAATTCTGATAATCTTTCTGGGTACTGTAGTCCTCCCATTCCCCTTATTACTCTGGTTGCCCGTCTTTGAACCCTCTCCAGCTCCACTATATCTTTCTTGTACACTGGTGCCCAGTACTGTACACAGTATTCCATGTGTGGTCTGACTAGTGATTTGTACAGTGGTAGAATTATTTCCTTGTCGTGGGCATCTATGCCCCTTTTGATGCACCCCATGATTTTATTTGCCTTAGCAGCAGCTGCCTGACACTGGTCGCTACAGGTAAATTTACTGTTAACTAAAACTCCTAAGTCCTTTTCCATGTCAGTCGTCCCCAGTGTTTTCCCATTTAATACATATTCCCAGCCTGGATTTTTCTTCCCCATGTGCATAACCTTACATTTATCTGTGTTGAACCTCATCTGCCACATCCCAGCCCAAGCCTCCAACCTATGCAGATCCATTTGTAATCGTGCACTGTCCTCTATTGTGTTAACCACGTTACAGAGCTTAGTATCGTCTGCAAAGATTGATACTTTACTATACAATCCCTCTACAAGGTCATTAATAAATATATTAAAAAGAATAGGACCCAAAACTGACCCCTGTGGTACCCCACTAGCAACAGTAACCCACTCAGAGTATGTACCATTAATAACCACCCTCTGTTTCCTATCACTGAGCCAGTTACTTACCCACATACACACATTCTCCCCCAGCCCAAGCATTCTCATTTTATGTACCAGCCTTTTATGTGGCACCGTATCAAATGCTTTGGAAAAATCAAGATATACGACATGTGTCCATGTAGAATGCGGCCAGGCATATCTATCCACTGGAAGCAGGCTTATTATTATTTAATCAAACCATACATTAGGTAAAGAAAGCCCTATTTGCAAGTTTAACACCTAGACGAAACGTGGTGCAGAGAAACATAGGGTATGGAGAAAGAGAGAGATACTGCCATAGATGGATGTAGGAATTGTATTAGTGACAGATAATCTGTGGTGACCTCGTGAATTCCCTGGGCCCTGGAGAGCTCCCAAGTATGATTAAATGGTATATAAGCATTCAGTGTATTCCTTTCAGCTGTCTCTTCTTGTTACTTCCTTGTATCTCGTATCTGTTCCAAAAGAGAGGAAGCAATGTTATAGAACAGGTCCCAGATTGTGTTGCCACAGGTACAAGTGTAAAGTATTGGCGATGTAAAAAGAATCTGACAGCTGCTCTGACATACTCTTCTTGTCATCTTCAAACTTAGCTTTTGGTTGCCAGATGTCTTTAAGAAAGTTATGTAGATGAAGTGAAAAGTGATATGGAAATTGGGATGAATGGACATTGTTGCATCTGTAAAGTAAACATTTTTCTTTTCCACAGACAGTTTTTGCAGATCTTTGGTAAGGATATGTTCAAATAATTCTCTGTTGTAATCATAAGAATGGTTATGGGAAACAGGAAGTGTCTTCCTTTAAATGTTTCCCTTTCTGCTGCTGTGATCATCATTAAATTACATGATGGCTTGAAAACAAGTCACAATTGTTGTTACTATGTGAACCAAGACATTTAGATGTTCGTATGAAGAAAAATATTAATTTTAAGTGTTTCAGTTTCATCATGGTATGACATGGGTAGAGGGTACTGTGATGTAATGTGTCTACATGAAGCCCAATTTGACAATTTTGACAATTTGACAATTGAGAAAAATGCATTTCTTGTTTTTATTCCCTTTTATTTTCCAACCTGCCCCCCAGTTATGCACATCTGACACCAGGCTTGCCACTCTGCAAACCCAGATATGCCTTATAGCCCCTATATGCCACTCTATCCCCAGTTATGCCCCTCTGCCCCCTGATATGCCACTCTGCCCTCCAGAAGACTGGATGGGGATGAGTTGTAGAGGTTGTTGGTCTTCAGATCGCTTAGACAGGATGTTGGAGAGTGTTATGAGGACAGGTTGTATGCTTCTCAAAAGAGGTGGGTTTTCAGCCTTTGAAATTTGCATATGAGGGAGAAAATCTCACAGAATGGAAATGAAATTCTAGAGTGCAGCAAGGGTAAAATCCTGGACGCGGGAGTGGGAGGAGGTAATGATGGTGGAGTAGAGACGAAGGTCATTAGAGGAACAAAGAGAGTGCTTAGGGGTGTATTTGGAAAGGAGGGTAGAGATATGTGGAGGGTGCAGAGTTGTTAATGGTTCTGTAGGTCAGGGTCAGAAGTTTGAATTTGATTCTGAAGGGTATGAGGAGCCAGTGGAGTAATTGGCAGAGAGGGGCGGCAGATGAGGAACGGTGACAGAGAAAGATTAATCAATCAATTACTATGTGTGCTCCACTATTAATTCTGCCCTGACTACAAAAATAATAATTATATACATTTTTTTTCATGGATTTTGATAGATATAAGGAAACTTTTATATCTAGTTGACATCATGAGGCATTGATTGAAGTGATGAAGTGATGGGATAACAAAATTAGTTTAGTAACACTGATTAGAATAAATTGGAATAGTGAATGAAGGGAAGAGGGGCATAAGTTAGTAGGAAGTAATGTAGGTCACTTGGACTATGTGATTTGTATACATGACAATCACAGCCTCAGGGGTAGTCATGCCTATTCTCATACAACCAAAGTGAGCGTTGAGTAGTGTTGAATAATGATGTAACACATCTTGACTATTTTGTCTGCTAGATTGATATTTCAAATAAGAAAATGGATGATAGTACAGTAATCATTCTTAGAGCGTTCTAGTGCATAGCCTATAATTATCTCTGTTTCACACAACACATCTGAAGACACCAGAGGTAGAGTAACCAATCCACTCTAAAGGGAAACATCCCTTGAATACAGCACTTTGCACAAGGTCACATGAGGTTACACAAATGCTTAGGATTGTAAACTAGTTGACACTAATAGTTGTAGCATTCACACACCTGGAAATTATCTATAAACTTATAATGATACCTATATTAAGGTGTCTGAGGTTCTATAGTCTGAAGTTGACACTCTCTGAAGTTAGAAATAATTTGATGCTAATCATTAGATACTTTAGTTTACCAACTAGTGATTTTCCTTTTAGGATTTTATCACCAAAGTTAGAAACAGGAAGGTCTTAGGAGGAACCATGAAGAGAAAGATAAGTCCCCCTTCATCTAAAAAACAAAAGGCTGTTCTGGATGCCCAATTATCAGCAGCCATATCAAAGCCTTTGGAGGCTTAGTTTATAAAGGATTGTTTATAAGCCTCTTTAAAAAAATGTACATGTGCCTATTAAAGGGTTAAAGGGTTGACATTATGCTGTTACTACTGGATCATCTCATTTAAAAGGTTCCCAGGCATGACCACAAAAATTGTGCAAATTATAAAAATGTGAAAATAGAATCAAAACTTTATCGTAATGCGTATATTAGCTAAGATTTATACATGTATTTATGCAAATAAATTCTCAGACCATAGCTCAGCACAGCATGATATATTCCCGTGCTTGATCTTGGTATATATATATTATTATTTGGAGCTCTATGATGATACTGTGAAATAATATTTAAAAACTGAATTTTGCTCAGCTAAAGCTATATCTTGCCCTTAAGTGTATTTCTCCATTGTGTAATCTTGTCATACACATTGCAGAAGAAGGACTCATGCTGACACCTCAAATTATAATTGAAAATATGAAGGGGATTTAATGTAGTCTGTTGTAAAAAGAATCTTTGGCTGGTTTGCAGTTGACAAATGGGGGAAATATAGATTTTTGTTCTAAGCCACATTTAACAAAAATGAAAAGATTCCACAAAATTAAAATAATTTTAGTAAGACCAATATCCAATATGAGTCATATCTCTATCAATAGAATATTTATGGGAGATATTTCATGTTGATTCTGTAAACCGAGGACGTGTCAATTGTGTGTATGGGTCCCTGTGCCTTGAGAGCAAGACAGGCCAACGCTCCAACTCCAGATTTGCAGCAGACTAGATGCTCTAGCTAGGCTTGCACAATGCATTCCAGGATTCTCATAGGACATGGACATTTAAACTTATTTACACATTTCAACAATTAAACTGAGGCTTCAGCATCATAATCAGGGAGACTGGTAAAGGGAAAGATAGGTGCTCTGTGCTCACAAGGCAAGGATAAGCTCTGAAAGTAGATCTCTGAACTAATTGCCTTTATCTCAGTCTTGTGGAAGTTTTCCAGAGCCTTGCTTAGCTGGATCTGACAGGGAGGATAAGATAGTAGACATTTAGGCTGATCAGTCTGGGCCAGTAAAATATAGGCCAGAGAAGGCTCCAATTGAGCGCTAGACCTTTCTTTTATTATTTTGTTTTGGAGAATTAGTTTTGCATGTAAATAAGGTCACAGTTTGACATAAATGTTTTTCCTGAGCCATATTGCCCTAGGTGACCATGCTTTACCCTATCCGCACATATTAGGTCCTTTAAAGCTGTGCCAAGACACCTATTAGGGCATAATGATACATCCTGGCTTTATTTCAGAGGCAGGTTCATCTCCCTGCAGCAACATGGGAGGTCAGGCTGTCTGTAGACAACCTCCCCATTTCTGGCCTTCTGTTGCCATCCATGTGTAACGGCGCTTGGCGCAAGCACCAGTACACCGTTTTACAACAAATGCTCAATCACGAGATCAGGTATTCCATTCCGGTAGGTGTAAGTGCAGGCACCCACTGGCAGTTCACTGGAGGACAGGAGAGACTCAGCAAGGTCTTTCTAGGCCTGGTATGGATCTCTGATTGTTTCCTCTGCTGTTGAAGCCTGCTTGCTGATCAGTGTGATAAATTCATTTTTAAATGGATAAATTATTGCCAGAATATTTCAATAGGTTTCAATACTGAAGAAAATTAGAGCCATACAGAAACTTACCTTGGGAAGTTACCGTGCATGCTAGAGCTGTAGCAAGTGTGAGGCAAGCTGCAGAATTGGTTGACATACCTCCCAATTTTAGGGACTTTGGGGGTGGAGCTTGAGTGGGCTTGTGCAATATTGGTGTCTAGGACACTAAAGAATGTTATCAGGACTGTGGGATTGGGGTTTCGAATCCTGCTGTCCAGCAAAGCTCTACCTTTGTCCCGAAAAACGGAACAGAAGTACTGTAGATCTCGGCAGGATATAGGAGAAAAATCGGGTTGTTCCTCGCAAAGCGGTACAGTTGGGAGGCATTGGTTAGGTTCATCATGGAATTTCCTCTAACTGTTCCAGCATTAGGGATGCACAAGGTCTGCCACTTCAAACCTTGGCTTCCATTCTCCCTATCACAGTGGTGAGAGCCAGAGCATGACATCATAGCACCGCACACCGCATCAATCGCTGTGCGCACTCCCAGGAAGTGGCAAAAGAGAGTTCTAAAGCGACAGACAAAGACATCATGTTCCCACAACAAGAAACAAGAAGGAGAGGATGAGATGAAAGTCGGAAGGAAGAGGAGAAAGGTAAAAGATGAGGAGAAAGGAGGTAGGGAATAGTGAGGTAGAGGGGAAAGGGGGATAGCTGATGGGGAGAAATGGGTGCTTGTGTATGGGCAGGCGTGTGTAAGTGCAGTGTTTATGTATGTATATGTGGAGTGCATATGTGTGTTACTTAGGTGTGTGTAAGGGCAGTGCATATGGCAGTGCATATGTGTGTCTATAGGCATTCGTTTGTTAGGGCATACGTGTGTGTGTGGGCAGGTGTGTGTAAAGGCAGTGTGTATGGGAAGTTGTGTATATGGGCAGTGTAAATAAATAACCTCTCTAGAAGTATAGCAGTGGGCACACTTTTCCCTTCTTGCCTCAGGTGCAAAAGGAGCTAGCTCTGAACAAATGCATCAGAATGGAATATTATTTTATTATAATAATTATAATATAATATTATATTATAATAATAATAATTATTTTATTATATATTAAAGCAAAATTGTCCCAGATTCACTTTTTATACATACTGCTCTATGAATTAACAATACAACTTGAAAGAATAAGTTCCATTAAAGAATAAAACAGTTTAATAGATTAACAGCTAATCAAAATAATAAAAAAATGCCAGATGTAATTCCCTCCAATGATACTATGTTTTAAAAAGCTGGAGTCAACTGGAACGGTGTAGAAGTGTATCATTGTTTTTTAATTAGAAATTGTAAAGACATAATGTACGATCTGTGTTCTTGTGCTATAAGAAAAAAAGCCTGTGAAATGTGTTGAAATTAGATTCATATCAAGACTACATTGATTTTCAACCATGTAGCTTTTGGTCACCTATAAAATAAATATAGAAATAGAATAAAAAATATAAAATGGGGGGACTTTCAAATAACGTTTTTTGTAATTTTGATCAGGATAGGTGCCACTGCTAAAAAGAAATCCAATGTATGTTTATCACCTTTCCCCAAGTACAGTAAGGTTTTTTATTTTGAAAACAGTCCCTTACACGCTACACTATTTTATTGATTGTTAATACCTTTTGGGTCCTATTCTTTTTATTCTTTTTAATATATTTATTAATGACCTTGTAGAGGGATTGTATAGTAAAGTATCAATCTTTGCAGACGATACTAAGCTCTGTAACGTGGTTAACACAATAGAGGACAGTGCACGATTACAAATGGATCTGCATAGGTTGGAGGCTTGGGCTGGGATGTGGCAGATGAGGTTCAACACAGATAAATGTAAGGTTATGCACATGGGGAAGAAAAATCCAGGCTGGGAATATGTATTAAATGGGAAAACACTGGGGACGACTGACATGGAAAAGGACTTAGGAGTTTTAGTTAACAGTAAATTTACCTGTAGCAACCAGTGTCAGGCAGCTGCTGCTAAGGCAAATAAAATCATGGGGTGCATCAAAAGGGGCATAGATGCCCACGACAAGGAAATAATTCTACCACTGTACAAGTCACTAGTCAGACCACACATGGAATACTGTGTACAGTACTGGGCACCAGTGTACAAGAAAGATATAGTGGAGCTGGAGAGGGTTCAAAGACGGGCAACCAGAGTAATAAGGGGAATGGGAGGACTACAGTACCCAGAAAGATTATCAGAATTAGGGTTATTTAGTTTGGAAAAAAGACGGCTTAGGGGGGATTTAATAACTATGTATAAATATATAAGGGGACAGTACAGAGATCACTCCCAGGACCTATTTATACCCAGGACTGTATCTATAACAAGGGGACATCCTCTACGGTTGGAGGAAAGAAGGTTTCTACACCAGCACAGACGGGGGTTCTTTACAGTAAGAGCGGTGAGATTATGGAACTCTCTGCCAGAGGAAGTGGTTATGGCAAACTCAATAAAAGAGTTCAAAAGGAGCCTGGACGTGTTTCTTGAAAGCAATAATATTACAAGTTATGGATATTAGATTAATAGGGACAGAACGTTGATCCAGGGATTTATTCTGATTGCCATATTTGGAGTCGGGAAGGAATTTTCCCCCTGGTATGGGGCAATTGGCATCTGCTTCATAAGGGTTTTTTTGCCTTCCTCTGGATCAACACAGTAGGGACACAATATGTATATAGGTTGAACTTGATGGACTTTGGTCTTTTTTCAACCTTATGAACTATGTTACTATGTTACTATGTTACCTTCAGGTTGGAGGGTAGCAAAAGGTTAAGTGTATATAGTGGTAGGAATCCTTTGACCCCTTTTTATTATTAAAAAAGTATTATATTTTGAACTTTTTAAACTGTTTAATTTCCCCCCCACTACTTCTTGTCATGGAGGATGGCGACATGATCAAAGATCCCCTTGGAGCTTTGCAGACACCAGAGATTTCTCTTGTAACCCCAGATGATGTCTTGGTGTTGTCACCAGTGTCACCAGTGATAAGGAAGAAGGGCGCTGCAGTCATTGTTTTCTGATTACAACATGATTAGACAAATGGGTTATCATCAGCGACCCCAGCAGGACATATACAGGTCTTGCATGGCCTTTGCTACTCTGATGCTTTCTGCAGTATCCCCTTTGACACCAATGAATGCCAAACCTTTGTTGGGCATTTAAACACTGCCAGTGTAACCAGGAGCTGGTACTAAGTGAGGCTACACTAAACCTACCAGTGATACTGCCTCTTGCTGACAGAGAAGCTGTCCTCACAATCTGTGATGTTATCCACACTGCAGCATCAATTTTAACCCATAATGCCCCAGGTACATCACTGTTCCTATAAGACCAACTTTTGGGACATACCAGTCACACTGAGGACAAAAACATTCTGTCCACTACCATGGTTCTGAGTCTTGTGGTAATGTCTAATCTAAGCCATATGATACATTGAAACACAGAGAGGGAGAGACATTGTACGAAAGCGGAGGTTTTTGCTATACACTGTATTGTCTTAAGAGAAAATACACTGGTATTATACCATCTAATACTCCAGCAGTAACATCCGGTATTGATGTGCAATTTATAATATTTTTTATTGTAGGTTTGTTGCTTTTTTAATAATAATAATTTTACATAGTAAACATTGTCTTCTCTTCTCCCTGTGGAGAGTTCCTTGTATATATTTCCTATATCTTGTGATAATACCTTTTTTATTGGACTAACAGAATTCGCTCGTACAGACTTTTAAAATCCTAATGCAGCAACTTGCCCGGCAGATCCCACTGGTCTCCCTGTTCTATCAGTAAAATCATTTAACTGATAGAACAGGGAGACCAATGGTATCTGCCGGACAAATTACGGCACCAGGAGCCTAAAAGTCCATACGAGCGACCCTATTGGTCACCAGCAGGGGGCTCGTCTGCCATCAACCATTGGCAGACGAGCACCCTGCTGACGACCGATAGAGATGCTCATACGGACATTTAAACACCTGGCGCCAGAGCTGCTGCGGTACATGTTAACCCCGTATTAACCCCTTAACCGGAAAAAAACGAGCACGAAGACGAACACGAAGAGCCCCCTGGTGCCCAAGTCTACTAAAAACATCTTCCCTGAAACCCCTATTTTGGCCTTCAGACAACCCCCAAACTTGCAACAAAAATGAATTAACCGGAAAACTACCCACTGACAAAATGAATAAAGAAAAAGGGATCACAATGTCCAAAGACCCCGCTGCAAACTGTGCCAACACATATGCACAGACAACATAGCCACCCACAACAGCAAGACCTACAGTATTAAAGGATCATACACCTGCACGTCTAGCAATGTAGTGTATATGATACAATGCACTAAATGTGACCTAGGATGCTACATTGCAGAAACCAGCCAGCAATTAAATGGCAGAATGAACATGCACAGACATTCCATTAAACACCACTAGGACAATTCCTATTGCACCCCTGTGGGACACCATTTCACCCAACATGACCATTCAATCAAGGACCTAAAAAATTGCTGAAAGGGGACTTCAGTAATCAGGGCCGGCCTTAGGGGTGTGCGACCTGTGCGACCGCACAGGGCGCCATGGTTGCAGGGGCGCCTGACCGGGACTTAGATTAAAGCATCTGTGTTTTTTTTTGTGTGTTTTTTAAAAACTTTATTTAACATCATTCATGTTAAATAAAGTTTAAAAAAAACCCGATGTTTAAATCTAAGTCCCGGTCAGGGGCGCCGAGCGGTTGCTCGTGAAGTTCTCGGCAACCGCTCGGCGCCCCTTACTCTCCGTGACTCCGTCGCTGTGCCGGCATCTCATGTTGAGCGCCGGACTATTCCGGCTCTCAACATGAAATGCCGGCACCGCGGCAGAGCAAGAAGACGGATGCCTCCCGCTCTCACCGCAGGACTCCGGCAACAAGGTAAGTGGGGGGGGTGTAGTTTGAAGGGGCAGAGGGGGGGGTGTAGTTTGAAGGGGCAGAGGGGGGGGTGTAGTTTGAAGGGGCAGAGGGGGGGTGTAGTTTGAAGGGGTAGAGGGGGGGTGTAGTTTGAAGGGGCAGAGGGGGGTGTAGTTTGAAGGGACAGGGGGGGTGTAGTTTGAAGGGACGGGGGGGTGTAGTTTGAATGGACAGGGGGGGTAGTTTGAAGGGGCAGAGGGGAGGGGTAGTTTGAGGGGCGGTAGTTTGAAGGGGCATGGGGGGGTAGTTTGAAGGGGCAGAGAGGGGGGGTAGTGAGGGGGGGCGCCAGAGGAGTAGTCCGCACAGGGCGCCACAACGCCTAAGGCCGGCTCTGTCAGTAATATCAAAGAAAGACAAACTTTCGAAGTCAGAACGATTCAACTATTCAACAGCAAGAATAGAGGACTCAATGCCGATTTGGGTTTCCTGTCCCATTACACAGGTTTTACATTACCCCCCCACTTGCAATATGTACTGTATTTTTAAGTGCACCATGTTCATCTATATTTACCTGTGTATATGACAACATGTGTAGACATATACATTCCCATCCCTATATTCATCACTGCATTCCTATTCCCTGTATGTGAGCACTAGCATCTTAATTTTTGTTTTCTTTCTGTGTCAATTTGTCTTTAGCAGTGCTACCCCCCCCCCCCTCAAAATTCCCTACTCAGAACATTTATGACCCTCTGGAGGGACACATACTTTTACAACATCTCACAATCCCTTATCAGATCTGGGCAGTAAGCCCCCCTCCCTGCCCCTGCCACACAACATTGATTTATATGTGTTGTTTTGCTCAGAAATGTTTTAGACTTCAGAAAGGGAGAAGAGCTCCCGAAAGCTTGCCAATCCAAAATTCTGTTAGTCCAATAAAAAAGGTATTATCACAAGATGCTTATTCCATCTGTTATTTAATATATATATATATATATATATATATATATGATTGCTAACATCAATTATGTTCCTATCATGCCCAGGCATACCCAGATTCCAGCATGTACTGGCTGACTTGGCATGATAGGAGTGTGATTGCTGTTAAGTTACAATTATATATATATATATATATATATAAAATATATATATAAAAAATATATATATAAATATTGTTATTATATATATATATATATATATATATATATATATATATATATGTGTCAATAAGTTAAATATATAAATATAATGGTGAACAGTAAATAATAAAGTGAACCAAAAATCACCTTGTAGTGGAGTAAACACAAACTCCAATCCAATAAAGACTATACAAATAACTTTGCGCAAGAATGAACTCACCATAAAAAATACATTACAGAATTACATTTCTGTAAGTTCATTTATTTTTTATGGTGAGTTCACTTATTTGTCTGTCATTCTTGTGCATGGTATAGTATTTGACCAATACAATAGTGCAGTTTAAGCCTATAGAAGTTCTTATATAGACATTTTGGAATTATGGTCAACATACTGCATATTAACCTGTCTGGTGAACAGAAGTCATGGTTACTGTGGTTTAATCCTTTCACATCACTCAATAAAACCAAGAATGTATTGGGTTTAAAAAATAGCACAGTAGATGACTCTGATACAGGACGAAGGAGTACAGAAATTGGAATGGGAATAGGGGGATTGGAAAGTTAACAGCACCGCAAAGCAGGTGGAAAAGCTTTCATGGTATTACAATGCGTTATTTACTAGCGTGCATGTTGTCATCAATGCTATCACAATGTGGTTTTACAACTTTAAAAAGAGAACCCTTAGGTTTTTAGAATTGACATTTAAGCCTGTAGTGCAGTATGTGAAGAACCACTGGGATGTGACTCAGAGCAATATATAAAACGAAACGTGTTAACGAAAACAGCATGAACCTAAATCTGATTAAATTCTTCTCTTAAGGAAAGTACAGTATCCTAGATTACAACAGCTCCGTACCCTCACAAAATATAACATTTTTGCACAAGGTGCAATGTCTGTATCTGATAAGAAAAAACACAGGGGATCTCTGCAGATAGATGGTTCAGGGTTGGAGAAATATTACTTTGTGGTGATTCCCTTGAGTAATAAAACCGTCACTCTTCACTGTTTTTCAATTCTTTTCTTTAGTTTTGTCTTTCTTCTGTTAGGGGTCTCAGGTGACAGCATAGTGTTCTATAACAGGTTCTATAACAGGTTAAGTAGTCAAGTAACCCGCAGCACACACAGAGGTATTAAACAAAGAAGGACAAGTGTTATTTTGTTTTATGACCCTGAACTGCCAGTCAAAAAAACACAGCAGTCTTCAGTGAAATTTAATTTCTTTCTAATGTAATAAGTTTACAAAACATCATGCGTTTTAATAAATGTAACATTGATGTGGGTTATACAGAAGCTTACCTGATTTTCTCATTTGGCAGGAGGTGCATATATACAATATATATATATACCGTATTGGCTCGGATATAGGCCGCCCCCGTATATAGGCCTCACCCTAAAAGTTTGGTGCTTTTTAAAAGAAAAGGTTTTTTTAATAGACATGCTGCCACTCTGTCCCCCCCCGAGATATGCTGCCACTCTCCACCCCCCCGAGATATGCTGCCACTCTCCCCCCCGAGATATGCGGCCACTGTCCCCCCCGAGATATGCGGCCACTGTACCCCCCCGAGATATGCTGCCACTGTCCCCCCCCATGTTATGCTGCCACTGTCCTCCTCCTCCTCCCCCCGAGATATGCTGCCACTCTGCCCCCCCCGACTTACCAGAGGAGACTCCCGGGTGTCTTGCGGGGCCGGCGGGGGACATCTACGCAATACGCGTATACAACTTCCGGTGCCGGCACTCTGAGGTCAGACGTAAAACGCATCGTGCGGACGTTCACCGGCTGCGGCAATGCGCATAAACAACCTCCGCTGCCGGCACGTCTGCACGATGTGCTTTAACAATCTCCCTTGCCGGGACTCGAGAATTCCCGGCAAGGGAGATTGTTAAAGCACATCGTGCAGACGTGACGGCAGCGGAGGCTGTTTACGCGCATCGCCGCTGCCGGTGAACGTCTGCATGATGCGCTTAGACAATCTCCCGTGCTGGCACCCCCCCCCCCCGTGGGAAGTGATGGCAGGGGAGGCTGTCTCAGCGTATCGGAGAGCAGGATACAGGTCCCCTGCACCGCTGCGGGGGATCTGCATCCTAACCCTGCTGCCTGCCCGGCGCCCGGAACTTCATGTCCCGGGCGTCGGGCGCTAGACCCCGAATATAAGCCGCACCCCCACTTTAAAGACTTAAAGTGGGGGGAAAAAGTGCAGCCTATATTCGAGCCAATACGGTATATGTGATTATTAACAACAATCACACTCCTATCATGCCCAGGCATATCCAGATTCCTGTATGTACTGGCTGACTTGGCATGATAGGCGTGTGATTGCTTTTAGCAATCATATGTATATATTAATATTGTTATGGAATTTTTCTGTCCAATTTGGCTGTTTTACTTAGTTTTAAAAAAGTGTGGTTAACATACCAAAATTGGACAAAAAAATCAATCACTATATATATATATATATAAATATATATATATATATACCGTATTTGCTCGATTATAAGACGACCCTGATTATAAGACGACCCCCCAAATCTGAATATTAATTTAGGAAAAAAAGAAAAAGCCTGAATATAAGATGACCCTATAGGAAAAAAGTTTTACCAGTAAATGTTAATTCATGTAAACAATTTTTTTTAATAAAAGCTATGATTGGTTTTATTTCATTCTATTTTTCAACCTCACCCCCCAGTTATGCACATCTGCCCCAGAAATGCCTTATACCCCCTATATGCCACTGTGCCCCATGATATGCCTTTTAACCCTATGTGCCACTCTGCCTCCAGAAATGCCTTATACCCCTATATGTCACTCTGGCATTAAGGGGGTTAAAAGGCATATTATGGTGCAGAGTCGCATATAGAGAGTTAAAAAGGCATTTCTGGAGGCAGAGTGGCATTAAGGGGGTTAAAAGGCATTTCTTAGAACACTCTGCCTCCAGAAATGCCATATGCCCATTTAACACTCCCCAGCCCCCCCCCAACTTACCGGTGCTTCTAACTCCCCTGTCATGCAGCCAGGGCAGTGTGTAGATGTGTGCGATTCGCGTAGACAACTTACGCTGCAGCCGGAAGGAGGTGTGGCTAGCAGCGGGGGTTGTCTGCGTCCATCGAGCAGACCTTCCCCGACTGTCAGAGAGAATACCCCGTGCCGGTGCCACACCGGTGCGGGGAACTCTGATCTCTGACAGCCGGAGAAGCCTGCGCGAAGACAGGAGGATCCAGGTCCCCTGCAGCTGCGGGGGATCTGGATCTTAGTCGTCTCATAGTCAGACCTATTTGAGGTCTGATTATAAGACGACACCGATTATAAGACGAGGGGTATTTTTCAGAGCATTTGCTCTGAAAAAAACCTTGTCTTATAATCGAGCAAATACGGTATATATAATAACAATATTAATATATATATTTTATATATATTATATATATGATTGTAATTTAACAGCAATCACACTCCTATCATGCCAAGTCAGTCAGTACATGCTGGAATCTGGGTATGCGTGGGCATGATAGGAATATGGTTGATGTTAGCAATCATATATATTTAATATAGCAACCACACTCCAATCATGCACAAGCAGCCAATACATGCTGAAACCTGGGTAGCTGCCCCCCCTTGTGTATTGACGCTGCCAGCAGTATGGGGTCTGCACAACACTTAAAGCCTCCCTATGCCATGCCCCCCCCACTTACACATCCATGCTATCATACACATTCATATACTCATTCACAAAAATTAACTCATATACTCATTCATTCATTCATTCACAGATACTAATCATTCACAGATACTCATTCATTCATTCCCTCATTCACAGATGCTAATCATTCACAGATACTCATTCATTCCCTCATTCACAGATACTAATCATTCACAGATACTCAATCATTACCTCAATCACGCATACTCGTTCATACACCCTCCCCCACCCTGCTGCTTCCCTCTGTGTTGCTCGCACTCTTGTCCCGCCCAGGGGAAGCAGGAACAGAGCAGGGTCATGTGACGTGCAACGCACAGGTAAGCAGCCTGGCCCCAGCAGACGATTATTTTCAGCTGTTTCCCCCCCTGGCATTTTGCAGATAATACCCTTTTCGGGTGATATATTTCAGCCACCGATATATCGGTGCATCCCTAATTAGTACACCCATAGGTTCTTTAAGAAGTTAAATTCCTTATGCTCATTGTTCCACTTAATTAATGCAAAGACTGCACATCACTACATAATGTAAAATAGCAATGACCATTCATTGTTCAATTAAACAATTGGGTTATGTATAAAAAGTAATTCTTGTGCAAAATATAAAAAAGTAGCCTTGCCACAATAGCAACCAAAGCAATGGTCCAAACAATAGGAACATTTATTGTCCACAATATTTTTAGCGGTATCAGCATAATAAATAGTCGTTCTTCAATTGTAAAACAGGCACAGGGGCCAGTAGCTCATCTGGTAATTATCTTGTGTACCGCGTGGTCCATCCATCCAGACTATGGAATTTCCTTCTGCACTTTGATAAATCCCTTTATGTACTTCAATGTTTCTATCTCATTGTTCCTCTCTCTTTTCTCTCCTCCAGGCAGTAAACTTGGGCTGGATTCAATGCTACATCTATTTAAATAGAAGCCTTTACATACATTACAATAGAAAAAAATACATAAAACCAGATACTCTACATTGACCCTAATTCATTAACTGTGATAAATCATAAAACTACTTTTACATATAATTTAAGTCTGTAAGAATCACTGTTTAATAAGTAAGGAAGAAAGGGATTTGGATTCCAAACCAGAGACCATTCATACCAAACACTGAAACATGGGAGATATGCAAATATATGCTAGATATGATTATATTGTAGTTAATGTGAAAAAGTCAAAGTTACTGATTGCATGAAGAATAACTTTCTGTCTAGGATAGTTAATCCTGTGGCGCCAATACAAAATTGTACCTAAAAGCCATGGGATTTCTGAATTTGTATCAGGTTCTGAATTTATACAGTATGCAAACTACAAGGTTGTGAATATTTCCTCCACAAATAGATGTTCCTTTGTGTTCACTTAAACAGCTGTAAAAATGAGATCATTCTTTACTGCAAAAAAGTGTCTTGTCTTGCTTTGAAAAATAATTGAAATAATTAGGTTTATGATTGCTAAATATTTGAATTTGTGTCTGTCACTAATTATGACGTGGGAATCATGTTAACAAAGAAAAATAAATGAAAATTGGTTTTAATTGGAAATACACAGTAATACATTATTTCTCTGAATTGTGAATTCAATTTTTGAACCCCATGCGTTATATAATGTTTCCATTTATGTAGTAGAAGAAAGTATACATTCTGATATTACGGAATTCCTCTTTTTACTTTATGTCCGTCTCATTGGAATTTATTTGTTAATTTGTTGTATCGACCATAGAAGCCAGATCATAATTAATATCAAATACATATTTAAGCCACACTCCTCATTAGGTTTATGGAGTCTTAGTTTAGTTACTTTTGCTGAGCAAGCATAGAAAAATGTATTCACATACAGTGACATGTTTACACTGGGCGCTGGCATAGGCCTGACCCAGGCAAGCACCCTCCAGCTACCCCATCTATGGCAGCCATCTTCACTGCTAAGCCTTTAGATCTTACATATTATGGCCTCAAGTGATTATGGGTCATGGATCATTAATCAAATATAATTATATTAATGACGGGCTCCCAAAATAATATAATGGACATGTTATCAACCATATTAAAATATTCCATTTGTGCTATATTGGTGAATAAACTGTAAGTGGTTTTTAGAGGGCTAGGTGATTGCTGTTTTTGTTTTTTTGCAACACTTTTAAATTATTTCACATTTATATTTTGGGAGAGGAGTGAAGCTGAATTTTACTGGCCTTACCATTAAGGTGTCTTTCTTTACCTCTACCTTCTTTATCTGTGCCATGTTGGGTTAAATAGCAAAATCTATGAATGCTATAGACACTTCATTAATAACCCACAAATGAAGTCACATACAGTGACATATTTACAGTGGGCACTGCCATAGGCCTAAACATACCTGGGAACTTACCCGGAGCCTACCGTTGCTGGACGCGGCCAGGACAGCCCACTGACGTGGTGGTGTTCCCACTGATGTCAGTGAGTGTAACTGCTGAAATCGCAGCAAATATCCCTATTTAAAGGGGAAATGAGCAGGGAGTGTGGCGTGTCAAGGGGCGACGCCGATGATTCCGAGGATTCGGGTTCATTTCCTGCGAGAGATCCCAGGGCAGCAATCTCCAGCTACCTTATCTACAATAGGGCAGCCATCCTGCTGAGCTTTTGAATATTATATCATATTCTGGCCTCTAGTGCTTATGGGTCATACAATTGGTATACAATTGTACAATTATGTTTTTTTAAGGATATCTTTTGCTCCGACATGATTGCAGCCTCCTGGGATATCTGGAAATATCTGGAATGATTTTCAGGATATATTACCGGATTTTGTAAGAGATTCACTGAGCTATAGTGGAACATGACTTAAGTGCAAGAAGATTTGTCCCTACTGTAAGTAGCCCCTCTCACCATCTTACCTATTTGGAAGGGGACTAGGGATATTGAGATTGCTTCCTTGGTGATGAGACAGGGGAAACTCTCATCTACATTATCCTTGCATTGGGCTACATAATGAAAGAAAAAGCTGTGTGTGATATGGTACGGTTAACCCATGTAATTAATAAAATACAGATAGGGGTTTTAAAGGTAGAGAGGGGCCAGTGGGAAAGTGGTTTTAAAAGGAAGAACGGTTGTCTGGGCTCACATGGCTATGTTTAAACCACTGGCTGTGGTCACGTATGACCAAAATTAATCTGTTTTTATGATTAATAAAACAATTTTAGAAGGGCTTAACAGTAACAGGAGCAAAACAAAATGATGAAAATATAATATTCAATAAAAACAAGATTTTATCTTTTTTTATTTCTTCTTTAATTAGCCAAATGTTCAGTATGTTTTTGGATAATCACTGATGCATGTGGTATAGGCATTTAACTGTATAATATATTTAGTATAAGCATCATTAACTAAATACTTCAGATTTTCACTGGCCTGGATGACTTTATGGCAGAATGTATTATTGTTATTATTATCTATTCATCATAATAATCCTTATAATAAAGGACACTTGTTTTATCCTAAAATATTACATATTTATAGCAAAAATAAATCTTAAGCACTTACACGGTGGAAGGTGAATTATGCCTTACAGTTAAGTTTAAATTGTCGAATGATTTGATAATTTGCACTGTACATCCCCTCCCAGTCTATAATACTGCAGCAAGACAAGAGCCAAATCACATTGTGTATTTCTACATTTTCTTATGGTAAGAGTTTTTTTCCATGTAAATGAGATGATTAACTCCATTCTAATTAATAGCCCTTCAATCACTAATTTGAAATTAATATTAGCCACCTTTCCTGATGAATTAAATTAAAAACAAACATGAAAAATGAAATGAAAAAAAACATGTTAAAATTCCATTATGCTAAATTTGTATTTTAAAGCAAGAAAGGGCTAATATTATGGCTGTATGCATACTAGATTCTGCTTCACAAAGTTTTTTTAATTTACTTTCTGGCTTCAATATTGGGGAAACTCAATGAGCCTACATAAGCGATAGGGCAACCTTTCCTGGTATAACTACTTGAATCTAGTAAATACTACCTATATTGCATTTTTTGTATGTTAATGCAGTTGTTTTTGAGATATACTGTATTGTTTAAAGTTAAGGGATCATTTGCCCTGAGAAATTCGGACCCTGCACATCTCATCAACTTCCAGTTCTGATGTTCTCTCCCTTCCCATCCCATCTTTGCAAATGCTGCCCAAACCACTCATACTAATAATCATACCAATATCATGCTAATAATCATTCTAAGAAAGAGAAATTAAGAAGGCTCTTCCCATAGTGTGCACATATGGTGGGTTTACATATACAGTACATACATGCCCATTTTAATCTGTAGACACAATTCCATAGATTCCTTTAGTGTATAGAAATACATGATGTAGTCTTTTGGAAAAGTGATAGGGGATAGGGGATGTCATAACACATATTTTATTATAAAAAAATTTAGGAGGGCATTGTCCTTAGTTTGCATTGCATGTGAACCCGTACTCATTTCAGCTACAAAAAAACTTTGGTTTTATGGATGATACAAAACAGCAATCAGGCCACTTATCCGTCAAGCCCCACCGAGTATCTAATGTCAACAATAAGCTGCCATTGGAATCACACAGAACAGATTTCCACACACAGAGACAGCTGCACACGAATCAAACTGGCATAGGGAGACAAAAAGGATCATTTTTGGGACAGAGATGTAGGAAATTATAGAGAAGCACAGCTATTATTACAATCTCAGGACAGTGAAAAACCAGTTTAGTACTGACAAGAGTGAGAGTCCTTCTGTGCATCGAACAGATGGTAATGTAGCATACAGCAAGGCCCTAGATTGAGAAAAAACTAAAACAGTAAATCTCTCACGTCTCCTAGCTTTTCATGCAAATTACACAGTAGGTCGCATATGAATCACATGAAACTCCATGGGGAAAATAGTCACAAAAAAGTGCTTGAAATGTTGTATCATCTTTTTCTCCACCTTGAAGTATACTTTGACAAACTTTAATTTTATCTGTAACATAGTAACATAGTTCATAAGGTTGAAAAAAGACCAAAGTCCATCAAGTTCAACCTATATACATATTGTGTCCCTACTGTGTTGATCCAGAGGAAGGCAAAAAAACCCTTATGAAGCAGATGCCAATTGCCCCATACCAGGGGGAAAATTCCTTCCCGACTCCAAATATGGCAATCAGAATAAATCCCTGGATCAACGTTCTGTCCCTATTAATCTAATATCCATAACTTGTAATATTATTGCTTTCAAGAAACACGTCCAGGCTCCTTTTGAACTCTTTTATTGAGTTTGCCATAACCACTTCCTCTGGCAGAGAGTTCCATAATCTCACCGCTCTTACTGTAAAGAACCCCCGTCTGTGCTGGTGTAGAAACCTTCTTTCCTCCAACCGTAGAGGATGTCCCCTTGTTATAGATACAGTCCTGGGTATAAATAGGTCCTGGGAGTGATCTCTGTACTGTCCCCTTATATATTTATACATAGTTATTAAATCCCCCCTAAGCCGTCTTTTTTCCAAACTAAATAGCCCTAATTCTGATAATCTTTCTGGGTACTGTAGTCCTCCCATTCCCCTTATTACTCTGGTTGCCCGTCTTTGAACCCTCTCCAGCTCCACTATATCTTTCTTGTACACTGGTGCCCAGTACTGTACACAGTATTCCATGTGTGGTCTGACTAGTGACTTGTACAGTGGTAGAATTATTTCCTTGTCGTGGGCATCTATGCCCCTTTTGATGCACCCCATGATTTTATTTGCTTTAGCAGCAGCTGCCTGACACTGGTCGCTACAGGTAAATTTACTGTTAACTAAAACTCCTAAGTCCTTTTCCATGTCAGTCGTCCCCAGTGTTTTCCCATTTAATACATATTCCCAGCCTGGATTTTTCTTCCCCATGTGCATAACCTTACATTTATCTGTGTTGAACCTCATCTGCCACATCCCAGCCCAAGCCTCCAACCTATGCAGATCCATTTGTAATCGTGCACTGTCCTCTATTGTGTTAACCACGTTACAGAGCTTAGTATCGTCTGCAAAGATTGATACTTTACTATACAATCCCTCTACAAGGTCATTAATAAATATATTAAAAAGAATAGGACCCAAAACTGACCCCTGTGGTACCCCACTAGCAACAGTAACCCACTCAGAGTATGTACCATTAATAACCACCCTCTGTTTCCTATCACTGAGCCAGTTACTTACCCACATACACACATTCTCCCCCAGCCCAAGCATTCTCATTTTATGTACCAGCCTTTTATGTGGCACCGTATCAAATGCTTTGGAAAAATCAAGATATACGACATCCAGCGATTCACCCCGATCCAGTCTTGAGCTCACCTCCTCATAAAAGCTGATCAGGTTAGTTTGACAGGACCGATCCCTTGTAAACCCATGCTGATATGGAGTCATACACTTATTTTCATTGAGATACTCCAAAATAGCATCTCTTAGGAAACCCTCAAACAGTTTACACACAACAGAAGTTAAACTAACAGGCCTATAATTCCCCGGGTCACTTTTTGTCCCCTTTTTGAATATTGGCACAACATTTGCTATGCGCCAGTCCTGGGGAACAGACCCGGTCACTATAGAGTCCTTGAATATTAGAAATAGGGGTCTGTCTATTACATTACTTAACTCCCTTAGAACGCGGGGGTGAATGCCATCTGGACCTGGTGATTTGTCTATTTTGATTTTTTTTAGGCGGCACTGCACTTCTTCCTGGGTTAGACAGGCGACATGTACTAGGGCAGTTATCTCATTCTGCTGTATATTACCTGGCATTTCATTTTCCTCTGTGAATACAGCAGAGAAGAATATATTTAATAGATTAGCTTTTTCCTGATCCCCGTCTATAACTTCTCCCTCATTACTTTTTAAGGGGCCAACGCTTTAATTTTTAACCTTTTTACTATTTATATAGTTAAAGAACATTTTGGGGTTTGTCTTACTCTCTTTGGCAATGAGTCTTTCTGTCTCCACTTTTGCTGCTTTTATCTGATTTTTACATATTTTATTTTTTTCCCGATAGCTTTTTAGTGCTTCCTCACTGCCTTCCTGTTTTAGTAGCTTAAATGCCTTTTTTTTGCCATTTATTACCCCCTTTACATTTTTATTTATCCACATTGGTTTTCTCTTGTTCCTGACTCTTTTATTCCCATACGGTATGTACCTTTCACAGTGAGAATTTAAGATATCCTTAAAAATCTCCCATTGAGTGTCTGTACTCTTGTTTTTGAGGACATTTTCCCAATTTACAGTGTTAAGGGCTTCTCTTAGTTGATCAAACTTTGCCTTCCTAAAGTTCATGGTTCTTGTGGCTCCTCTAAGAGTTCCCTTATTGAAGGACAAGTTATAATGTATCATATTGTGATCACTATTTCCTAGATGCCCCCTGACCTGCACATTAGTTACTCTGTCAGGTCTGTTGGTTAATATTAAGTCCAGTAGGGCGCCCCCTCTGGTCGGGTCCTGTACCATTTGGGACAGATAATTATCCTTACTTATAGTCAGAAACCGGTTTCCTTTATGAGATTCACAGGTCTCTGTTTCCCAGTTTATGTCGGGATAGTTAAAGTCCCCCATAATAACCACCTCATTGTGATTTGCTGCCTTGTTTATTTGCTTTAATAATTGATCTTCTGCTGCTTCCATTATATTTGGTGGCTTATAGCAAACCCCGATCAGTATCTTATTATTTTTCTTTCCATATATTTCTACCCATAATGACTCCACATTATCATTTCCCTCACATATATTCTCCCGCAGTGTGGCCTTTAGGCTGGACTTTACATAAAGGCAAACTCCTCCCCCTTTTCATTTTTTTCGATCCTTCCTGAATAGACTATAACCCTGTATGTTAACCGCCCAGTCATAGCTATCATCCAACCATGTCTCTGTTATACCCACTATGTCATAGTTTTCTTCAGACATTATTAACTCCAGTTCGTCAGTTTTATTGGTCAGACTTCTGGCATTAGTAAGCATACAATTTAGAGGTGTATGGTTTTTTTCCCTATGAAGCCTATCCCTATTGACTATTCTAACCCCTCCCTCCGCTCCACCCCCAGGTACATTAATAAGCCCCAGCTTTCTATCTACACTATCTTCCCCTTCTATATTGTAGTTTCCCTCCCCCCCTTTACCTAGTTTAAACACTCCTCCACCCTTCTGGCCATCTTCTCCCCGAGCACAGCTGCACCCTCCCCATTGAGGTGCAGCCCGTCCCTACCGTAGAGCCTGTATCCGACAGAGAAGTCGGCCCAGTTCTCCATGAACCCAAACCCCTCCTTCCTACACCAGCTTCTGAGCCACTTGTTTAGCTCCCTAATCTGTATTATATTGGATTTCATTTACCCTGCTGTCTTATATCAGTTACATGTCTATATTGTAAACTCTTTTGAGCTCTAATCACCTTTTTGTTTCCAGATGTGTATGATGTTATAATAGGCTATTGTAGTGTTTCAGAATATGGTGAGATATATACAATTTATTAATAAACATGTCCATATTTACTTGTTTTACGTGTATTCTGATTCTGTTATTTAATAGCTTATGGAATCGGAACCCCCTTTTCCCCCCAACACATGTCTAGGAGCTAACAATATTTGATCGGTATAAGTGATCTCAAAATTCACCATGCATGTTTATAGACTGCATTCTCATTCTTTGCCCATGACATTTGCTTTATTAAAAAAAAGACAAGACCATACCGTGAAGGCAATGTGATATTAAAATCCAGCTTTTTTTGATATTTACTGAAGCATCCCAAACTTCTTATTAAATAAACACATAGGTCTGTTCTATATTGTTTCCTCTATTAGTGCTATTTGTACAAGATGGCATCTTCCTAAATGTAATAATCCACAGTGGAACTTCAGCTTCTACTACCCTTAATTATGGCATGTCAAACCTCCAACAATTATAGCAACTTAAAAGTACTGGTATTTCCATGGTCAATTTAATATAGTTATATTTGGAAATCTTCCCTGTATACTTCAGCATTTGATCCCCATGAGCCATCATTGTTAAAATGCTACTCGAATATATTTAAGCATCATTGCTATTATTACTATTGAATAATGCCAAGGGATGATTGTATATTAAAGCAAAGTTCAAAATTGCTGTTAGTATAGAATTGAAGCACTGATACTGAAAAAATGTAATTGTATGAAGAACCTGTGTTTTAAGCAAGAACATTCATGTTTTCATGGTGGTTTTCTATAATAAACACATACGTACTACAGAAACACTAAACATCCCAACTAAACCCCATAAATATATTACCTGCTACAATGGAATGCAATCCTGTGTTTTGAAATAACAGCTTGTCTCCTTGTCTGCTTTAAAAGTTTTAGCCTATTTAGCCCACCACAAGAAACACCTCTGAAAGTATCACGATTTTATGTGCTGTAAAGATCTCATGTGGATCCATTATGCAGCCGATCACTAGGTAAAAATTCCCAGGTATGGTCATATACAAAGGTATTCATCCACAGGGATGGAGTGTGGACACACCAGATGCTGGTGTGTTTGTTAGTGTACACACAATAGACATTGGAAAACAGGTGAAGAGTGACCATGACAGTTGTGGCCACTGGCAGGGTATGGCTCTTTATGTCCTCTATTCTACTAAGGTTGATTGTTTCTTCTTCAAATATACATTAAAAATAATGAAAATTAGATTATTAAAAGTTCAATCAAATATAGCATTACATTACTATCAATGAAGAATAAAACATAATAACAGCCTTTATTGTGTCACAAAAGGGCCACTCTGAATTTATCACTCATGACCCTTTAAAATAAAGAGCCTCCCTTGATAAACCACATAATACCATATAATGAAAATATGACAATGATTACTGTACTACAATATCTAAGGATAGAGTGCGGAAGTTTGTAGAGGATTATACATCTTCCAACAAACTATATGAATACTGATTATTACCAGCATTGACACAAAAGAGCTTTGTAAAAAGCCAAGAATGCAATTAAAGTCGATATATGTTTTTGTGTATTCAAAGCTATGGGATTAGTACTGTAAAAGTACCGGGAGAATCATAGCAATACATTTCTTTTTTTAATCAACTATGATTATAAAATCAGATGCCAATATCTTTCATGCACCCATGGGATGATTATGATTACAATGTATAGTGTGCTGTGTGCAAAATGACAATTGGGATGGAAAAATTGTGTTCAGATGAAAGTACCACTTAATAATATGAACAATAAAAAAACTATATTTGATACAACCCTTCAAAAAGCCTTCTTGCATCGCCAAGCACCTGGTTCTGTTTATTTGTGAACTGCTCAGATATAGAATTCAACATCCCTGCATTTGATTTGATTTAAAACCTTCCATCCAGCATTACAGAAAATCTGATATCTACAGAAAATATCTGAAGCTTAGTCTTTCACGGTACAGTATCGGGAACATTTGTATTGTTATGCCTTGTACACTGCAGCATAAAATAAAATGAAACCCTATAAAAAGATCCTAGTGACTGCAAGAAAGTATAATGGCTCCATTGTAATAGTTAGCACAGTAGCACATAAAATAAAAGAACTCCATAAAATATGAAATAAAAGTGAAATACATACCCTAGATGTATGTTTCCTGAACATAATATCAGGAGAGTATTGACTTCTGACTGTTGACACAGAATGATGCAGCCTCTGTTTTTGTAAAAACTGCAATGATGTTTGGTGTCTCACAAACTGTATAGAAAACAGTTTTATAAGATTTTTGAAATGCTATGAAGCATAGAATTTCAGCAAATATTTTTTTGTTTTTGTCCGCTTTTATTATTGAGTGAATTTGGTATTGCTGTCTAACCTTTTATGATGGAATCGTAAAAAAAATACCGTATTTGCTCGATTATAAGACGACCCCTCAAATCTGAATATTAATTAAAAAGAAAAAGCCTGAATATAAAATGAAGTTTTACCAGTAAATGTTAATTCGTGTGAACTATTTTTTTTAATAAAAGCTATGATTGAGAAAAATATTTTGGTTTTATTTCCTTCTATTTTCCAACCTGCCCCCCAGTTATGCACATCTGCACTAGAAAGGCCTTATACCCCTATATGCCACTGTGCCCCATGATATGCCTTTTAACCCTCTAAATGCCACTGTGCCCCATGATATGCCTTTTAACCCTCTAGAAATGCCTTATGCCCCCCATTTAACATTCAAAAACTTACCGGTGCTTCTGACTCCCCGGTAATGTAGCCGGCGTATAGAGGTCTACGTGGCTAGCAGCGGGGGTTGTCTGCGTCCATTGACTTCCTCGACTGCGGGACCAGTGCGGGGAACAACCTCTGCTTCTAGCCGCACATCCTTCCGGCTGCAGCGGAAGTTGTCTACGCGAATCGTTGGGGGGGGTTAGGGGAGGGGAGACAGGAGGATCTGCAGCGTTGCGGGGGATCTGGATCTTAGTCTCATAGTCAGACCTATTTGAGGTCTGATTATAAGATGACCCCTATTTTAAGACAAGGGTTATTTTTCAGAGCATTTTTTTATTTTATGCTGTGTTCAAAATTTAGCAGGACATTCCTGACAAACGGCTTGTGTTCTGGATGTCCTGGCATATGTCTTGTTTTGTATTTGGCTAACATAATACCAAAAAGTCTTGGTTTTCACATGATAGGCTACATTTTCTGTCTCTACCCACTGTCCTGGGTATCTGCCCCAAATGTTTCACTGTTGCGTGCAGTGGGGGTCACGGGCCGGTTGGGGGTGATCTTCTGATCTCATTTGACTGGCTTATGAAGGTGTAAAATTAAAGGAGGTCTGGGCTGTTGCCACTGAGTTCAAATGTATTAGAGTGAATCAGTCTATTCCCTTAAGACCCCAAATATCAATTTATCTCCCCCTTTTCCCTCCATCTCTCTTCCCTCTAACTATCATCTCCACCTCTTCTTTTCTTTCATCTTAACATGGTGGTCCCGTGATAGAAATGTGAGGTCTGTTCCTACATACCTTTGTTACATTTGTCCTTTTAAGTTTGCAGCCTCAAGTGCTGAGCACCGTAATATGACATCATATGCTGTCTTTCGGCATCAATCACCAGCACACAGTGCCAGGGAGCACTGAAGTATGAACTGACCTTGTACTTTCTTCATTTTGGGCCGTTAGAGGGAGATCTATGATCTACCCAGCCAGCCTTGCTGGCACCCCCCTGATTAAGGATTCCTTGGAGTCTGCCTTGGCATCCTGGAAGTCTGTGGTGTTGATCTGAACACCTGAAATGTTGGGGCTAAACATGCACATTGCCAAAAGCAGGCACAGTGCATGCATGAAGAGTGGAGGAGGCAGGTACAATGCCACAACTCAATCAGGCACGTGTGCCATGACTTAACTTCATGCAGTCACCCACATATTGTAGCTGCACAGATATCCCGACATGGAAAGTTTAAATTTAGGTAATTAATGCTATTTCGACTTGGTCAGTGATGAATGATGAATGATTTCATTATTGTCAAAGCTTGACCCCTTTCAGGTCTCCCTTTTTTATTAGTTAAGTATTTTTAATCTTTTTGAGGGTTAAATGATTAAGCCAAGTATTGTTTTTTATCCAAACTAACAGTAAAAAATCAACTTATCAAGATTAGAAATAATCTTTTCTACATCGGGTTGTTATAAGGATGTTATTTTCTATTTACCTTATAAGCATATAAAAGTCTGTTTCCAATTAGTTAAACCTATTCTTTTGTTAATGGACCATTAAGCCATAATGATGTAGGTTTGTTCAACAATCTCTCAATAGTGGATACCTGTAAATTAATGTATAAAAATATGACATATTAAAAATGAGTTATAAAGTGCTGAAGGAGAACTGAATCATTTTATTACAAATAAAGAAACTGTCATTAGGTCTATGCACAAACCTGGCACCTGCTTCTTTCATACAAACAAATAATTTGACAGCTGATTAGAACTGTTTGGCCCTTCTAGCCAGGGCTGGCCCAAGACATTGTGCTGCCTGGGGCAAAGTGTGAAATGCTGCCCCCCTTTCACTCCGAGTAAGTGCTGACGTAACGCCTGATGTCACCGTGCTCTCCGGGAAACTCACGCCCATGCTGCCACACGAGAGCTGACCTCCAATCACGAAGGAGAAGAGGCATGGCTTCAGTGTTGTGCGCCGGGATATGACATCAAATCCCGACGCACAACATTAGTTTCCCCATGCATCGCGAGAGAGCAGGATCAGAGGTCTGCTCTCTTGATTGATTTTAGAGATCCTTGATCTCCCCAACCAAACCTGCTCCTCTAGCGGCAGACATTAGTGTCCATCTCTGGACCGCCAACCCCCGGCCCCCCACGCGGTATGCTACTGCTTGGGGCGGCAAAGTGCCACCTCTTCAAACGTGCCGTCTGGTGCAATTGCCCCACTCTGCTCCATAGCAGGGCCGGCCCTGCTTCTAGATATGCTAATTCTTTCCTGCTTTAAAGAAAACCTTAATCACTCCTTGGTCTCGTCTTTGATTCAGGATAGCCATACAGTTGATATAGAAGTTCTTCACACCCCTGTTGAAAAGCCAGGTTCTTGTGATGTTAAAAAATGAGACAAAGATAAATCATGTAAGAACTTTTTCCTCCTTTAATGTAACCTATAACATCAACAATTCAATTGCAAAACAAACTGAAATCTTTGACGGGGAAAAAATTAAATAAAAAACTCACAATAACCTGGCTGCATAAGTGTGCGCACCCTCTTGTAACTGGGGCTGTGTTCAGAATTAACCAATCACATTCAAACTCATGTTAAATAGTCATTACACACCTGCCATCATTTAAAGTGACTGATTAATCACAAATAAAGTTCAGCTGTTCTTGTAGGATTTACCTGACATTTACTTAGTTGCATCTCAGAAAAAGCCGCAGAGAGCTTCTAAAGGATCAGAGGGATCTCATTGTTGAAAGATATCAGTCAGGAGAAATGTACAAAAGAATTTCCAAAGCATTATATATACCATGGAACACAGTGAAGACAGTCACCATTAAGTGGAGACAATATGGCACCACAGAGACATTACTAAGAACTGGATGTCCCTCCAAAATTGATCCAAGACGAGAAGAAAACCGGTCAGGGAGGCTTACAAGAGGCTTACTGCAACATTAAAGGAACTGCAGGAATTTCTGGAGCATGTGTGCTACATGTGACAACAATCTCTCGTATTCTTCATATGAATGGGCTATGGGTTAGGGTTGCAAGATGGAAGCCTTTTCTTACAAAGAAAAACATCCAAACCTGGCTGAAGATGAAGAGGAAGTTCACCTTTCAGCACGACAACGACCCAAAGCACACATCCAAATCCACGAATCCAATTGAACATCTGTGGGGTGATCTGAAGAGGGCTGTGCACTGCAGATGCCCTCGCAATCTGACAGATTTGGAGTGTTTTTGCAAAGAAGAGTGGGTGTATATTGCCACGTCTAGATGTACCATGCTAATAGACTCCTACCCAAAAAGACTGATTGCTGTAATAAAATCAAAAGGTGCTTCAACAAAGTTTCAGTTTAAGGGTGTGCACACTTATGCAACCAATTTATTGGGAGTTTTTTTTTATTAACCCCTCTCAAAGATTTCATCTTATTTTGCTATTGAATTGTTCACATTATAGGTCACATTAAAGGTGGAACAAGTTCTGACATGATTTATCTTTGTCTCATTCTTTAAAATCACAAGACTCTGGCATTTTAACAAGGTCGGTAGACTTTTTATATCCACTGTATATCTATCCTATGCATGTTTATATTCCCTTATCAACCACCCGCTCAGTAAAATAATACATCCTTACTATACACGTAAGCCCCACACTCTAATTTTAGATTATAGCCTCTATTACAAAATACAATAGATATACCATATGGTCTATTGAACCAATTCTGTGAAAATCACTTGACTGGCACATCATGAGGTTAAACGAGTTTAGAAACGGATCAAAGATCGCTTTCTTCTCCCAAATGGTGTTTCTGTAATCCCTCAAAATCAAGGCATTCAGAAAAATCAAAAACTGCAGCAGGGGCCCTGTCCAATTGCAACCCGGAGCGTCAACATGCACCATATTAAATACACCTCTGGTCGCCTGCTTTAAAATAAGTTAGGAGTTGCTCAAAAGATGTTGCTGATTTTGCCTCCAGACTCCCCTGAGAAAACAATATAGTTAAAAAAGTAAATGAAACATTTTACATTTAAAAGTGATTCTCCAGTGATGTCACCATGCGGGGAACCATTCAGTTCCAACAGATGTTAAGAAAAGTCCTAAAGTAATAATAATAAAGTTTATTTTTATGGGCAAGTCCTAAAATTATGGCATTGAAAGACTTAAAATACTGACATTTGAAATGCCCATGGGGCACTTTTAAAAAAGTATGATTGGAATCAGCATTGGGTAAACTGAATTGGCTGGGTTCAAACATGGGTTCAAAGATGTACCGAATAGGACATGGGCACAGACTAACCAAATATTCTAAAAAAATATGCACTTCCCAAATGTGGCCTTTTAGCCCCTAAACAGCCCAACAAACCTGTGCATTGATAGTATCACTGTACTCAGGAGATTTTTTGAATACATATTGGTGGGTACTTGTTGGCTGTGGCATATGCCATGTGCTCTAAATTCATACCTGAATTGCAATGTGTATGAACAAAACACACGAAAAATACTACCACAAACTTTGACAAAGGCTGGTGGTAAAATTAGTGCATGGGAAGGGTTAAAATACCACCATTTGAAATACATCCCAAATAGGACATGACCACATGTCAAAATTCCAATTTGAAATACTAATTGTTCATGTCCCTTTAACCCCAAACAACCCAACAACCCCATGCATGGGTAGTATCACTGTACTCAGGAGATGTGACACACATTGGGGTGTTGTTTGGCAGTGACATATACCAGAAGCTGTAAATTCATACCTAAAGTAGAATATGTCTGAAAAAACACACACAAAACAATACTACTGCAAAATTTGACAAAGGTATAATATGTGCATTGAAAGAGTTAACATACCAGCATTTTAAATATCATGGAGTGTTTGGTTTTCAAAAGTATATGCTTTGGGGTAAATTGAATTGGCCAGCTTCACAGATGTCCCTAATTGGACATGGGTGCAGGATGACCAGATTTCAAATTGAAAAATGCACCTCCTAAATGTTGCCTTTTATGTCCCAAACAACCTGACAAACCCATGCCTGTGTATCACTGTACTCAGGAGATGTTGCTGAAAACATATTGGTGTGTTGTTTAGCAGTGAAATATACCAAGAACTGTAAATTCATACCTGAATTGAAAAACACACAAAAGATACTATGAAAAACTTTGACAAAGGCTACTGGTAAAATTAGTGCATGGGAAGGATTAAAATACCAGCAATTTAGTTACCTTGGGGTGTCTAGTTTTCAAAAATTGGGCTGTAACGTGAATAGAAAGCTCTTTTTTTTTTTTACACGGAGGAGACCGAGGGCCGTCTAGCAACCGCTCGGCGCCCTGCAGTCTCCTCCACGAGGCCTCTACCTCCGTTGCGGTGCCGGCAGAGCAGGGAGACAGAGGCCTTGCACTCCCACCACAGGACTTCAAGGTAAGTGAACTACAAAGTGGGGAGAGGGTAAATAGTGGGTAGGGGAGGGTAGATAGCGGGTAGGGGCAGGGCCGGCCCTACAATGGAGCCGAGTGGGTCAATTGCTCCAGGCGGCACTTTTTTTTTAAGCGGAGGAGAGAGAGGGGCGCCACTCGGCGCCCCTCTCTCTCCTCTGCGAGCCCTCTAGCTCGGTCTCGGTGCCGGCTTGTAATGCTGAGCTCCGGAAGATGATGTCATTTTTGTCTTTTACGTCTAAATTGTGGCTTCAGGCTTCCCATGTTGAATGACCAAGTACCGTATTTGCTCGATTATAAGACAAGGTTTTTTTCAGAGCATTTCTGGAGGCAGAGTGGCACATAGGGGGTCAAAAGGCATATCATGGGGCACAGTGGCATATAGGGTTAAAAGGCATTTCTGGGGCAGATGTGCATAACTGGGGGGACAGGTTGGAAAATAGAAGGAAATAAAACCAAAATATTTTTCTCAATCATAGCTTTTATTAAAAAAAAATAGTTTACATGAATTAACATTTACTGGTAAAACTTTTTTCCTATAGGGTCGTCTTATATTCAGGCTTTTTCTTTTTTTTTTTTTTCGAGCAAATACGGTATTATGTATGTATATATATATATGTTTTTTCATAAAAATGAGCTGCTCAGTCTTAAATGCCCGGGCTTATTTATTTTCCCAGTCCGGGCCTGGCACAGGCTGACCAAAGGTCAAAGTTCCAAAACGTGCTTGGATGTTGCTGAATAGATATTTGGGTGTTTTTTGACAGTGACATATACCAGCAGCTGTAAATTCATACCTGAAGTACAATGTGTATACAAATTTTCAAAATATTACTACCGCAAAGTTTTACTAAGGCTTAATTTAAATTAGTACATGAAAAGAGTTCATTAATAGCATTTGAAATACCATGGAGTGTCTAGTATTTAAACATATGTGGTTTAATGGGAATAAATTGAACTGATCAGCTTCAAAAATGTCCCAAATAGGACATGGAGGCAGAATGACTAGTGTGGAAAAAAATAGTTTTTAAATAGCAATATACTACTTGTACTTATTGCCCTCTAAGATATCTAGTTATCAGGTTTCACATAAGCTTTTGTAAACGAGTGGTTAAAAATAAAACCCTGTTCTGAAAAAAACCCCAATATATAAGCTGTGTGGGTACACAAAATGAGAGAAGAAGAGTACAGCTAAAAAGGAGCACCGCAAAAATGTTAAAACAGCCTCAGAAAAAAAACACCCTAGTCCTTAAGGGGCTAAGCTGAGGACTCATTAAGATTGAGGGAAGTCAGGGCCAAAACACTTAAATGTGCTATTGGTTAGGCATCAGGTAACCAATAAAGGTATTCAGTCAGCCAATAAAATGACCATCTTATTTCATTGATTCCTAACTCTTGGCTAGCACAGTACCACTTCTCTATATGTTTATAATTTTCACACAGCCTCTCAGGTTACGTTTTCCTTGCCAACACAAGGCATGCTTAGGACAGATGGCAGGAATCTGTTTGTCATAGTTTTTGGGAACAGTAGTCTTTCCAAATGTAATGCAATTGTTCCACTACAAAACTTCTTGAGTATAAATTATGAACATCAATGTATTTGACTGCATGCAAACTGGTGCACACATTCTTTAACTAATCTAGTTTTGTTGACGGATAAACTGTATGTAAACAGTTTTCGCCTTCAATTTGACCTAAATAAGCACATGTGTTTTCCATAGTGTACGTCCATAGAGGTTTCTTTAGATGCGTTTTTTGGATGTACCAGTACGTCCGTAGGGAACTGAAGGGGTTAAAGATGGGCCTAAGTAAATATTTTTGTTGATGGGCATCAGAAATCTAGAGCCACCTTTGCCTATAACACAGTGGTTGCCAAAAGGTCTGGATTAGTCGTTAGCCTTATAGGATCAATGGATAGCTGGCTTTTTATAGTCTGATGAGCCAAAGTGGGAGGACACAAGTGATAGCTACACTTTTATTACAAAATGTTCCTAGTCATGTAAACCTATAGTGGTAGATATAGTACCTCCAAATCCCTATATTTTTCTTTGGTCCCTTGATCATTTCTAGGATAATATATAAATGGGTGAAGTTGGAGGGATTCGCAGAGGATCATACAGGCAAAGTTTTACAGATTATTATGTCTTCAAGCCATAATGAAAAATGCAGTGTGAAGCTTGTTTTGAGGCATACAAAGTAAAAGCAGAACAGAGAAGAAAGAGGAACTCTACATTGTGGATCAACTGCTAAAAGGCTATGGCTATTTGTCACCTCAGTTGCTAAGGATGTCAGCAAGACAGGACTTGGAGTGCTTACCATAAAGGAGTGTTGGAATTTAGAATGAAGCATGAAAGTCAGCAAGTTTGTTGTAATGCGTGCTGGAGTGTATCAAAACTGGTTGAAATTGAACTGATCTGCATATTCACCTATAATAGGAAAATGGTATGATATAAACTATGAAAGAAGGGTTTGAATTAACTGCAGATGTTGTTGCCAAATACTAACTGCTCTTTTGGCTGTTGTCGTTTGTAAATTTGAATCTCCTTCGTTTTAGTATGAAGGCTGGCAGTCAATGTCCTCAAATTGCCTTTGCATGAACTCTGAATCAGCCTCTCACGCTTGCTTCACTTGCTACAATTACAAACTTCAAATTCATTCTTCTGCTTTTCCAGAATACAACTGTCCGCCACTCACCACAGCATTGGCGCTCTTCCTCATTCAGTATAGACCATCAAGTCACCAAAAGTAATCAATGTAATTTATTAGTTCTTTAATAGTTTGGTCAATGAAGATATTTGACACAAGCATTGGATATAAGCAGACCTTGGTCTTTTATTTAGTTTAAACAACGGTTTACACATAACTATATTCAACATGAAACAAAAACAACCATCAAGTATATATATATATATATATATATACACATATATACACATATATATATACAGTGGCATCTCCAGCTTTCATATTTAAGGGGGGCACATGGGGGGCCAGGGACCCCCCCGAGATATGCTGCCACTCTATCCTCCCGATATATGCTGCCACTCTATCCCCCCGAGATATGCTGCCACTCTACCCACCCCGAGATATGCTGCCACTCTGTCCCCAAGATGCCCCCCCCACCAGACTTACCGATGCAGACTCCACGGTGTCTTGCGGGGCCGGCGGGGGACATCTACACCTAACACGCATTCAACTTCCGGTGCCGGCACTTCCGCCGGCAAGGAAGATTGTTCGCGCAGACGTTCACCGGCAGCGGCGATGAGAGCAGAAACAACCTCCGCTGCCGGCATGTCTGCAAGATGTGCTTTAAAAATCTCCTTTGCCGGGACTCCCCCCGTGGGAATTCCCGGCAAGGGAGATTGTTAAAGCACATCGTGCAGACGTGCCGGCAGCGGAGGTTGTTTATGCTCGCATCGCCGATGCCGGTGAACGTCTGTGCGATGCGCTTAGACAATCTCCCGTGCCGGCACTCCCCCCGTGGGAAGTGCTGCCAGGGGAGGCTGTCTGAGCACATCCGAGATTAGGATACTGTCACGGCTAGAGGACCAGCAGTGCAGGAACTTGGTATCATCCACCGGTACAGGAGCAGAGCAGTATACTGGTAGCAGCAGGCAAAAGAATAGTCGTTACACGGAGCCGAAGTCAGGAGTAGGCGAGGACAGGATAATCAAAAACAAGCCGGGTCAAACACAGGAGATAGACAGGAACGTCAAAAACAAGCCAAGGTCAGAAGCCAAAATCACAAGGTATTTAATAAGCACAGCCAACACGCACAAGGCACTATCACAGGCAATGAGCTAATGCAACAGCCAGGTTTAAATAGACATACTAATTGCATTTCCCGCCCAGCATGAAACGGAGGCTTGGAACGCACAAGGGTAGTTCCTATAAGAGGCCGCACGGTGGTGGCGCGCGTGTACACAGAACCAGAGTCCATGCAGTCTGTGTTCAGGAAACCTGCCAGTGGCTACAGGCGTCGAGGGGTTTCAGAAGAACGGCGGTTGGGACAGACAGAAGGTAAGTACCCCGCAGTTACAGATACAGGTCCCCTGCACCGCTGCGGGGGATCTGTATCCTAACCCCGCTGCCTGCCCGGCGCCCAGGACTGCATGTCCCGGGCGTCGGGCGCTAGACCCCGAATATAGGCCGGGGAAAAGTGCGGCCTATATTCGGGCCAATACGGTATATATGTATATATATACGTTAGACATGCATTTTTAACCACATAATATGTACTTTGAAGTAAAGACCGTGATTGAAATATGATTTCAAAATAACAGCTGCCGATATATATATTAATATTTGACCCGGCTGCCAATATATATTGATAATAGGCCCTGCAGCCAATATATATTAATATTAGCCCCTGCTGCCGATATATATAAATATTAGACCCTGCTGCCAATAAGAATATAAATACTAGCCCCTGCTGCCAATAAATATTAATATTAGCCCCTGCTGCCAATATATGTTAATATTAGCTCCTGCTGCCAATATATATATAAATATTAGCCCCTGCTTCCGATATATATTAATATTAGCCCCTGCAGCCAATATATCTTAATATTAGACCCTGCTGCCAATATATATAAATATTAAACCTTGCTGTCAATATATAAATAAATATTAGACCCTGCTGCCAATATATAAATAAATATTAGCCCCTGCTGTCAAAACATATATAAATATTTGCCCCTGCTGCCAATATATATATATATAAATATTAGACCCTGTTGCCAATATATTTTACAGTGAAAAAAAAATTGGACCCTACCCAAGCATTTCCTTGGGCCCCGCTCAACGCTCCCTTGCATGCAATCACTCCCTCCGCTACCACACCAAAAAAAAAATATTTGCCACACTGACTGCAAATCAGGGGAAGACAGTGAGAGTCAGTCCTTCTGACTGCACCGTGACATTGAGAGGTCCTCTCCCCTGTAATCATCCCCAGAGTCCCTTTGTCCCCTCATTCACTACACCATAGCGCTTTTTTACTTACACCCTGTAGTTCAGGTATAGCTTAAATAAACAACACATGGAAACAGCACATGCAACTGAATAAGACAAAAAAACCTCGTATTTGCAGCAGGGCCGGCCCGACAATGGAGCCGAGTGGGGCAACCGCTCCAAGCCCTTTTTTTTTTTTAAAGCCGAGAAGAGAGAGAGATGGGCGCCAAGTGGTTTTATCTTACCAGGTTGTCAGTACCCGCTCGCCGCCCATCTCTCTCTCTCTCCTCTGCAAGCCCTCTAGCTCAGTCTCAGTGCCGGATTGTAATGTTGAGTGCCGGCACCGAGACCGAGCAGGGAGACTCACCGCAGGACTGCTGAAAGGTAAGTACGGGGGGGGGGAGGGTAGATAATGGGGGGGCGGCAGGGAGAGGAAGGGTAGATAATGGGGGGGCGGCATTTTAAACTTCGCCCCAGGCGGCATTTTGTCTTGGGCCGGCCCTGATTTGCAGGTATACATAAATAATGTATGGAGACATAGCATTGCAGATATAAACCAACAGAGCACACAAACCCAGCATTGCAGGTATGGATCAACTGGAAATCACATGTAAACTCAGCACTGAAGGTATAGATCAAATAAACAACACATGGAAACAGCACTCCAGGTATTGATCAACTGAATAAGACATACAAATCCTATATTTGCAGGTAAACATAAATAATGTATGGAAACATAGCAGATACAGATCAACAGAATAACACAAAACCCAGCTTTGCAGGTATATATCAATTGGAAATTACATATAAACTCTGCATTAAAGGTATAGATAACCCCCCACATAGAACCTGACCAGCACCCAAATTACACATACATAAGACATGCCCTCTTTGTCGACAAACAGCCCAGCATGAGTCAACATTGTCCCCATTTTTTTGTCCCATAAACACGCTACTGGTGCTATCTTTGTCCCCAGTGCTTAAACAACCTGCTTATACCATCTTTGCTTTTTTCCAAATTAATAATACGCCTATGATTCACAAACACTTTTACAGTCACTCACTAATTCACTTTCATTCACACAATTATTTATTCTTTCACACAATTTACACATATTCATTAATGCATCCACACATTAATCCATTCATTCTCTCTCTCATTCTGACTCTTTATTTCAATATTCTTGCCACCCTCCTTTCTCCCTATCTACCCCCTCTCCCTCCCTATCTATCCCCTCTCCCTCCCTATCTACCCTCTCTCCTTCCCTATCTATCCCCTCTCCCTCCCTATATATCCCCCTCTTCCTCTCTATCTATCACCTCTCCCTCCCTATCTACCCCATCCCTATCTACCCCATCTCCCTCCCTATCTACCCCCTCTCCCTCCCTATCTACCCCACTCCCCCCCTATCTACCATATCTATCCCCTCTCCCTCCCCATCTACCCTATCAACACAGTAGGGACACAATATGTATATAGGTTGAACTTGATGGACTTTGGTCTTTTTTCAACCTTATGAACTAAGTTACTATGTTACTATGTTACCCCTTCTCCCTCCCTATGTACCCCTTCTCACTCCCTATCTACCCCTTCTCACTCCCTATCTACCTCTTCTCACTCTCTATCTACCCTATCTACCTCTTCTCACTCCCTATCTACCCCCTCCTAACTTTCTACCCTCTCCCCCTTTTGATGTTCACTTACCTTGTAGAAGTCCAGTGGTGGACGTCATATTCTGGCGCTCAGCTTGAAATGCCGGCACCGCGACCAAGGCAGAGGCCTCGCGGAGCAGAGTGAGAGGCGCCAAACGGTTGCTGAAAACATATTCCTCAGCGACCACTCGGCGCATCTCTCTCTCCTCCTCGTCTATTACAAAAAAAAGACATAGTTTCAATTGGGGGGCACACGGGGGGAACAGCTTGATGTAGGGGGGCCATGGCCCCCCCTGCCAATGTACACATACACACCACTCTTGGCCCAAACAAAGAGTGTAACTAACATTTAGCCACCTGCCCTTAAGTCAGAATTTCACTCCCTGTAACAGAAAGTAAGCTTAACTCTACTAAAAAGCCACAAAAATATTCCCCCATTCAAAACCAATGGGTAGGGTGGTAGGTCAGCCGTCTGTTAATAAGCTTCACCACCAATCTACCGGCAGCTTTTCTGATTACCAGATGCTTCGATGAGGTCAATAAAGACAGCTGCAGTTTTCTTTGGGCAATGCATTGCACCCCAAAAAAAACCAAATAATATAGCGGTATAACAAAAAACCCACACACTTTGTTGGAAATCCCCTCCTATATGTATATTGTGTTTTGAGTTTAAATAGTTGTGTCTTGGCATCTATTATTGAACATCTATAATTAGCGAAAAAAATTTAGAACCATTTAGATGTTTTGCAGAGACGCTTCAAGTTGCAGGGAGCACAGGATAGAAGGCCGAGCCATATCATCGGTTAATCCAAATAACAGTGTAGATAGAAGATCCAGCTCCACAAATAAGGGTTTAAAAAGTCAAAATTTAATTAGACCAGTTAAAACATGATAGACAAAAAAAGAGATGTGCTGAAGTGATTGAGAAAAAATACGCCAACGCCATGGCTGATTAAGATCCTTAAGGTTTGAAACGCGTTGGCGTATTTTTTCTCAATCACTTGAGCACATCTCCTTTTTTCTCTTTTTTTGTCTATCATGTTTTAACTGGTCTAATTAAATTTTGAATTTTTAAACCCTTATTTGTGGAGCTGGATCTTCTTCTGTTATATGTATAATTAGCGCCTACCCAGAATCCCTTGTGGTTGTGGCAGCACCATGAGATTTCTGAGGGAAAAAACAAGCCTTCTGGCTTGTCTGGTGTCTGTAGATGAGTGTTTAATAATGCTTCTACTACCCCCTTAATTTTAAGTGGAAGGGTTTTCCATCACCTTTACCGACTGAATTCTATGTTTATTAAAAAGGTATAAAAATACATACATTTCATATAAAGCATACATAAATACAGTGGCCTAATTACATAGATAAATCCGCATCAGGTTTACTACTAGGGGAGTACATGCATACCACACATATGTAATAGATCCCAGAGATTACAGCAGTATCATAAGTATGCAATACAATGCCTTGGATATTATAAAAAAAGTACAAAAGGCAAGTTTTAATATCGACATGTGGATACAGAGAATAAAGTTGAATCAGCAAAGTAACTGTAATCAAACATACATGAACTCAAATAAAATACAAAAAATGGGACTGCAAGCCCTGTCCGGTGGAGAAGCGTGTAATAGAATATTGATGAATAAATTAATAAAATAAATAAAAAATAAAGATAAGTAGGAAGTAGCTTTCCTAAACCCCTTGTTATGTATGAGCAGTGTATCATGTGTTGGGGAAAATGAGAGTGCCGCAACAAGGAAGGAACTGATCAACAGGATTTCCCCCAAGCATATCTACAAAGGACGAAGAAGTGAGAAAGGAGTGCCAAGGCAACCACTTCAAACCATTTTTATATGCTGAACCCCTTGAAGAGTAGACCAGCCCCTCTATTTGTTGAATGAAGTTAACACGGCTCAACCACGCTGAGATCCATCACCTTTACCCACCATAACTTTTGTTATTGGTATTTCTCATGTATAATTAGTGATCACTTATATTAATGCAGTTGCTGAAAATATGAGTCAGTGCTATGTTAACAAACAACTTGTTGATGCTCTGTAATAAGATGTTACTGATGCCATTAATAGCGGAATATGAGCCATTAATGTACCATTGTGGCCTCCTAAGACCTGGGGTGCTCCTGTACCTCCTTTGATACTTGGTTATACCTGCCCCCTTGGAGTGAAAACTGCTACCATGCTGTCCAAACATATGTCTTCAGGCCTATGCATTGGAAGTAGTAGGTAGGTGCTGTGTTACTATAATGATACACAGATATATTTAATGAAAATTCTCCTTGATAGTGTTCATATCAATTTACTTCTCTATTTTTTCTTTTAGGTACATTATTGACTCTTAAAATTATTTATTGACAAGTTGATATGCCACCTGGTATTTTATGGCATTTGTGTGAGAAAAGGTGTTGTTCCTCAAATGTCAGTTGGCTCCAATGTTTTCTGTTTTTTATTAAATGTGCTGAATAACAATCCTGCAGAAGCTCTGCACTTTAACCTGGTTTTGTTTTGTTATTTCTTTAATATCATTATATGATTTTTTAAAGGTGTGCAAACTGTTGTTAAAAGATAGACAGCCTCAGGTGATGCAGAAACTCTGGAGAAAATGTTCATTATCTTTGGGTACCTAGACCTGTATGACCTACTGATTTCACTGAGATGGTTTATCTTAGCTACTCGATAAATATGTTTATCCAGGTTTGTCAATGGTTATCTTGAGTTGTATATTGATTTCCTAAAACTGCATGTATGTATGTATGTTCTTATCGCCCTTGAGAAATAAATTAGTCCATATCTTAAATTTGCCATTGGGTAGACCCTAAGATCTGTGATTTTTATTTGATTTTTTCTTTTGCTGGTAAGGGAAATAAAGCTACATGCCCTGCCACCTTAAACTCCATTGCTTGGGTTTCAGGTTCCTGTTTTACCTACTTTACTGAAAGTAACTAAATGTAGCATTACAACATCATTCATGCTGTTGAATTCCCAAACCTTTCCTAGAAATAGAACTATAATCCAGTAATTTTTAGCCTCATTAATTATGTTTCTGGGGCCCAAAAGAGGGCCATTTTATATGTTTAACCTTCAGATAAAAGTTAAATCTAGTTAATTTGCTTTACTTACCAAGTATAGAACCACAGAAGTTTTAAAAGTGTGTATTTACCCAATGCTGTTCTGCAATTCTAGTGTAAAACCAGAAGCCTCAGTCTAGTGTAGAGTGACTATGTGTTACGGATTGCTTAGACAGTCCCTAAATCAAAGTAGATGGCCTGTGTCCCAGAAGACCCTGCAATACATTCTTCCTGTTTACTGCTGTTCATCACTAAGTTTCCTGTAAGTGCAGCTTAGATTCAGTAAGCTGCTCTTTGATAATGTGGGACCCTTTTGACAGATGCAGTCTTGATTTCACATGCTGGGCCTGTCCGCTGGATTAAAATAAGAGTAAAGACTAAACAACCAGAATTGGGTTTGAAATGGCCACAGCCAATTTATTTAACATTAATAGTCAAAAAACCTGTAAATAAAACATAGATGCGCTAACAGGGATAATGACTACCAAATGAAAAAGAGATAACACACCGCAAAAAAACGCCATGCTTGTTATCCCGGTACTAATCCACTGTTACGATAGTATTGGTGAGGAGTCCGGGATGCAGGATAGATTTGAGGCCGAGGTCAGGGTTACGGCAGGCGGGTCAGCGAGTAGAGGAGCCAAAATCAGGATACCAGCAAACAGCAAAGTCGAGGTCCAAAGCCAGGGTCAGGATACCAGAGAAGCAGCAGGAAGGTCAGACAATCCGGAGTCAACAACAGCAGGGAATACTAGGTAGCACAGCACAGTAGCTCTAAAGAATCAAAACAACTGAGCAATGAGCAAAGGCCTGTATGCCCAATCCAGGCTCTCAGTTCCAAGCTCCTCCCCCCAAAGAACCTCCCACCAATGTTTACCACCAATGCTCTCACCACAGCATTAACCCCCTATATACCTGCCAATTTTCCTCCCACGACTGTGACAAGATGTAGCAAACACCAGAACCAGATACAAACAAAAGGGGAGAGAGGGTGGAACAAATTTCAAGAGGTAAGGTGACAAACAAAATGGCCCCCTACATTAGCAACACATGCCCTTAAATAACCTCTTAGTAACTTTGTCCCCAAACTTCAAAAATGCTGCCTGGACTAGCTCTACTCAAGACCCACTTTGGCTTTAGGCAGGGCCATCCCAGTGCATAACTTAAGTGCAACCTGCTGTAGACATATGACATCTATAAATCTGTAAATACAACCATCAGTTCTGTTAGAGGCTTCAGCAGGTCCGGTTTTCAGCAACCGCTCGGCCCCCTTTGTCTCCTTTTCTCCCTACCGCTGCTCTGACTGCGGTGGGTAGTAGAGTGGGTAGACAGTGAGTAGGGGAGGAGAGGGGGTAGATAGTGAGGAGGTGGAGAAGATTGTGAGAAAGGGAGGAGAGGGGGTAGATAGTAAGAAGGGTGAAGAGGAGGTAGATAGTGAGAAGGGGAAGAGATTGTGAGAAAGGGTGGTAGTAAGAATCTTGAAAGTGTGAGAATGAGTAAGATAAGTATGTGTGGATGAATTGTGTGAATGGGTGATAGAATTAATGTCTGTATGAATTGTGTGAATGAGGGAGATAATTAATTAATGTGTGGATGAATTGCGTGAATGAGTGAGAGTATAAATTAATGTGTGGATAAATTGTGTGAATGAGAGAGAATTTATGAATTAATGTGTGGATGAATTGTGTGAATCAATTAGAGAATTAATAAATTAGTGTGTGGATGAATGGTGAGAATGAATTGTGAGAATGCATTAATGAATATGTGTAAATGATTTGTGCTGGTGTGAAGGAGGGACTCAAGAGAGGCTTCTGAACTCTCCTAATTGCCTGAGACCTCCTTCACTTAGACTTCTCATGCCAGGACAATGCATTGTCCCAGATTGAGACTGCCCAGGCTCTGGGGTTTAAATTACATTGCGGGACTGTCCTGGCAACCCGGGACATGTGGTCATCCTAATCTATAGATAACAAGACGCTTCCTCTGGAACAGCAAATCTAATTCTTGTAGACATTGCTGAAATCTGAGAATTGTGCAAATTTCCAAATATTCAGTTCTGCTGCAACAGATGTGTACATATGGAAGTGATTTAGCCTGTAAGAATGTGTCAGGAAACTTTAATTTTCTGTTTTCCATGAAGACATACATACAAGCTAACTGTATACCCAGTATTTTGCAGCTGTACTAGAGGACAAAAGGGATATAAAGACATGTAATCCATGTCAGTCCCATATGTTCCACTGTCTCTTAGAGGAAGCACAGCAATGTGTGATGAATGTATGGATGTACCATCTATTCATGTGGGTGCACCATGCCTGTGTTTAGAATAACCACAAATGTCATCATTTGGTACATTGTCAAATGTGGATATATGCTGGTGTGTATGGTGTGAAGTAGGCTTCGCACATTTACATATATATATATATATATGTCATTCAGTGCAGTAGTCTTAGGAATTCCCTTGAATAAAATATTTGAGCATCAAACACATATTTGTGCTGTAAACACAGTAACGTAGTGTAGCACTGCAACAAAGTGGGATTTCTTTCATATTGGTTTAATTAACTTTCCGCACACAGTCATAGATGCCCCGATTATATGCAGTTATGTGATATTTGGGTGATTTCCCTACTCAAAAATACACTGTTCTGTTCTTGCTAATGTGAATAAAGGTCTTTTACTGCATGTTCCCTTTAGGCCAGACCTGGGCAAAGCACGGCCCGCGGGCCACATCCGGCCCGCTGAATAGCTCGGACCGGCCCGCAAAGAGTGTCCTGGTGACTCACCAATGAGTCCGGTGTCCCCCCCCGCCCTGGTCACTTACCTTAAACTCCTGTGTTGGAAGCGTTTGTCTCGGGTGCCGGCGCTTTACGCTGGGCGCCGGCATATGACGTCAGACGCCGGCGATCAGCAGTGAAGCGCCGGCACCCGAGACAAACGCCTCACGCTTCCAACACAGGAGTTTAAGGTAAGTGACCGGGGCGGGGGGGAGATCCTGAGAAGGGGGGGTTAGGGAGTTAGAGGGGAGATACTGAGAAGGGGGGTTAGGGAGTTAGAGGGGAGATACTGAGAAGGGGGGTTAGGGAGGGAGGTCTTACTGTGTGTGTGTGTCTTACTGTGTTTGTGTGTGTGTGTCTTACTGTGTGTGTGTATCTTACTGTGTCTGTGTGTGTCTCACTGTGTCTGTGTGTGTCTCACTGTGTCTGTGTGTGTCTTACTGTGTCTGTGTGTGTCTTACTGTGTCTGTGTGTGTCTCACTGTGTCTGTGTGTGTCTTACTGTGTCTGTGTGTGTCTTACTGTGTCTGTGTGTGTCTCACTGTGTCTGTGTGTGTCTTACTGTGTCTGTGTGTGTCTCACTGTGTCTGTGTGTGTCTCACTGTGTCTGTGTGTGTCTCACTGTGTCTGTGTGTGTCTTACTGTGTCTGTGTGTGTCTCACTGTGTCTGTGTGTGTCTTACTGTGTCTGTGTGTGTCTTACTGTGTCTGTGTGTATCTTACTGTGTCTGTGTGTCTCACTGTGTCTGTGTGTGTCTTACTGTGTCTGTGTGTGTCTCACTGTGTCTGTGTGTGTCTTACTGTGTCTGTGTGTGTCTTACTGTGTCTGTGTGTGTCTTACTGTGTTCATAGCTTATTCAGTTATTGTAATAAATATTTTAGCCCATTTTTTAGCTCAAAATATTTTTTCCTTTTTTTTCTCCTCTAAAATCTAGGTGCGTCTTATCAGCAGGTGCGTCTTATAGAGCGAAAAATACGGTATGCACTCCGAAGCCTTGTTCATTTTGTTCACTTCTGTGCTGTGCTAATAGTTATTCAGGCCTTACTTATTCAAGCACCTCTACCAATGACGTAGGCTTGAATAACTTTATTAAACAGCACATAAGTTAACAAAATGGACAAGGCTTCGGAGTTTGTAGTTTGTAGAGGTCTGGCCCTCTAAAACCATTCCAATTTCTCATGTGGCCCCATGGGAAAATTAATTGCCCACCCCTGCTTTAGGCAGACTGTCCCCCCAACATTTAAGGTGTCTAAATATGGACACCTGTTTTGGGATGTAGCTATGGTAATTAGTTGGTGGGGCCAGATGCAGGAGTAGATAGGGCCAGAGACCACATTGCAGCACTGTAGGCCTCCTGGGACCTCCATTGATTGTACAGCTCCTAGGGCTAGTCAGAGGAGATCCTCACTGCTCACAAAAGCAGGACTGTGGGGCATCTATGCAGGACTGTCCTGCTGGGAGGTGGTGTGATAAAAAAGGACACATTCTGTGGTTTCGCCATGCAGTAACATGATAAGTTAAAATACGTTCATATAGCAATTTTACTAAATAGGTTACAATTATTAGAAGACTGTATACTAAGCAATGCTGTAAGCAGGTAGTTTTAATAAATACATTTAATGATCCTTAAAGCCTTAGGATCATTAAAAAAAGAGGCTATAGCAATTAGGCATATAAAATGCATTGTCCCTATTCAGCTTTGAAATAAGATGTTATACAGACAGACTATTGTAATGCTCAGTCTGTAATCCTATGATAGCAACACTATTACATGGTAGGGTATTCAAAATAAATGGAAATAACGTGGCATTTTACGTTGTTTTCTGTAGAAGAACATGATGCACATTTATTGTATTCTGTGTTATTTTGCACAGCCTGTTTTTATTGTGATGGAAAAGCTCTTTTTAAATAGTCCTTGTTTTCTGCTCTGTCAAAGTCCCAGAATTCAGGGGGGAATCTTGCTTGTCAGACTAACCACTGCTGTGTGCAGCTGGGAAGAATTATTTGTTGTTCCTTTTTTACTTCTTTCATAATTTTCTTTGTTCCAGATTGTTTTCGACCAACTGTATTCCCACACACATACATACTTTAGTTCAGTTTGACACAAATCTCATTTTTTTTCTTCTATCTGATAACTTCTCAGAAGCGTTAAAATTGGCACATTCACCATAGTTGTATGAATACATTAATGCGTAAAAGCTTTCATTGCTTGTGTTACTGTTCCAAGCAATCCCCACAGCCCACTTTAGAATGCACAAGTATGGACCCCCACAGCATTAAAATTTGGATATGTATATAGACAATCGCTGTTTGTTTAAAGGAGTATTATTTACTATAATATCAGTCTGTTATATTGTTATTTGTTTAAATTATCTTAAATGGTCTAGCATTCAGAATTGTGGAATGTAAGCTAGAATTGTACATAGTAGTATACCTTAATATATAATTAGGGGCAAAATGTAGTGCAAAACTTAACAGCCATTTTATTTCCATTCCCCTACTTTTGTATTGCCATTTGATGAAACGGCGATATACAATAAATGAAGCAATTATAATTCTATGATAATTTTTAATGTTTCTATGATATATATGTGATATATATATATATATATATATATATATATATATATATATTTAGAGACCCTCATACACAATTACATGGTATCAGTGAAATGTGAACATTGTAATCCCTTACAATGAAGATATTATTCTTCATAGGTATGTATATTGAGAGTAAATGTTAGCAGGAAACAATATGTGTCATAAAGCCTTGGGAATAAACACACAACAGGCAGGGCATAATGACATTTCAAAAGTGTAGCGTAGATAATAGCATTTATTGCTGTAGCAAGCTATAAATGTAATTATGTAGAACAATTTCATTGTACTCATAGGTTGATTGACTCTAGGAAAGTTATTAACTGACCAAGCACTGTTCTGCCGAAGTAATATGCTTATTCTCTGTGCAAATATAACTTGCATTTCAATTTTTGCTTCATTGACATAGGTAATATTAGGATTGTAATGTTTTAAACTACAATTTTCAAGATATACTATTTAATAGCTAAAAGGGCCTTCGAAGACAACATTGTGCTTTTTTTGTAGTTTTGCATCCCATCACCTTTCCCAGTCTCACTCCTATTGTTGGGTCTCCCACCATACCTTCTTCAGTCTATACATATGTCTAGTATAATAATTAAACAATATTTACACTGAGATACAGATATATGGCTGATCCATCTCAATCATTTGCACTTTTATCTCTTGTGTAATATACCCCACCCCATTTTTAGATGGTAAGTTGGTTTAAGCACCACCTCATGTGTTGTTTCTGTAAGTCCAAATTGTTATGTGACACACTACTTGGTATGTCCCGGTTACTTTTGGTCACATAGTGTATATTATTTTACTATGCATGGATAAATCCCAGATTACTTTATCTGACTGCTTTTGTGCATTAGCATTTCGGTTATTTTGTGTTTACAGTACATTTTTAAATGGATTATTGTTAGAAAAACATTCGAATTTAGTAACCTTCCAAACAAATGCTATTTGTAAGCAAAAATAATATTACCAAAATAAGAAGATTCATTGGAAAGTCCAAAGGTTTAAAATAAATTTGACATTAAGAACTACCTCCTTACTCCATGTCATCATGACAATTGTCAGAAATAAAATATACTTTTTAGTTTGTGTCTGCCTCTATCAATTTAGAGGGGATCCTCTACCTTACATTGTGCATCTCTTTGTCATTAATGCCTGAGGAAGAAACCTAACAACTTGGTCTCGAAATCTCGCAATTAAACTCTCAGTTAGCCAATAAATGGTATCATTTTAACTATACTTTTCTCCTTTGTCCAGAATACACAGAAGGTAATTTAGGGCTTTTGTAGTGAAATTGGGCCTATTCCCAATCTAACTGTTGAACTGCATCCACTCTGGAAGCCTGATCGCTTAGGAGGGAGAGTGACTGCTTGCTCCTAAAACTTGCCATTTTTGGCATAAGCCAGAATATGTAGCGGCTATATATAGTCCAAGGGCAGGCTTATCAGTACCAATGATTTAGAAAAGCTTGGGTTTGTGTGTAAGGTAAACACTTTCATTCATTTTAACTGTGCTGTGTATAATGTATTTATATTGTTTCCCCATGTTTGCTTGTTAACCAAATGTGTGTATTTATCAGTACAAGTGTGAAATTATTTTATTAGGTCTTATTTAAGTGATACACATCTGATAAATTGTCTAGAGTGTTTGCTCTGAAACACCTGCAAAAGGCACTCTTTTCTTGCGTGCAAATTTTTAATGTCCCTCTGTGATAGATGATTCTGAATTTGAACTCTTTAAAGTCATCATCTTCTTAGAATAGTGTAAACAACTGAGATACTTGCTAAATATTAAAAAATGATAAGGCTAGGTTTGTCAGTTGTGGAATTATAGTAAATTTTTTTTCTCTTGAATTTACAGGGCTTTTTCCCGCAGTTCTCAATATTGCCTCCAATGCTGTCATCACAACTAATGCCACATGTGGGGAGAAAGAACCTGAGATGTTTTGCAAGCTGGTAGAACATGTTCCAGGACTTCCTGTGAGGAACCCCCAGTGCCGCATCTGTGACCAAAAAAGTAGTAATCCGAACCGTACGTGCTAAATTTATATTGCTTTCAATGATTGATAATGGTTTTAAATTTTTGCCAGACAGTTGCATCATTATATCCAATAAACGCTGTGAAACACTTTACAGATCTTATTATAATTACCTACCCACTGGTTATATACCTGTTGAGATAACATAGCCCACTTTGCAGATCAGATAAAACCATTGCATGATATCTAAATCATGTTCATATCTAGGTAAAAATGCACATGTATGCTGTGCTGATTTTACGAAAAAGCAGATTAAAGTGTATTTTCATTATATGGATGACTGATGCCAAATGGATCAATACACACAACTTTGCCAGTTGGTCATCAAAAGCAATTTCTAAGTTGAGAAGTACAAACTGCCATCTCAAAACAATATTTTAAACGCATAGTGGTACTTTAAGCTATGTGATAAGTCAGTCAGAATAATAGATCATTATTTTGCCACCTGTTGTGGAGTCCCAATTTTCAAAGTCCCTGACCAAGATGCTAGAGTGTGTGACATTACATAGGGATCTGCTCAACACATTGGCATTGTCTTTTGATCTCACTTCCATTACATCTCCTATGTGCAAAATATTCAGCCACTTCAAATTTGCAAACACTCCATTTTAGGTTTCTGGGGAACTGTGTTGGGGGTGGCCAGAGGTGGGTCTGGAGCAGAGAGTGGGTGGAGCCATGGCAGGACTACCCACCCATCCTGGTAAGACCAGCCCTATACGAAGACTTATTTTGGACACCGGGCCAGCCCCCTGCATGGAATCCACTTAAATTTCTGTCACTTTAATATAGTTTTTTTGTTCCTGAAAAATCATAGCCAATTATAAAATAATTTTGCTTAGTGCCCCTAAAAACCTAGAGCCCCACTTGATTATAGTTTATTTAATGTCAAGGAATTCCTTCTCTACAATTTTATCTCAACAAATAACTGTCAAATATTTCTAACACAAAATATAAACATGGGAAGAGGAGCAATATTTTGAGCCAGGGGTTAATGAAGAACAGATCATAAATTATATTATTTTCATTGAACTCAACAGTATTTCACATTAATTATGATTAAACCTTCATAATAAGGATTACAGTTAATTGTTGAATCATCTGCCATTTTCCATTTTTTCCATTACTAAACCTAATTATTTTACCAGAGAAGATTTGAATCAAAATTCTAATTAGATTGCATTAAAATAAGTTACAGGCTTGTGTGGTTGGTTTTATTCACAGAAATCTTTTTTTTTTTAATTATTTTGTCAGTTCTGTGACATTGTACGTCATACACAATATTTTTATCTATTTAGCATATTTACCTAGAATGTTTAAGTTATCTAAAGATGAATGCAAAATGCAAATGAGCCATACATTTTTTGTAAAAAAAAAAATGAGCCATACATTTTTTGTAAAAAAAAATGTAAGAATCACTACTAGAAACCACACATTAAATAACATTGCTTTACAAAACCCTAGATTTTTAAAGTGTAAAATATAGTAATTTATCTATGGCACACATGGCTATGGGTTGAAGGGGAAGGGCTCTAATAGATAATTAGGCTGTTGCACCCTCAACGACTATGGTGCACTTTCATCTCCAGTCTGTCTGGAGAAGAAGTGAAGAAGCTCTTACTACACATAAGCAGGAAATGAGCGCCTGAGATTTATGGAGATTTGTTTTGTGTATGTGTGCATGTTTGTATGTACACTATATAAACAAAAGTACGTGGCTATCCCTCCTAATTATGGAGTTTAGATGTTTCACCCACATCCATAACAGGTATAAAAAATCAAGGGAGGTTTAATGGCCTGGGTTTGTTGTAGGCCTCTTAGTTCCAGTGAAGGATAATGTTAATTCTACAGCATAAAAGCACTTTTTAGACAATACTTTCAACTTTGGTGCACTGGTTTGGAAAAAGGCCCTTTCCTGTTCCAGCATGACTGTGCCCCTGTGCACAAAGCAAAGCCCATAATGACATAGTTTCATGTGAAGGAACTCGAGTGGTCTGCACAGAGCCCTGACCTTAACCCACTGAACATGTTTGGTAATAATTGGAATGCCGATTGCGTAGCCTTACAAATGCTCTTTTAGCTGAATGGGTACAATTTTTCACAGAAAGCCTTCCCATAACAGTGGGGGCTGTTATACTCGCAGAGAATGGGTCAACTCCATATAATTACCCATGGTTTAGGAATGGGATATTCAACAAGCTGATATAGGTGTGATGGTCAGGTAGTCACATACTTTCGGTATTTGTGTGAGTGTGTGCATGCATGCATCTGGGGGCCCTGAAGAGTTTCAATGCAGAACTGTGCAGCTTTTCTTAATACATTTCTAAATACATTTTTGTCACTGGTTAGTTTACTAAAGGAGAGTGTTAGTAGACTATGTTTTTAAATATGTTATTTAAAAATCTGGAGAATTGAGTTTATCTTTGTACAAGTCATTGTACCTGCAAATGTTCTATTGGGGACAATGAGGACCAAGAGCAAGCTGTGGGATTGATTGAGGTCTGTGCTTTTGCAGTAGAAACCTCAATCACAGCTCCCATGTGGCCACCTCACAGAGCAATGAAGCTATATGTTATCAAATCATATCCTGGTTCTTATTCTAAAGTGTTTTAGAATAATGATCTAAGTAATATGCATATTACATGACTTAACATCACATGTTGCTGTTTTCTTTTCTAATCATGTAGATCACCATCCAATTACGCATGCTATCAATGGAAAAAACTCTTGGTGGCAGAGTCCAAGCATCAAAAATGGAATGCAGTACCACCACGTGACCATTACACTAGACCTTCAGCAGGTATGCAGAGTCTACAATATCTGATTGCCCTGTTGCGCCTTGTTTTACAGGTGGCGAAAATGGGCAGACTAGTTGGGCTGAATGGTTCTTATCTACCGTAAAATGTTACGTTTCTATAACATGTTTACGCCAGTAATATAATAATTTTGCAGTATCATACTATGCACTTGTGATAAAGATGTTAGTTGAGGACGCATGGATTTTAATGCAGGGTTGTTTATGTCTCCCTCTCCCCAGACTTTTTTTCCACCCTTCACCCTTCACCCTAAGTCTCTTATCTTGAAATGTTCTCCCTCTCACCAACAACCATAATTTTACTTTCCCCTTGCTGATTCATGTCAACACTAACAGCCAACTTGGAGGAGGGAAAATATTTATTAAATAAAAATATAAACAATTTTTATTAAACGTACCAAATGTAAGGGGATGTTCTATACTGGAGTAGTTGAGTTATAGATTGAAAATGCATACCTCCCATTCATATGTTATTTTACTGAAATTCTCTAAATAAAAAATTCAGTACTTTAAAACTAAAAAGAAATAAATAGCTAAACCTACACCAAAACGTTATTTAAGTAAGCTGAAGCAGGAGATACCCAAGCCCACTATGCAGCCCTACTTGTAGGCATCCAAGGTACATGTAGGCATCCAAGGTACTTGGGGCGGTTAATTACAGCAACTATACTGTACAACTGTGCAACTAAAATATAAACAAGCTGTTCATTCAAGAATATGCTTGGGTCCAGTATGTATGTGTTCTAGAAGTGTTTTTCGTGGAAAGGAGAATGAAGACAGTAAATATTAATAGAAAAATGCATCCCCAGGTTTGTATTTGTGTATTTCAAATATATGGCACTGTATTCAGTAGCCACTGTTACTACAAATGTTTGGCGTTACTGTCTGGAATGCTAAGAGTTTCTGGAATGCAGAGAACACTATTTCTCTTTGTTTAGTTTTCTCCCTCTTCAGTAGCCAGTAGGAGAGATGAAGTCCATTATCAAATTTAGAAATGTGAAATCTGAAAAAAAATGTGAAAAATAATTTTTAGTACTAATGAAAATATGTTTCTCTTTCTGAACGTCATAAAGCTTGCAATATAATATCTGAATATTCAAGCATTAACTTGTATAGTAGTTTAATGTGGGTTTGGTCATAGTGAATATAGTGTTAGCTTAATTATTATAAAGTTTTTCAAGAACTCTTTGGGTTTGACCCAGCATCTCTTGGTGAAGTCTTATTTCAATGGGTCTCCAGGTCAGTTTCCAGTTTCTCCAGGCAAGGCAGTGTTTGGGCACATCCACTACCCACCCAAGTGCCACTCACTCCTGTCTTCTTTGTCCTGCTCCCCACCCAGTTCCCTCCCACTAACAGCTGTCTGGAGCTAGCCATGTCTCCACATGTGATTTAGCTCTATCCCATAAGATAGAGCTAAATTACCCAATGGCAGTGCCTCAGCTCTTAGTCCCACCCCTTTTAAGACATGGGACAAAGTGCTGAGGCACGGCAGTTGGGTGGCGCGGTGCGTGCACGCCAGCCCCTTTAATTTCATGAACGCCGGCCTCCACCTTCTGCCCCACCAGACACCAGGAAGTCAGAGGCAGTGGTAAGTCGGGGGGGGGGGTGTTATATGGGGGCATAAGGCTTTTTCTGGAGGCAGAGTGCCCCATGATATGGCTTTTAACCCGCTATATGCCACTGTGTCTCTAGAAATGCCTTTTTAACCCCCTATATGCCACCCTGCCTCTAGAAATGCCTTCTAACCCCCTATATGCCACTGTGCATCCAGAGATGCCTTTTAACCCCCTATATGCCACTCTGCCTCTAGAAATGCCTTTTAACCCCCTATATGCCACTGCCTTCAGAAATGCCTTATATCCCCTATATGCCACTTTCTCTCATGATATGCCTTTTAACCCCCTATTTGCCACTCTGTATAAGGCATTTCTGAAGGCAGAGTGGCATATAGGGGGTATGAGGTATTTCTAGAGGCAGAGTGGCATATAGGGGGTTAAAAGGCATATCATGGGGAAGAGTGGGATACAGGAGGGTATAAGGCATTTCTGGGAGGCAGAGTGTCATATAGGGGGGTATAAAGCATTTCTGGGGGCAGAGTGGAAAGTCTGGGGGCAGATATGCATAACTGGGGGGCAGGTTGGCAAATAAAAGGAAATAAAAACAAAAAACAAAAAAAGTCTCAATCATAGCTTTTATTACATATGAAAAAATTGTTTACATGAATTAATAAAGAATAGTGAAGAATAATGTGATCACTGTTTTGTTCCAATTCAATTCAATGTGTTGGTTATTTTTAATATGCATGACTGTGCTGACAATGGCGATGTGAGCGCGGCATTTTGTGCAATTGCTTGTATTGGTGAGTTCCGCGAGATTTAAAAAAAAAAAAGTGTCCCTCTTTCACATTTTGAAATGTTGGGAGGTATGATATATATAGATATCTACTTTATGACAAAAAGTATGCTGACACCTGACCATTACACCTATATCTTTCTCAAAATCTGTTGGACAAATTCGCATCTGGACCCCTTGATTAGCACACACAGCCCTATAAAGCGCTATTGTGCTTTAAGTATTATCATATATAATTTCATGTCTGATGTAATTAGCAAAAACACACTGGTGAATAAACTTAATTTCTTAAAACTTAAACTTAAAAACTATCGTGTATTTCCCAGCTTATTTCAGTTTAAATGAGATATTAAGTTTGGCATTAACTAACTAAAGGCTTTTTTCCATTAAATATGTATATCTCTCAAAGTCTGATGGACAATTCCAGGATCTGGACCCCTTGATTAGCGCACATAGACCTATAAAGCACTATCATGCTTTCAATAATTTATGTCAAAAGTAGGTTGTACAAAAGAACATCGATTGTGTGGTGTTATGAATAAACAAAGCATTCATTTATTGACGCATACAAAAAGTGGTAGTCAATGTTTCAGCTAACCCTTGAAGCCTTTATCAAGGCAAATTGGTGTTATAATGTAAGTAACATATCCACTTGTGTAGCATAATAAATGAAGATGTAGCCAAAAACTCCAGGAAGTGAAAGATAGGTAAAATGAAAGAACATGATATTGAATATGGTATGCATCAATGTTTCTTTGTGAACCTAAAGATAGAGTAACTAACACACATTTAAATTTAACTAAAGTAATTTATTGATAGCTTAGTCATTTTGAACTGAGTTGACTTAAAGTGTAGGGAGTTGATTTCACCTTATAAAATAGACTAGTTGCTCAATTTCAATAAACCCAGTCAAATTGGCCTGAGTAAATTCAATCAAGTCTCAACTCACTACATATAGAACCTTCATAACTAGACATGTTTTCTAATAAAATCAAATACAAAGAAGAAATAATTGCTTTGACTGTTTTTAGATCTATGGTTTCAAAATAAACAATAAAACACATTTCATTGATTAATTTTCTAGCTCTACAGGACAACATATGAGTCGTTTTTCTTCCCTTTTGCAATGAGTGTTGTTGGTTGAATGCATATGGAAGCATTGCCCATTACTCTGCTCAGCCACTGTTCAGATTTACTGTTTAAGCTTTCCTAAGCTTTCACTTCTGCCGAATTCGGCTCTCCGCGAATGTTTTGCTAAACCTACTTTTGTAGCTATAGTCTCTAGACTCTTTATCTTGGTATTTGGTATTACTAGAGCATGGAAATGAAACTGCTAATATTGATTTGACCAAACATCCTTCTTGAGAGTCAATCTGCAGAACAAAACTGTATAGATGCCAAGGAAGAGTACAAGAAACAGGCCTCATTTCAGACTGAATTACACCAATGCTATAAAAATAAGAATTTGTATCACTATAGAGCTATATTAAAAACCAAGTATGGTGAAAATTGGCATCAAGCTTTGATAACATATGTTTTAAGGAATTGTCATAGATATATGTCATGATAAATGATTCCGAAGTGAACCTGTTAGCTGAAATATTTTAATGCGATAACTCTCTTAGAATGCATAAGCTTATATTCATCTTTAAGCTATAAGCATTTTTATAGTATCCATGCACATGACATTATCTGCAAGGTGATCAATTTCCACCCCTGATGATGACCATAAAGTGATGTCTTATAGTTACATAATGACTTCTACGTTAGCATTGTTATAATTAAAGGTGCACTTTAAAGTAGCCCTTTTCTCTCTGGTCTTGACAGTTGTTATTATGTGTATGCACAATGTGAATTTAGTTTAAGTATTACATAATAGAGATGAAGATGATAACATGGTGTCAGGTTTTGGCCAGGCCTTCGTCGAACTATGTCTCTGACACTCCTATATGAATTTGCTTTTTGACATAAGAGGTAGGAGCAAAAAATTTGCCCCTCCAACCCCAGATGGAGTGGGGAAAGCGGTGGGGGTTTTACCTGAGGACACATTTTTTTGTTTGTTTATTCATTAATTTATCACTTAAACACATATTTTTAGGTTGGGAGTTGCAGTCACGAGCATTCCTTTTGGAAGCTTAATTCCATAAAATGTCACATTTAAACATTTGAGCAAAAGTCGCAAACAACTTCTTTATTAATTAGTGCATGTGACTTAAGTTGAGTCATGTTAGTTGAGTTAAACCTAAACCTTTAGTTTTATGTACTTACCTAATTTCTGTGGAATTGTTTTATTTTGGCCTAGATTTAAGGGCATCACACCTAGGTGGGTGTGTGTGTGGGTTTAATGTTCAGCAATATTTTACATAGATATGTAATGTACTTTCTTAATCATGTCAGGCACAATGACTGCTTAACTCTACATCCATAGCCATTATGTGTTAATTTCTACACTCACACAATGCATTTCATGGTTTATGTTTCTTAAAAATAAAAAAAAAATTAAAAGCAGTTTTTCCCACTAGTAACATACTATATTTACAAATTTCACTACTTTGTTCTTTTCAATTTAGAAATTAATATTGTTAGCTAGTATCCTACTAACAGTATCTTACAGCTGTTTTCAATTGCATGTTTATAGTTTGGATCTGCACAAACCTATCTAAATTAACCAGTAACCATAGTGCATTTGAGAAATTGTTCATATTATAGTTGCTTGTGTAGCAATGTTATACAAGCAACCTGCAGAGGGTGCTAGAGAGTTCAGTGTGAGTTGTAGTAACTGTGGTTTGGAGCTAACCAGCTCAGCATGGCAGTTGTATGTTATGAAGCTATGCATAATAAAGAAGCCTGTTTTACCCTTAACTGAGAGTGCATCAATCTATGCATAGGAGGTATCAAAACATGGTGGCAGCGGTATGTGGATAATACTGAATTTATAAACTGCAAAAGAAAACCTGGAGCTTTTGAGCAATATACAGCAGAGGCACAGAGAGGCCTTCAGAGCACTGGGAAGCCTGTTTGAGTAGCAGACTTATATACAGCAGAGAACACTGTAAGTAAGCTGATTATATGTGCTCCTAACTTGTCACAAGCTTGGAGAAGCTGGAAAGAGTTTACACTGTATGTGGATCTGATACTGACAGCAAGAGATGAGAGCAAGAAGGTAAAACTATTTTATTATTTGATTGGTGTGGAAGGTAGAGAAATAGCCAAGACACTAAGCATCCCAGGTGATACAGAGACCCCTGCACTGAGAGACATTATACAAGCATTTGATAAATACTGTGACCCAAAAAAGAATGAAACTGTGGAAAGATATAAGTTTTTTTCAAGGAATCAGGAGCCAGAAGAGAAAATGGACTCATATGTCACACATTTGAAAAGGTTAGCAACAACCTGTGAGTTTGGGGATATAAGAGATAGAATAGTCTGTGGTATAAGGGATTCCCAATTAAGAGAGAGACTTTTAAGAGAAGATGAGCTGAATCTTGAAAAATGTTTCCAAATATGTAGAGCCTCACAACTGACAAGATAAAGTGTGAAAATGATAGAGAGTCCTTCTCATTCCATGGTACATGCTATAACATCAAAAGTAAGAAAGGCACATATTAATGCAAGTAAGAGTACTGGATATCTACTGCTGTGTGAATACTGTGGAAAAAGACATGGGAGAAACAAAGAGAAATGCCCAGCTTATGGACAGACATGCAGGAGTTGTGGCAAAAGCAACTATTTTCTACACAGTGTAAGCTGAAAGAAAACATTAAGCACATGAAAGTACATGCAGTCACAGAGGATGCAGAATCAGATAGTTATGAGGATGTGATGTGGATTCAGTTACAACCTGAAGCAGACAGTGTAAATGTAATACAACAACCAACTACAAACAGAGCAACCCAGCTCTTTGCCACTATGATGCTGGATAAAAAGCCCATCCAATTTCAATTAGATTGTGGGGCAAGCTGCAATGTTATTCCATCTCATCTGCTGAATAAGACCGCAGACATACAATCTACAGATCAAGTCCTAATGATGTACAATAAAAGCATTCTTAAACCTGTGGGTAAGTGCAGAATTAAACTGAAAAACCCACGTAACAACAAATGTTATAGGTTGGAATTTACAGTGGTAAATGATGGTGACCATGTTCCTCTGCTGGGAATAAAAGCTGTTCAGGCAATGAATTTAATATAAGTGCAGTTTCACAACATTATGGCAATGGATTGTCACACAGGGCCACAGCAAACTGACAGCCAGGCACCTATTGATTTGCATACCTTACAAGCAAGATTCTCAGATGTGTTTGAGGGAGATGGATGTCTGGAAGGTAGATATAAATTAGAAGTGAATAATAGAATTGAACCAACAAAACTACTCAAAAGGAGGGTGCCTGTGTCCATGGTACACATGGTGCCCTCTGAAAGCAGAACTCCAAGACCTTCAGAAAAGAGGTATAATAGCACCAGTACAACAGAGCACAGATTGGATAAGCAGCCTAGTGATAGTCAAGAAACCATCGGGAAAATTAAGAATCTGTATTGACCCAAAACCTCTTAATAAGGTACTGAAAAGAAACCATTACCCATTGCCTACAATTGATGATATTTTACCAGATCTTTCAAAGGCTAAAATATTTTCTGTCTGTGACGTCAAAAATGGATTTTGGCACGTAGAGTTAGATGAGCAATCTAGCTATTTGACAACTTTTGCTACACCATTTGGGCGATATAGGTGGCTTCGAATGCCTATGGGAATAAGTCCAGCCCCTGAAGTGTTTCAGCAGAAGCTCAACCAAGCTCTGGAGGGACTTCCAGGAATCAATAGCAGATGATATACTGGTGATAGGAGAAGGTGAAAATATGGACTCTGCAATACAGGATCATGATCAAAAAATGACTCTATTTTTAGAAAGATGTAGGAAACACAATATCAAACAAAATTTTGAAAAATTGCAACTTAAGTTGACGGAAGTACCATACATTGGACATCTCCTAACATCTCAGGGATTGAAAGTGGACCCAGAAAAAGTCAAGGCAATTCAAGGAATGCCCTCACCTACAGATGTGCGTGGGATCCAGTGCTTCCTGGGCATGGTAAATTATCTGTCTAAATTTTGTGTGAACCACTACGACAGCTGACACACAAAGATGCACTATGGGAATGGACGGAGCTACAGCAAACAACATTTAAGTCTATAAAGCAGGCAATTGCAGGAATCACAATTCTGAAGTACTATAACCCAGAACAGCAACTAGTTTTACAATGTGATGCATCCGAGAAAGGCCTGGGGGCAACACTCATGCAGGAGAAGATTCCTGTTGCATTTGCAAGTCGAGCACTGACTATAACAGAATGTGGATATGCGCAAATTGAAAAAGAATTGTTAGCTGTGTTGTTCGGGATGGAAAAGTTTCATCAGTATACTTATGGTCGACCTGTAGTAGTGCATTCTGATCACAAGCCGTTAGAAAGTATAACAAAGAAAGCATTACTAAATGCTCCAAAGAGGTTGCAGCATATGCTGCTCAGACTACAGAAATATGACTTCACCATCTGCTACTGTGCAGGAAAAGACTTACTTATTGCAGATGCCCTCAGTAGAGCTTATTTACCAATAACAATGGACGAAGGAATAGCTCAAGACATCGAGACTATCAATATGGTCGAATATTTGCCCTTGACACAAGAACGGCTACAATAAATACAAACATACACAGAAAATGACAAGACACTGAAACTTTTGAAAGAAGTAATTCTGGAAGGCTGGCCTAAATGTAAACACTATGTCCCAGTGGATGTTTCTCCTTTTTTCCATATACGAGATGAGTTGTCAGTACAGCATGGAATAATCTTTAAGGGGGAAAGAGCAGTTATACCTGAAGGTCTGAGACAAGACATAATGCACAGAATACATGCCTCACATATTGGCATAGAGGGTTGTTTACGGAGAGCACGAGAGTGTGTTTATTGGCCTGGTATGAATGAACAGTTAAGAACCTTTATCGAGAAGTGTAGTATATGTCGATGTTGGGAAGACAAACAAAGTAAGGAAACACTGCACCCACATGAAATTCCGAAAAGACCCTGGGAAAAAATTGGTACAGATTTGTTCACTTGGGATAACAAGGACTTTTTAATAACTGTGGACTATTTTTCAAATTTTTGGGAAGTGGACCATTTAAAGGACACCAGATCTAACACAGTTATTAGAAAATTAAAAGCCCATTTTGCACGATATGGCATTCCATTTCATCAGCGGAATGATTTCAGTACAAAGTGGGAGTTTGACCATCAGACTTCATCCCCAGGATACCCGCAAAGTAATGGAAAAGCAGACTCTGCGGTCAAAACTGTAAAGGGGCTGATGCGGAAGGCAAAGCAAGCAGGGACAGATATATATCTATCTTTATTGGATCAACGCAATACACCAAGCCAGGGTTTGTCCAGTAGTCCAGTACAAAGGCTGATGAGCAGGCGAACGAAGACTCTTCTGCCAATGAGTGAACAGCTACTAAAACCCAAACTTCTGGAGCAGACTCGAGTCAGGTTACACGAAAACCAAAAACGACAGGAACATTATTATAACAAAGGTGCAAGAGATCTGCCAGTGCTCCAAAGAAATGATTCTGTGCGAATACAGCCGGTGGATAACTAGATGGGACCTCGCTCATATGTAGTACAAACAGAAGACGGTTGATTAGTTAGAAGAAATCGTCAGCACCTAAGGAGAACAAGAGAACTGGCCACTAGGGAACCAGGTGGGGATCTTGACGTTACTCTACCAGAAGTGTCACCTATCAACACTCGACCAGGCGAAAGCCCCATGCGAAATGTACAGGAACCAAGAACACCAGAAGCATCGAACACTGGAGTACAAGGGACAGACAATGCAAATATTCCAGGGAGCAATGCAGATGTCCAATATACAACCAGATCTGGCAGAATATGCAAAAAGCCAGTTCATCTGAAAGATATTGTCTGATTTTAGCTAATCTAGGGCACCATTTGAAATCATATATCTTTTCTGTATTCTACATGTTTATATTACTAATGTTTTTGTTTCTTTAAGAGAAAAGATGTAGCAATGTTATACAAGCAACCTGCAGAGGGTGCTAGAGAGTTCAGTGTGAGTTGTAGTAACTGTGGTTTGGAGCGAACCAGCTCAGCATGGCAGTTGTATGTTATGAAGCTATGCATAATAAAGAAGCCTGTTTTACCCTTAACTGAGAGTGCATCAATCTATGCATAGGAGGTATCAAAACAGCGTGTTTGTTATTATTCGTACTCTGATCTTTTGAAGTTCAAGCACTTTAAAGAAATGTATTTCTTTGTCTCACAAAATAATAGTATAACAGATCACACAGCCTAAATTGGTTCCATTCAAATATATTAATTTTTTTAGTAGAAATGCATCTGGATAAATTGCTAGAAATTTCCGAGGAGAAATTACGTAGGAGGGCAAGTATTAATATGATTCACGATCAGCAACTGGCGATTATTCCATGTCATCATGACTAAATACAGTGAAAACATTTCACATATCAATCAATTTCACATATCAATCAATCAATCAGAACTATCCTCCTTATGTTACTACCTAGCTTTTAACATGAATAATGCTTGAATGAACTCAGTTGGGACACCTGGCCCATACACAAACAGGGACTTTTATGATATCACATTCTAAATACATAGACATTAATATGTGGTTGGTCTCCCTATGCATTCTGGAAAGGCTTTCCACATTATTTTGGAGTGTTTCTGTGGTAATTTTTGCCCATTCATCCAGTAGAGCATTTGTGAGGACAGGTACTAATGTTGGACGAGTTGGTGGAGTTCTTCAAGGGTTTCCTAGGAGGAAGAGGGATGAGTTTGGGTTGTGGTAAATTGTGTTATTAATTAAGCTTATCTTGTATCTAGTTCTATGGCTTGCTGTCTCATAAAGAATCATTTAAAACAAAAATAGAAAAATACAGTTTTAATACTGTTTAACTTAAGGATATGTTTAGGAAAAAACTTCTCTCTTGAACTTCTCAGGGCTGGTCAGGACCTGTCCATGCTCTTTATAAGAGGCAGGAAGAAAAGGGGGTTGGTCTAGTCCCAAATGGACTTGAAAGTAGCAGGAGTGGGTACGGCCAACACCACACCACTGCCTGGAGAATAAACATACTGCTCCAGAGGCCTGTTAATAATCCCCAGGTTCCCAAGGCAAACACCATTTTAATTCACATTCTGTTCCCATTACTCCTCTATTGCATTGTGATGAGGAGTAATAATTATTTTGTTATGTATTGTATGGTCTTGCTTAAGGAACAGAGCCAACCCTTAACATTCTTGCAAGGGGTTGGCAAATCAAAACACTGCCCCCATTGGTAACTTTGTCACACCCAGAGATGATCAGCTCTGATTTTGTGAGGCTCCAGGCAAAATCCAGAGAGTTCCCAGACAATACATTAAATTTTATTTATAGATCTCCAGCAGATTCCATAGTGCTGTTACAAAAGTGAAGTAAAAAATAACATTAAAATTGATGAGCACTCTGCCTATGCAAGTTTACAATTTTAGATAATCCCAGGTATCATTTTCATAAAATTGTATCTAAACAGTTCCTGACTCCATAGAGAGATCTAAAAAAAAAAGTAGAGATTGACTGGAATTATCAATAGATTTAGGTGCTATTTACACCTTTTTATCCTAGTTTGTTGAAACCAGTTCTGACTACGACTGTCTGTTCCATGATCGATTAATCAAGCAACTACTTCATTTATTATACTTCAAAAGAAGCAAGCATTTATCGAGTAACCTCTCAAAGAAACACCATAAATTATTCTGTTTCCAGAATTACTGAATTGAATTAAATGGTAATTTTAGGGTGATTGCAGTGTGGTTAATTGTTTTGGCCTTGTTCAATCATTCCTATGATGTCTAACAAATATTTATATAACTAGCAACCAGTACAGAATATACTTCAAAGGTTGGCCTATAAGTATGGATAAAACTAGCACCAGTAATTAAACAGCTGACAGCATGTTATCTGTGTGCAATATACAAAATATGTATTTGGGGTGTAATAAAGACTTGATATAATACAAAGTTTGTTTAGAATACAGAGGTTTAACTTAGAGCCAAAGCTTCTGAAAAAATATAAAACTGTGTGTCATGTATATCAATATTTCCAAACACGTATTATTGAAGTGAACTATTGAACTATTAATTTTAGAAGCTGCTCAACATAAGGAATCAATATTGGGACAACATTTCAGCAAGGTAGTGCTAGTCTAACAATCTAATATTTTAACTGCCAAAGTTTGCAGCTGAATTACATCCCTGGAACCCAACTAGAGAACCCAGAAGGAAACATGCCTTGTTTTAGAAAATCATTCAGATTTTAGATTGATACCAATAACCTAGTCTCCTAAGTGTCTAGGACTTTGGCTTCATGACTAAAGACACTATAGAAATAAATACATGTGCTTAAAGATAGGCCTGTGCCATACTAGCTAGTGCTATTATATAAAACATAAAACATGCTTAGAAGTACTTCTCCTTAATGTGCACTTTCTAATTGGCAAAATGCTTTATACTGAGAGTAGAAAAACAATTTTCTTTACTGCTGTTGACTAAATAAAATTTCAACTTGGTTAGCTTCCATGTTCCTAAATATAATGGCTTATAGGTGGGCATTTGTGCTCTATTAAAGTGTGAAATTCAGTTCCAGCACATAATATGTGAGATGTAATGCATTAGTTAAAAAAAATATTTATGGGTTGCTTGATATATCATGCCTTGCAAAAATGTTCTAGCCTGGCCATCATTGTCTAAATGTAGAAGGTGAAAGCTGACACTCTCACAATGTTGTCAACACAGCAATAACAACCCACTGGAAATGTCCAATTAAAGTAAAAGTATGAAAGCAAACAGGTCATCATCCACCAAGTGTTCTGTTTGCATTTGGTAGAACTTTAAGTTATTGGTATTGTTTGTTTTTCAAGGTCACTTTTAGTCCTACAGGACATAAAACTGAAAGGTGAATGAAGGAGTAGCATAATACTGTACTATTTGGGCTTATTACTGAAAGTGTCATGTTTAGTGGCTCAATCTCTTCACGGAATAAAATTATGGATGAAAATAATACATATGGGGGTGCAAGTGTGTTCTGTGTGTTGTGAGCGGGCGGTCATACAATATACCTGCGAGTCCCAGTAATCCTGCGCACTCCCACATGGTTGTGATGTGAATGCCATGTGATAAACGTCCCTGTTGGTATAATGGTCAGGTGTCCTAAAACATCAAAGAAAAAAATCAAAGTATCAAACCTACTACCAACAACAATTTAGTAACCCACTTTCAGCACACGACTTTTTGTTTTGTTACATTTCTGTGGTTCTTTCTACCAAAAGGCAACTGAGAACACGCCCATGGTCTATTACAAAGTCTTACTAGTCAGCAGGACTATAATGACCTAAGAACCATGGAAGTGCATATTGTTCCAAAATAAATTATACTTAATGTTCCATATAAAAGCTCTTCATATCAAAGAATAATATGATATATTAAAAAAAAAAAATATTGACAACTATTCTGTTTTTATTTGAAAACCCCAGTAGTCGAGGTATACTGAATAGACATTTTCACTTAATAATATGCATACTATGTGGCTTGGACAATAAAATGAACTTGCACTTTTTTTAAACAGATAGAAATATGGACAGAATAAATTGCTTTAAGTTATAGGTGGTTTTTATCCAACCAATTTATTCCATTATGAATATCCTGGTTATCTTTCTGTCTCGTATTATACAATATAGTGTTTTGTTAAATACGAGGTGTTGGTTCATTAGGAAAACCAAGTTTAATTCCACAACCAAATGTTTCATTAAGTAACAAAGAACATTAGAATAGGTTTCTAGGATTTGTATTGCTGTTCCAAGCTGAAGGCAGGTGAAATTAGTCCTAACAGCTGATTTTGGACTCGTCAATTTATACATATATATATATATGTATATATGTATATATATATATATTGTGAGCTGGGATCGTGTAACCACACAGTCTTAAGGTTTGAAATACCACATAAGGCTGAATTATTTTTAGAATTGTAGTCCTTTTTATTAAAAGGTCTGTAAACAAACATAAATAAAACAAACAAAAAGAAAAGCCTTGCTCTCTGAGCACTTACTGACAAACAAACTAACTATCGTTGGACGGCTTACCCGCTACCAACAAAAAACATTTAGCACAGACCTTTTTCGTTTAGGAACCGTTCAGCAGATTTGTTTAGGAGAAAATGCAGTCTCACTCACTGCTTGTATGCTTCTCACCTGACTAACTTACAGGGCTCCTTTTTTGTAGCAGCCCCCTGCTGCTCATTGGTAACAGGTGAGTAAATCTCTGAACCAGAACTCCTGGACTGGCTGCATCACCTGCTGCAAGTAAACTGTGGAGTGGAGCACTGGCCCTCCCTTCTCTCCAAATGCTCCACCCCAGGGACCCAAACATAACTACAACATTACCATTACTTTGCTGGTAACAAAACATTCTCCCTGGGGTTATCGAATACATTGCACTGCAGTATTTTGTGGGAAATGTACATGTTATCCACCACAATGCCCTGTTCCCTGTCACAATATATATATATATATATATATATATGCTCCCTAGGCACTATATGCAATAAAAACACATATCAAGGAGGAATACCGTATTTGCTCGATTATAAGACGACCCTGATTATAAGACGACCCCTCAAATCTGAATATTAATTAAGGAAAAAAAGAAAAAGCCTGAATATAAGACGACCCTATAGGAAAAAAGTTTTACCAGTAAATGTTAATTCATCTAAACTATTTTTTTTTTAATAAAAGCTATGATTGAGAAAAATATTTTGGTTTTATTTCCTTCTATTTTCCAACCCCCCAGTTATGCACATCTGCCCCAGAAATGCCTTATACCCCCTATATGCCACTGTGCCCCATGATATGCCTTTTAACACCGGCACTGGTGCGGGGAACTCTGATCTCTGACAGCCGGGGAAGGTCTGCGCGATGGACGCAGACAACCCCCGCTGCTAGCCACGCCTCCTTCCTGCTGCAGCGGAAGTTGTCTAAGCGAATCGCGTAGACATCTACACTCTGCCCCGGCTGCACACCGGGGACTCAGAAGTAGCGGTAAGTAGGGCGTGGGGGAGACAGGAGGATCCAGGTCCCCTGCAGCTGCGGGGGATCTGGATCTTAGTTGTCTCATAGTCAAACCTATTTTGCTCTGAAAAAAACCTCGTCTTATAATCGAGCAAATACGGTAATTATTGAATATCCCCTGTAGTCTAAACACATTGAAATACATGGGCAACCAGTTCAGCTCTGCAATCTATACAATTTGATAAAAACAAATCCCACCGCGATTCATGCAATTACTTAAATACCATGGCATTTTGCTTGTAATTTAGAAAAAATACTTTTCAATGATTAATGGCTAAAGTTATTAGGATTCAGTACACAATTATGTTCTATGATTGATGAAGAAAAGTTGGAGAAAGTCAATCTAAAATAAATAAAGATATATATATATATATATAAGTGAGGAATGCAGGTTAAATAAGTGGCCATTGCAAAATATCATATATACAAAATATACATTGTATCATATATACAAAATATACATTGTATTTATTCCTTAAACATATAGTCAGATTATGTATGGGTAAAATAACTGCAAGAAACATAATGGATTTATAGTCATGAAACAAAACTCATAGAGGGTCTTTCCGAATGCTACCTATAGGAATAAGATCCTATAGGAGTAAGAGTATCCTGACAATGCCACATTACATAGCAACTTTACCATTAATAATATTGTAAAAGGTTTGTAAAAACTCACTTAATAGAGCAGTATCTCTTTTACATCTCTTGCATCTAAGAATCCTTACTGTCACAGTAGCCTCGGTGCCATGGGCTCCTGGAGGGGACTGAGTACCAGCCTTCTTCCTACTCACTATGGGCCCTGGTGTGGAGTGCCACGTTTCCCCAAGTAGAAGAGACTCTAAAGACTGTGGAGCTTGGAAACAGATTTGTGGCACTTGCATTTTGGGAGGGGGTTTATGTGTGTGGTCTTACTCTCCGTCGGGTCAGGACAGAGACCTCCATGGCCAGTATTTGCACCTGGATCTGATATCCAGAAGGTTTCAGCCAGAAGTAAGGGAAATGCCCGTGTTTCCCATCCTCCCCACAGACTACAATAGCAACCCCCCTACTGGGTTGAGTGCAAATACTGAGTCGTGTGCAAAGGAGGACCTGATGAAGAACGTTGTGTGGCTTGCTGTGTCTATTGTATGTAAATTACCCCCTTGTACTGTTTAAATACCCCTGTGTTTCCAAATAGTCCTGTTTTCACGTCAAGATGAGCACTGTCTGATGCTTGGGGTGGGCTGCTACGATCCTTTATTGTCCTTTTCAGGACAATAGCCACACTGTGTAGCTTAGCTTCGGCTAGCAACAGTGCTAGCGCAGCTCCAGTGCAGTGGCGTCTCACCTTCTCTCTACAATGCTGGTTCTGTCTGGCGCTGAAGGGGTTAATCGCTGATATCCTGGCAGGAGGAAGCAACACACGAGGTACAGGGCGTCCCATCACACTTACCTACAGGAATTAGGTTCCAACCTTTTCAGAATACCATCTTTTGTCAATTAGTGCTATAGGCTGCTTTCTCTCCACAAGAAACAAGCATTGTTAATAGACATATGAGCTGTGTTTCAAGTTCTATTTTGTCACAGAGACTCTTGTGTAAATATCAAACACTATACTTTGATATAAGCATCTTAAGCAACCCTTATTGGAGATACCTCATAAAAATGCAGGATTTGTTGATTACTTATGTTAGGTAAGACAAAAATATCTTACAACTGAGGGCCACAGTATATTTTCATTTGTGTTCATGATAGGAAAAAGATAGAAAATGTTTTTTTAAAAAGAAAATACATAAGGCTCCCCATGAACTGTAGTCGAGTTGCCAAATGATCCCTATCTTTTCCCTTCCCCTGAACAATAGTATAGGGACATTAATATATGGAAGATAAATTCCTGAAGCTTAAGATTAGCTATGTCTTGGATGAGGGAATGAACAAACCCTATCAAGGAAAGAGAACAAACTCTGTTGTATACAAACGCACCCTCTAAGTATGTTGGAATGGGGGAGTTCATGAAGTAACCATATGGCCCTATGGTGAGTGGTTACCCAAGTATGTGTCACCATCCTCTCTAGTTTCCTAAGCACGGGGGGAGGTGTTTATAACCAGGGGCACCATCAGGCGTGTACGCCCGGTAGCAGTATACTCTCCCCGACCCCCCTCCTCAGCAGCAGGGTTGCACTGAGGTGGGTGCATGGTGTAACCAACGTGAATAACGTGACCCTGCAGTAGTATAAACAATGGTGTATAGAAGGCCCCACGAGTCCCCAACACCAGCTCCATCACCCCCTGCGTATACCAATAGCCCGGTGCTTCAGGCCGCCTTTCCTCAGGCCTAACAAGCGAAGTCTGAGGTAATTTCTCAGCTCTCAGACTGGTCTTCTCTGCCCCACGCATGCAGGGCAGGGGAGGAGCACAACACTATGCAGATCTCTTAGCATATGAATTGTGCAGTTCTGCCCTGAAATGCAGTGCGAGTTGTGATCAAGGCCAGCTTTAGGTGGTCCCCCTCCCCTGTCATCACCGCCTGAGTCCCTTTATTCTCTCCTTCATGGTACTAAACCTCCCTTTTCCTCCCTCATGCAGTTTCAACACTGTTTTTCAGGTATAGATCAACGGAACAAGAAAGGTATAGCTACTACAGAAATGAAAGTAGCCGGCCTGCATGTACAGCATCGCCCAATGGCACGCCATCTGAAATCTTGAGTCCCCTTTAACTTCATTAGGCGCTGGCAGCCGGAGGAGCTGGCCCAGCTGTCCCACGCCGGCCACTTTGAATCCCGCTCGCTGTTTTGAATGTTGATCTGCCGGCTGCCTGGCCCACGGACCAACTGGCCCACTGGGAAATTTCCCAGTCTCCCGGTGGGCCAGTCTGGCCCTGGAAACTAATAAGCTGCTTGAGGGAAAATGTGGCACTAACAAGCTGTTTGGGGCAAAAGTGGCACTCACAAGTTGTGTGATGCACACTGATGTTCCACTGTGCACACTGATGTTCCACTGTGGGACATGTGACTTGGTGAAGTTGGGGGCCCTGGGGCAATCTTTGCACCGGACCATGTTGTTTCTAGTTACACCCCTGTATCAGTGTTTTTTCACCAATTACCACACCAAACATAATGGAGCTCATTAATTGTAAGTAGAATTAAAGCACTAATTCTTAGTTCTCCATTTAAGAATATATTTTCTTTTGTGATAATAATTTTATGATTAAGTATTTGTGTTTTTGCATTTGACCATGTGGCTCTTGCTACAGATGACAATAGGAAAGGACAAAACCCATTATATTCTTTTTTTTCCAGTACTTAAAATAAAACTGTCAGATAACATCAAGAATAATTCCAACTAAATAGTGGCATGAATTCCATTAGCGTCTGTAGGTCTGCTGTGAAGAATTAGCACCTTAGGTCAGAGAAACCACATGTATCAGTAGCAGATACTGTATTTCTAAGTGGTTCTGTCCTGCTGACTAAAATAAATTGCATTAAAGTATCTTAACTGATAGATTTATTTTTGAAGTACGGTAGTTGAACTGTTGGGAATAGCTCACAAGAGCACATTTTATACTCTATTGGCTAACCTTTTTGCAGATTAATGATTTTGTCTAGATCAATTGGAATAATCTTAGTGCATTGAATTATTATTCTTCTCAATAGGAAACAATGTCATACCTCACAGGAACCATTTGTGGTTTTGCTTCACTGCTTCCATTATAGAGATTTAGGTGATGTGTTTAAAGCTCTGTTCTTAAACCAATTTTCTTCATATTATAGGTGGTCATACACATGATAACATGATTAGACATCAATGTTTAATGTGAAATAATATTAAATAATATTCTCTAATTAGAAGTGAAGAAAACTAAAAAGGCTTAACCATTTGAGTGACAACCCCTTATTAGATATACAGTTATCCAAGTGGATCAAGGAGGCTGAAAACACATGGCATATGTAATGGCACCCTAAGTCCACCTCTCCAAAAACTGTAGTGTAGTGGGGCTGCCTTTTCACTGCTGGAGACAACCAGTAGCCCTGCCCCTTCCCTAGTGCCAGAGTCTTACATATTTAAATATACACCCACTATAGACTCTGGTTTATATTTAAATACAAAGGCTTTCCCCTAGGAACAGAGGATGCTTGTACGTAAGTGAACAATTGGCTGGGCCAGGAACACAATGCTCTAGCAAGTAGCTAGGAGTATACCCAGGTATTAATAGGCCCTTGATGGCGTAGAAGCAGGCAGATATCTTATGTCCATGGGGAGGTAGAGGACCTGCAATCCAGAAGCCGTCTGGTGGCATAATGGTTAGGTGTACTATGCAGGGCTGCTGGTTTAAACATCCATGGGTCCTGACAAAACCTTAGACAAACTTAAAAACTGGTTGTTCAATAATGCAGGAGGGTGATGTAGAGGCTGGCCTACCTAATAGTGGAATTAAAGAAATGATGTTCCAAACCCAGGTAATGTTTCCTGTAAAAAGGTCAGTTGCCCTGGGTCATCTCACCAAATGTTTGACTTTTTTTATCAGACGTAATGATATCGTAATTGAAACCGCAGCCCCCAAGAGTACGCCAGTGTACAATTATATTTAGCACAAAATATCACTTTAAAAATATCATATACCTTTGTGGAAGGAAATGTTCCATGTAACATAAAAAAAAACATTCTGTCCAGCGGTTGATGTCCTCCAATTGAAACTAGACAACTTATCTGTATGGAAATTGAGGTCACACTTTTTAATTGCATCTAATTAAGTAATAGGAAGAAAATGGAACTCTGATAAAGTATGAACACTGATAGAGATAATATCGATACTTGAAGAAAATAGGGCTATAGAAGAAAAGTCCAAGAAATTCATTTATACCATACAATTAGGACTTTACAGCTTTGGAGTGGTTTCAGAACTCAGTCAGTGCATCAAACTACATTTATGCAAATAATTAAGTTTATCTTGCTTCCCTGCATGTATTTATGGTGGTTGTACTTTGTAACAAAAGTTATGCATGCGTCCTATAACTTAAATATTGCTGTTTATGTTTACATAGGATACAATCTCTGTTGCGACCACCTCCGAACCTTACCTGCGGGAGACCGGGGGTGCACGCGAGTAGTAAGGCACGGCACAGAATAAAGAGTGTACGCCTATTCCCTCTACAGTATAAAACTATATAAAAGTGCACCAAGCACAACACTCATTGCTTGGTTATACTGGCTCCCCTATGGTTGTATCCTGTTGTCCTCCAGTCCCTTTTGCCCGTATCCTCTTCCTATATCGCTTCATTACTGCCTGTCTCCGATATTTTGACTCCTGGACCGTCTCCCGACTTTGAGTGTTTTTGCCGCCTGCCCCAAACCATGCCGTTAACGAGATTGTCACCGCCTGTCCTGACCCGTGCCTGTTATACCGTTTACAAAATTGTTGCTTCCTGGCCTGACCCGTGACCTCCATATCGGCTATACGTATTGTTCCTGCTTGGGGAATCCATTACCTGACCTACTACGCTGACAATCATTGAATAATTAAACATTGACAATGCACCTCTGTACCCATTGTGTAACTTACCAAGTTTTTTTTTTAAAAAAAAAACAACAAAAATGAATTAAACTTAAAAGTTACATGTACAATATACACCCAGAATTTTAAGAATCTTCATGGTGGGTCTTACAAATATAAGATATAAATACAAAAAGTATTACAAATATAAGATAAATTCCTCTGTGTTTGAACTGTTCGTAATATTATTACATTAATCTGTCCCTGATTCTTGACCAGTCAAATGCTTTAGCTTCCTTTAACAACATTTACCTGCTCTCTTCAGATATATCACTTTTTTTATAAGCAAAAACAAATAATCTTTTAAGCAAGCCAACAACTGTAGGCATTTATGAGTGAGTCATCTTATAAAGACGTAGTGGAAAGTAAGAAATACTTGAAATCCAAATCTATTTTTTTATTTCCTATTAAAAAAAACCATCATTGCCAGAAGGAATATTATGGTGTTGAATATCTTTTTGTTCAGCTGTTGAAAGAGACACGCAGAAGCAAATGTAATGTTATTCCCAGCTGAATTAAATGTAAATAACTTTGTGTCACTTCAAAAGCCTCTTTGGCAATATCCTGAATAAAAGGCTGAAGCTGAGATGATGCTTACCATGTCAAAGAGAAGTCTTTAGCATGCTTTGTTTTGATGTGGCCCCCATAAACTATATAGGAACACATGGTTTTTGTTTCTGGCACCTTGATCAAAACGATGAAACAAGAAAGATGTGTTTGTTTCTGTCTTCTGGCCACCAATAAGCTATTAAGCAATTTTTATGCCAAAGAGGGAATATATATATGACTACAATGTATATTTGTAACTATGCAAGCCCCCCCATCACCCCAATGCTGCTTACTCTATTTGTATTATTTATACAAAACATTTTTTAAGCTATATTTGTAAATTATGGAGCTTTAGAGGTTATAGCTGAGAATCATAACTGCACACTTGTAACAGGCACAATTCTATAAACAGTCTCTTGTAAATTTCAGTACTAGAATGGCCATCTTCAGTAAAGCTATTTATAGTCGGTAGTTCTGCACATACCTGGTGCTGTTATTTATAAAATGTCCGTTCCTACCACTGTACCACTTTCCTGCCAAAATGTTGGCACTGTTGGCATCAAGTGTTTGAGTAACTGACCGTGTGCAGCAGGTAGCCATTGAATTAAAGGCATTATAGATAATTGTAGAAAGTTTAGATTAAACGTTTAATCTTATTGTAGTCAATACTGGAAATGCCTACACATTTGTATAGCTATTTCTCATCAAAAGCCAAAAAGGGGAATGGTTCCACAGTACGGGGAATTATGCTTATAATACTGTATTTCAAGAGTTGATGGATTTGGTCTAGGAGCCATTTTTTTTTTTGAAGAATGTTTTTATTTTCATATATTTAAAGTTTCGATCATATTGCCCCTCTCCCTTCTGTTTAAGTGATGCTCTGTCGTCATACGTGCCCTTAACCCCTTCGTGACAAAGGCTGATTTTACTTTTTGTACCCTTCGTGACAATGGCCGTTTTAACATTTCTGCGCTGCTCGTGTTTAGCTGTAATTTTCTTCTTTTCCGTTTACTGAACCCGCACACATTAGATGTTTTGTTGTTTTTTTCAGGACAAGAAGGGGGCTTTCTTTAGATGACATTGTTTTGATTGTATCATATTATTTACTATTAAAAAAATGTGAAAAATTTAGAAAAAACGTTTCTAACTTTTAGTTGAAAAATCTTTTACTCATCTAGAAAAGGTAATGAAAAAACCTGCTAAATAGATTCTACTATTTGTCCTGAGTTTAGAAATACCCAATGTTTTTATGTTTTTTTGCTTTTTTCTACACATTATGGGGCAATAAGTACAGGTAGCGTTTTGCTATTTCAAAGCCATTTTTTCCAAATCTGGTAATTCTTCCTCCCATGTGCCATTTCGGGTATATTTGAAGCCGGCCCACGCAATTTACCCCATCAAATCATATATTTTTGAAAACTAGACACCCCAGGGTATTCCAAATGCTAGTATTTTAACCCTTTCCAAGCACTAATTGTACCATCAGCCTTTGTCAAACTTTATGGTAGTAATTTTTTTTGCATTTGTATTTTCACACACATTTTACTTCAGGTATTAATAAACAGGTTCTGGTATATGTCACAATCATAAAACACCTCAATATGTGTTTAGCAACATCTCCTGAGTACAGCGATACCTCACATGAATGATTTTGCCTGGCTGTTTGGGGGCAAAAGGGCCACATTTGGGGCATGCGCATTTTCAATGTTGAACTTTGGCATTTGGGGATCCACTGCCCATGCCCTATTTGGTACATCTTTGAGCCGGGCCATTTCACTGTGCCCAACAAAACCCAAAAAGCCCAACATATATTTTTGAAAACTAGACACCCCAGGGTATTTTAAATGCTGGTATTTTAACTCTTTGCATGCACACATTTTACCACCAGAATTTTTTCAAAGTTTGCAGTAGTATTTTTTTGTGTGTATTTTTCCCCCACACACCTACTTTATGTATGAATTTACAGCTCCTGGTTTATGCCCCTGTCACACGACACCCCAATATGTGTTCAGGTGTTCTCCTGAGTACAGTGATACCCCACATGCATGGGTTTGTCATTTTTTGGGGGAACTAAAATGCCACATTTGGTACGTGTGCATTTTTCTAATTGGAAATTAGATGTGTGGCCATCCTTCCCCCCCGTGTTAAGTAGACACCCTATGGGCATTTAATATGCCAGTATTTTAACTCTTTCCATGCGAGAATTGTTTTAAGCTAATATGCTAATTTTAGGATTTGCTCACAAAAATATATTTTTTATATATATTTTTTTTTTGCCTTTTTTTAAAAAAAAAAATGTAACATTTTTTTTCAACTTCAAGGTTCCCCTGATAGTGACATCAGTGGGAAATTATTTTTACATTTTACTGTTTTTTTTACTATTTTTTTCTAATTATTAATTTTATTTTATTTTTTTATTTATTTTTATTAATCACACTGTGATTAGAAAGCTGGGATCCATTGACTTGCATGGTTGAATGCAGTACCTGTATTCAACCTGCAAGTGGAGCCAGAGTTCTCTAGAGGGTCTGGAGACCATCTAGCGAACTTTTTCTTCTTTATTGTTTTTTTTCCCGGGCTGTGACCGCTCTCCGGAGCGGTCACAGTCCATCCAGAGGTAAGTGTTTGGTGTCGCTGGATGCCTCCTGATCGAGGCATTCCAGCGACACCATTTAAGTTTAGGAGGTGATCGTTGATCGCCTCCTAAACGCTTTTAAAACAGGCGTCCGCCGCCATACAATATGGCGGATGTTGAAGCCCCGGGGAGGGGCCTCGAGGTCGAGGCATTACAGCAACGCCGTTTGCGTGCAGAAAGCGAAAGTAGATCACTTTCTGCACCCGTTTAAAGACGTGCCGGTCCTGGCACGTCAATTGTCGTTAACGACTTGATTTTCCGTGACGTGCCCAGAGCGGCAATTGTCATCAAGGGGTTAATATAATACATATTTAAGCAATATGTCCTATTCTACAAATATCTCACAAAATATATATAATAAATAATAGAAAACATTTTTCATAAAGTATGGATCAATACATGAATTATTTGGCAAATATATATATTAATGATAATCCCTTAAATAAAGAATGGATAAATTAGTGAAAACATCAATCTATTTAATAAGCAGATAAACAAAAACATTAAATTATTGGTAAATCGAGTCATTAATCTCTCATGATAAGACAGCCTTGGGTAACTAAGTAAGCAATGCATTATGCAGTTGCATTGATTCACACAGAAGAACTAAGCCTATGGTAGATGTGGCATATCGAAGTTCCTTTGTTGTAGGTGGATGGTCCAGTGGATGGTCCTGTATCTCTATGCTTTACCACAGAGAGAGTGATGCATGTGATGTGTGCATCTGTTAAGCAGTCTCCTTCGCTTCCTCTCCATCTCCCGGGTGCCATTAGCCCTAGGCTCAGGACTGATGCACACATAACACCAGTCGCAAATATTTGCTAACACCACACTTTTGTACACATGCACACACTGTGCAACAACATACACACACAATAACACTATACAAATGTAAAATATACACAATTAATCTAACACTATACACACTGAACCTGGCACTACAGAACACTAAACACGCTGACACACACATAGACTACTCCCTTTCCCTCTCACCTCGTGGAAAACTGACGCGCGATTGTCTTCAACTTCGGGATCACATAATGCATATTACACGACTTGCTGTAGTAGCCTTATGTCATCCTACAGAAACATGCATTATGCTAACCATATGTGTATTTTAGTAGACAATTTTATAGTATATGTAATTAAATATTGGCAGTGCCATGAAGTGCATTGAACAAAAGTTTGGTAAATGCTTTTTTTGTCACATGCTCAGACTTTATAGCATAATTTACAGTTAATGAAAGGGTTAAGCCACTTTTTATATGCTATACAATATAAAATATAATTAAGAGTCTCCAGAACATTACACTTAGTAAATGACTGCACAGTACCCATAGAAATGAGTCACTGATACCATAATACGGGCAATTAAGTATTACTTATTGTGTTATCCCTTAAAAACCCAGTTCTCTGAAAGCAATTTAACAGATCATAATGTTATATCTACAGCACGATACTGTGGATATTTCAATCCTTTCAAGGCTGTTAGAAATATAAACATTATAAAGATACAGGTAAATGAGTGCCTAAATGCAGAATTGCACACTGCTGGATGTGTTGTTGAAACGTAGCAACAGAAAACAAATGCTGATAGATCTCCCTATTATAATTCCACCCACTCCCACCTTTTCTTCACCCATTACCGCCTACCCTCTTCCCAGTTCCTGTCAAATTGGGGCTAGCCCTTCCCCGTTCATAGCAAGCCCTACATCCTGATCCCTGTCGCACCCGCAGGAGAAAAGGAGCTCCAGGCAACCAATCCTGGCATGTTGTCAATTATGGGTATTTGTACCACATACTACTTTGGGTGTAAATCCAGCTATGGATGCAACCTTCTCTATAGAATACTGCATACTAAAAGGTTTTAATCAGGATGTCAGTTGCCTAATATAATTAATAAAAGTGCATAATAAAACTACTATGTCAATCGGCACCCATATTTACTATTTGTTAATGAGGAGAAGGAGGAAAAAAGCACTGTTTATACCTGCCAACATGACCTACTTTGGCAGTGAGTTTTTTGCTTTACTTTATGTAATGAACCTATTCTGTTCCTGAAAGCATAACGTTGTTACCTTAAGACTGGTAATGAACCTTAGGAGATCTGTAATTTTTTGTATATTCTCTGAAGGTTTATTCACATTAAAAACATAATAACCTTTATGACAAGTTTAGGCTTCTATAGGAAGAACCCATGATTGTCTGCTTTTGTGCCCAATGACAACTCCTCGCAAAAACTATATTTGAGAGCAAGGGAGGGCTGGCAAGTGTTGATCTGTTGGTAGGGGCGGCGGTGTTTACTTCACTCACCCTCCGCTTCCTGCCTCCTCCATAGGGAGCAGACCTATATAATTTGTGTGAATGGTCACACAAATTATATAGTTTAGATTCATGCTTAGTGGATGAAGCATATTATTTTTCTAGCACATGTAACTATGTAACTATTTAATTAAAAGGAATAACACTTTTTGATAATAGCATTTTTTCAGCACCAGCATCTCATAGTTAAGAGAAAATAATTAATAGAAACCACAAATGCTATCTATCATCTATACCATCCTCTGACTTTTCCAGGTCTGACACCAAATGCATCTACAGAGCATTTCATGCAAACTGTCCTATAAACATTTCACATGTGAATAGTTTTGAGCCCCATTCTAGAGTGATATAACGACAAGAGGTATATGATAGAGACTGTACCTTAGGTGTGTTAGTTCATTTAGTGACCATCCCTCACTAATCACAGCTATAAGCCCTTTAGTTTATGATCCTAATAGTTCAAGTTCTGTGATTTTATGATAATATATGAAATATATTTTACAATAAAACACCAGTAGTGCGAAAAAGCTACTGTAAGATTAACATAATTCCAGGCCATATTATCACGTTCATGGTCATTAGTGAGATAATTTTCTCCTTTAGTTTTACTTCCAAGCGTATAAATCTTGAAAAACCATAACTGATTTAAGAAAATTGCTAGCAATCTCAATTTGTTGCCCTAGTCTAAATCTATAAAAATTATATATATAAATATAAAGTTCACCGGACTAGATCCTTCATGTGCTAATTTATATTCTTTTTATGTAGTCATAACATTTGTGTAGGTTGGGGCAGAGAAGGACCCATTCAGCATGCTAAATGCTAATTGAGACAGTGTATAATTAAGCCACTTAGCTGGACTCAACCCCTGGGCTAAGGAGTGCCAGTCCACCCTTGTATATGAAGTTACTTAATAAATCCATACATAATTTCCTCCTTGGTCTCTTTGATATGAAGATGTTGGAGCACTACTTGAAACCTTGTATGCCTTATGCTTGTAATATTACACCACGTCTGGGTTATTTCCAAGCTCTTCATTGGTTTTGCATACAGTCTCTTTTGTTGAATGTATGGGAGGACTGAATAATGAACACTGAATCAGTTTTCTACCAAATGCATTCTAGTCTAAACTATTACATGGCCATTTGACTCATTTTGCTTTTCTATATACATAAATTACAAGCTGTCCAAGTTCAAGAACAATGACAGAACTACCTGTTGGCTCTCTTAACCAATAAGGGTTACTATCATGTTGTTAAATTTTGTTATACTTGCACAGTTTATACTTTGAAGATATATATCATACTTTTTTTTTCTCTTTTCTTAGGTGTTTCAGATTGCTTACATTATCATTAAGGCTGCTAATTCCCCACGCCCTGGAAACTGGATTCTGGAGAGGTCCCTGGACGGTGTGTCTTTCATGCCATGGCAATACTACGCCATCACTGACAGTGAATGCCTAAACAGATATAATATCTTCCCTCATGTCGGTGGGGGTCAGCCTTCCTTTACGAGGGATGACGAGGTCATATGCACATCTTATTATTCAAATATTCACCCACTTGAAAACGGAGAGGTAAATTGTACAATGGAGCAAATGTTCCAACCTGACAGCACTGATAGCTGTCTTAACGTTTTCCTGTCTGACAATTTTTATTATTGTGACAGCAACACAGTCCAGACTGATGCGGCTTTCTGACTGCCAGCGAGATAGGAGAGAAAGGGAGGGGGGTACTGAATTCAGAAGCACATTTACATTTCCACAGAGTAATGTTTCTACAGAGAGGTTAGGAAGAGCAACAAAGGTCACAGAAAGATACACCTGAAATTAGATAGAAATAACTTTATTATATTGTATTATTTTTCAGTCAAAACTAGTAGCCAGGTTTCCATATTGTTTAACTGTTTTTTGTACACAAGAAAATGTACTTCATTATTATCTAAGATTACATTATTAAGAACATGTGTACATGTATTAGGCTATTGAGCCCAGACAATCTAGCAACACATTGCAAAACAAAGGCCAATGGGGCATTAAAAGAACCTTGTCCTTACTCCCAGCATGGTATTGCTCTCAAAAACAAGTTGCCAAGACCCTTCCCATTGATGCTTATGGTACCCTAACCAGAGACAACTTGGTGAGGGTTTAACATTAGTACCATGAAAAGTCAGCTTAGGGCACCTAAAAATTTGTTCTTCTGGAGTATGGAAAATATTTTATACTTTTATAAATAGATATAATTTGTTGTGGGAAGTTTTATTTATGAGAAAAGTAGTACTAGTTTTACTACATCATTTCTTAGGTATAAGTTTTATTATTGGTTCAGTCACACATACAGTGTCTTAAGTGTGCTTTTTAAAACATGTTTTATTTATAGATAGATGCATCCAACACCCAATAAAGCAAGCTATACCTTATGTTTATATGTCCAGATATGTGTCCATATATATATAAATATATGTCCATATCTGGGAACCATCTATACTTGTGCTTCACAGAACTGTAGGCAAGGGGCTGGGTGCTGTGTGCACCCAGAGCCGGGGTACACATTCAGTTATTGATGATAGCCAGCATAAGTAGGTCAAGAGGCCCAAATCTCGGTAAAGGATACTGAAGTCTGATGAACCACCTCTCGACCTATCCATGTTTATATGGTCCATGATCTTATGGTACACTTGAAAAGAATGGGTGGATACATATATATAAAACCATGTTTCTACTCTGGCTTAAACAAGAGAATGACTGGGTTTTGGGAGCAGAAATATTAATGGGCACAAAGGAATAGGCTTCCCAGAACCTGACTCCAAAACCCAAGCAAATGTGGGCATGACCGCCACATATGAACATATGATCCCTTGTAACCACAACCATTCCAGCATAAATGCATAGAGGACAGTGGCATGTGGTATCTCACAGATCGGGTGGTATACCATCTGAGCATTGTTTTATAGACTTGCTAGTTCAGCATTACACATACAGGGAACTGCTACGTAGCCTGCCAGATATGTGCCCAATGTCTCCCTCCTAGCCCCCAAGATCCTCCCCGTGCTTACTTATATAGGAAGAAGCCTTATGATAGCATATGGTTAAAATCAATTGATACAAAAGGGAAATCAACTCTACAGGGTTGCTTCATTATTTTAATTTTTAAAAGCATCCTTTTTAACCTCTGTCTAAATGAAAGCTACACAGTTGCTTACATCTTAAGAAATCTCTAGTAGTTAAAAGAAGCAGGAGTGCTTCTCACAATGTAGAGTGTTTGGCACCGAGGTGGCTCCTGTATGTGGCACCCCCTCACTTTAAAATGTAAAAATATTAAGTAGTCAAGTGAGTGGCACCCCTCACTTTAAAATGTAAAAATATTAAGTAGTCTGCCTGTGCCACTTCTGCCCTTTAACAAACCTGCTTGTGTCACCCCTGTCCCTTAAGTAGTCTCCCTGTACCACCTCTGCCCCTTAAGTAGCCTGTCTGTGCTACCTCTGCCCCTTAACAGCCTACCTGCCCCATTTCTGCCCCTAAACACTTATAAAATGCCTTCACTCACTCATTCATTCAGGTGTGGGAGAGTGGAGGTATGCAGCTTGGGTAACAGTAAGAATCATCTGTACATTTTGTTTTTAGTGTATTGTACATTACATTACATTCTCTTTATACAGCACTTGCAGATTCCGTAGCGCTATTACAATAGGGATGAATGAAATTAACAATGATATAAAAATTGACAATATACAATCTACTCTGCTACCTCTGAGCTGCTAGTGATCCATGAGGAATCTGCGTTTTCAGTATTTTAATTTTTGCAAATTATAGGAGGAATATAGATGCAGCTAGTACAATAAGGATTTGTAAAAGTGACAATATCATACACGATCATTTAGAGAGATGAAATGGTCAAGGTGCAGGGGAAAACTGGACAGGGAGTAGGCATGGGAATTGGGAACATGACTCTCCCCTGTTGTTAGAAAGAAGAAACTGACCCAGAGAACCCGAGATTCCTTGTCAAACTCAGAAGTTCCCAGCAATGGTCATTAGGAAGCCCAGAACCGAAACTGTGTGTTTTGACCTTCAAGAGTCTTGCCGGATAAGGTAAATTTGTAATTACTTTTTTAGATGTAGGGTAGGCACCCTTTATTATGTTACTAAATAATTAAATACTTAAGAGTTAAGTTAAAACTAGTGGTTCCAAATATAACCACACTCCTTTTAAGAAAAACAATACATGTTCAATTTAGGCACAGATCTCCAAGCCCAAATAACATGCAGGCTTTAAAATTGAAGACGATAGATGTTATTTCCACATAACCTGTCATATTTAGAAAATGTTTAACTATTGCCAGACAGCAGGTTCAAGTTCCTCTGTTCCACACTGACCTGGTAATGAAACTCATGATGTCCAGTTTGTATTCCTCATGTTTGCTTTTCAGTAGCATGGAGAAAAGCTATAGACACAGGTTAATAGTGATGGTTTTTTAAAAGAACCGTGAAAGTCATTTTGCTGGCTATATTTAAGGTACCAGTTTTATTTAACCCCTTAATACTTACAATTCTTATGACAGAAGCATGGCATCTTCTAATAAGGGAAACTTCAGGCTATGTTTCCATGGAGGGTCAGCAGTTTCGATGGACGTTTTATTTGACTGAGATGGTGATAGATGGAACAGCCTCCCATCAAAAGTATTAGAAGCTAATACAGTACTTATTGTAATATCCACGGTATAGGCATAAATCTACCAAGGATGGATTAAGGTCTGAGTCTCTACATCAGGAAAAATGGGCAGACTGGATAGGCCAAATGGTTCTTATCTGCTGTCAAATTCTATGTTTCTATGCCAGCATCGCTGGCTCCAGGCTGACAGATGTGTAATAGCACTTGGCTTGAATCATGAGAGTTATAATCCATGATAGCAGGGTTCGCTAGGAGTATAAAAATGTCTTAACAAGTAACACTTGTTGATATATGTAATCTTTCCCTAAATTGTGTTTTTAACAGAAAGATTCAACAAATCATGCACTACATACACTATATGGACAAAAGTATCAGGACACACCTCTTAATGAGCTCAGTGAATTCAAGCGAGGTACTGTGATAGGATGCCACCTTTGCCATAAATCAGTCCATGACATTTCATCCCTGCCAAATATTCCACAGTCAACTGTAACTGGTTTTATTGGAAAGTGGAAGGGTTTAGGAATACCAGCAACTCAGCCTAGAATCAGAAGACCACATAAAGTCACAGAGCGGGGTCAACAAATGATGAGGCTAATGGGACTTAAAAGTCTAACGCAGTGCTGATTCTGTAGCTGAAGAGTTCCAAACTTCCACTGGCATTAATATCAGCACAAAAATTGTGCGGTGGGAGCATCATGGAATGGGTTTCCATGGCCAAGCAGCTGCATGCAAGTTTCACATCACCAAGTTCAAGCCAAGCGTTGGATTAAGTGGTGTAAAGCACGTAGCCACTCGACTCTGAAGCAGGGGAAACTTGTTCTCTGGCGTGATGAACTACGTTTCTCTGTTTGGCAGTCTTATGGGTGAGACTGGGTTTGGCCAGGATAACGTTACTGTCAGAATCAGGAACGGAGCATAGCGCAGGTTGGATAAGAAAGGTTTTAATGAACAACAAATAATAAGCATACAGTCCCAACGAAAGGAAAACAGCAGTGTAGTCAATCAAACAGTTCCAAGGTCAAAGGCAGGCAGTGTAGTTAAAACAGTCCCAAGGTCAAAGGCAGGCAGCGTAGGTTCAAAAACGAAGTCACAGTTCCAATATAAAGGGCAAAGGCAAGTAGAGGAGTCCAAAAAAGGGGAGCCAAGGGTCAAATACCGTAAAGTCACGTAGAATGTTCAAAATCTTCTGGAAGTAGGTGATAGGGAATCCACAGGAAAGACAGCTCAACTAGCAAGCAAATTGTGAAGTGGTTATTGGGTTTTAATAGGGTCTATGATTAGAGATCTCCTCCCCTTCACACCTGATTACCTCCTCTGCACACTTGTTCCCCTCCTCCACACACCTGGTGCCCTCCCCTTGGTATGAGAAGGATATGGGTAATGGGTTCTGGCTCCTTCCTTGATTGGCAGTGCCCTCCTGCCTCCCTCCGTCCTCCGGAACGAAGACACGCCCCCCTGCCACGAGGAAAGCGCGCTTTTTTTCCAAGCACGGCGTGCTGCAAAATCAAGGCCGGGGATATTGCCTTCCCCGGGGACGAGCGAATGCGCCACGAGGAAGCCGGCGTCTGGAACCCGTCCCCCGCGATGGCGATCCTCCCCGTGAGGTAGGTGGCAGTCCCCGGTCCTGACAGTTGCCTACCTGACTGCATTGTGCCAACTGTAAAGTTTAGTGGAGGAGGGATATTGGTATGGGGCTGTTTTCCAGTGGTTGGGCTAGGCTTCCCTACAGTGAAGGGAAATCTTAATGATTCAGCATACCAAGACATTTTGGACAATGCTATGCGTCCAACTTTGTGGGGACAGTTTGGGGAAGGCCCTTTTCCATTCCAGCATGACTGTGCCCCAGTGCACAAAGCAAGGTCTATAAAGACATGGTTGGATGATTTTGGTGTGGAAGAACTTGACTAGCCTGCACATAACGCTAACCTCATCCCCATTGAAAACCTTTGTGATGGACTGGAATGGAGATTGCGAGCCATGCCTTCTTCAACACAGAAACACTCTAAAATCTTGCCAAAAGTCTTCCCAGAAGAGTGGAAGTGAGAGTGTTAAAGAGCATGAGAGAGTGAATGAGGTCCGTAGGAAAGGTGAGGTAAGAGATTTACTCGCCTTGGTCGCAGCATGTATGGGCAGTTGTGTGTAAGGGCAGTGTATGTGTATATGTGTATTAATGGGCAGATGTGTGTAAAGGCAGTGTATAAGGGCAGTGTAAATAAAATAACATCTGTAAAAAGTAGCTAGGGGACACCATTTTCCATTCTTGCCTCAGGTGCAAAAGGATCTAGCTTGTGCTCTGGAGTGAATGAAGGTGAGTGAAAACAAATTTCATTTCCGAACGTAAAAATTATGGGTTTTAACAGACAACGTGTAAGCTGTGCAGAAGGGTGCAGAAAGGTGTGATGTTCATATGGTTAACAGCAAGTAGAAACATCTGCAGACTAGATTGGGTGATCATTTCTTATATGTTGTAACTTCTATCATTATAAGTTGAGTTGGGTAGTATCAGTGTTTTTTTTAATGGTAGTGTATCAAAAACCCTTTTACATATTATAAATGCAGTAACTTGAAAAACAAAACATGCGGCTGATTGCATTCTGTCTATTTCAATTCCATATCCATTGTTTTTAGCTTTCATATTTCAAATTTTCATAAAAAATTACAGACATTCTAAGTGCTACAAAATATATCAAACCGAGCTGCAAGTTAAAGTATGTCATCAAAAAACAGTTAAAAATAACAGTATATAATGGTAGCTTTGATATCACCTAGGCTTTATGTTCCTAGCTCAGTAATATGACTGGTACTGAACCAGATCAATAATACTTTATTACCAGATGGGAAACCCAATCTGGTGATCATTGTGAATTATAAACCAATAACAACTTAACTGTATCAGCAAATGATTGTATGGAAATGAGAGTAGGTGTTTTAAACACAAAATTATAAAATGACAAATTCTAAAAAAAAATTGCAATTCTAGGAACTTGTGTAATTTTTAAATATGACGTTCTCAACAGTGGCATTTTCTTGGAGCAATATTACACACACACATATGGTTTATGATCTTCAAGGGAAATTGAGACCATAAATTAAGTAACAGAAAAAGAAAATAATCTTTATAAAATATGTAGCTAGTGGCGTCGGCAGGGGTGGGCATGGCCCCCCTACAGCATGCTGTGCCCCCCCACTTAATATTAACCAACAGACCTGACAGAGTAACTAATGTGCAGGTCAGGGGGCATCTAGGAAATAGTGATCACAATATGATACATTATAACTTGTCCTTCAATAAGGGAACTCTTAGAGGAGCCACAAGAACTATGAACTTTAGGAAGGCAAAGTTTGATCAACTAAGAGAAGCCCTTAACACTGTAAATTGGGAAAATGTCCTCAAAAACAAGAGTACAGACACTCAATGGGAGATTTTTAAGGATATCTTAAATTCTCACTGTGAAAGGTACATACCGTATGGGAATAAAAGAGTCAGGAACAAGAGAAAACCAATGTGGATAAATAAAAATGTAAAGGGGGTAATAAATGGCAAAAAAGGCATTTAAGCTACTAAAACAGGAAGGCAGTGAGGAAGCACTAAAAAGCTATCGGGAAAAAAATTAAATATGTAAAAATCAGCTAAAAGCAGCAAAAGTGGAGACAGAAAGACTCATTGCCAAAGAGAGTAAGACAAACCCCAAAATGTTCTTTAACTATATAAATAGTAAAAAGGTTCAAAATGAAAGCGTTGGCCCCTTAAAAAGTAATGAGGGAGAAGTTATAGACGGGGATCAGGAAAAAGCTAATCTATTAAATATATTCTTCTCTGCTGTATTCACAGAGGAAAATGAAATGCCAGGTAATATACAGCAGGATGAGATAACTGCCCCAGTACATGTCGCCTGTCTAACCCAGGAAGAAGTGCAGTGCCGCCTAAAAAAAATCAAAATAGACAAATCACCAGGTCCAGATGGCATTCACCCTCGCGTTCTAAGGGAGTTAAGTAATGTAATAGACAGACCCCTATTTCTAATATTCAAGGACTCTATAGTGGCAGGGTCTGTTCCCTAGGACTGGTGCATAGCAAATGTTGTGCCAATATTCAAAAAGGGGACAAAAAGTGACCCGGGGAATTATAGGCCTGTTAGTTTAACTTCTGTTGTGTGTAAACTGTTTGAGGGTTTCCTAAGAGATGCTATTTTGGAGTATCTCAATGAAAATAAGTGTATGACTCCATATCAGCATGGGTTTACAAGGGATCGGTCTTGTCAAACTAACCTGATCAGCTTTTATGAGGAGGTGAGCTCAAGACTGGATCGGGGTGAATCGCTGGATGTCGTATGTCTTGATTTTTCCAAAGCATTTTATACGGTGCCACATAAAAGGCTGGTACATAAAATGAGAATGCTTGGGCTGGGGGAGAATGTGTGTATGTGGGTAAGTAACTGGCTCAGTGATAGGAAACAGAGGGTGGTTATTAATGGTACATACTCTGAGTGGGTTACTGTTGCTAGTGAGGTACCACAGGGGTCAGTTTTGGGTCCTATTCTTTTTAATATATTTATTAATGACCTTGTAGAGGGATTGTATAGTAAAGTATCAATCTTTGCAGACGATACTAAGCTCTGTAACGTGGTTAACACAATAGAGGACAGTGCACGATTACAAATGGATCTGCATAGGTTGGAGGCTTGGGCTGGGATGTGGCAGATGAGGTTCAACACAGATAAATGTAAGGTTATGCACATGGGGAAGAAAAATCCAGGCTGGGAATATGTATTAAATGGGAAAACACTGGGGACGATTGACATGGAAAAGGACTTAGGAGTTTTAGTTAACAGTAAATTTACCTGTAGCGACCAGTGTCAGGCAGCTGCTGCTAAGGCAAATAAAATCATGGGGTGCATCAAAAGGGGCATAGATGCCCACGCCAAGGAAATAATTCTACCACTGTACAAGTCACTAGTCAGACCACACATGGAATACTGTGTACAGTACTGGGCACCAGTGTACAAGAAAGATAAAGTGGAGCTGGAGAGGGTTCAAAGACGGGCAACCAGAGTAATAAGGGGAATGGGAGGACTACAGTACCCAGAAAGATTATCAGAATTAGGGTTATTTAGTTTGGAAAAAAGACGGCTTAGGGGGGATTTCATAACTATGTATAAATATATAAGGGGACAGTACAGAGATCACTCCCAGGACCTATTTATACCCAGGACTGTATCTATAACAAGGGGACATCCTCTACGGTTGGAGGAAAGAAGGTTTCTACACCAGCACAGACGGGGGTTCTTTACAGTAAGAGCGGTGAGATTATGGAACTCTCTGCCAGAGGAAGTGGTAATGGTAAACTCAATAAAAGAGTTCAAAAGGAGCCTGGACGTGTTTCTTGAAAGTTATGGATATTAGATTAATAGGGACAGAACGTTGATCCAGGGATTTATTCTGATTGCCATATTTGGAGCCGGGAAGGAATTTTCCCCCTGGTATGGGGCAATTGGCATCTGCTTCATAAGGGTTTTTTTGCCTTCCTCTGGATCAACACAGTAGGGACACAATATGTGTATAGGTTGAACTTGATGGACTTTGGTCTTTTTTCAACCTTATGAACTATGTTACTATGTTACTATGTGCCCCCCCAATTGAAACGTCGTCTTTTTTTTTTTTTTTAATAGACGCCGAGGCAGGGGGGCAATTGCCCTGAATGAACACTAAACGGCCGCGCGGCCGCCCATTTAAGTGGCCTATTCGGCCACGCCAGGGCCGTCTTTAATGCCCGCACACCGAAATGCCATTGCAGCCGATGTGGCTGTGAGTCCTTAAGCGGCGGTAAGACACGCTGGCCGCTTTAAAATCATTAAGCGGCCAGCGTGCCTGCACAGTGCCGCCCAGTGTCCTGTTCCATGTGACTCCGCCCCCTTGAGCGGCACGTCACATCATCAATGTGATGGGCCGCTCAAGGGGCGGAGTCACACGGAACAGTTCCTCGTGACAGGTAGCAGAGCACGTTGGAGGACAGCAGCAGTGAAGGATGTGGCAAAAACGTAAGTATTAAAAAAAATTTAAAAGTTGGGGTAATAGGAGAAAGGGGAGCCATATTCAAAGGGTGGGCTGCATTGGGACAACAATTAAATACAATGGGGGTGGCTAGGGGGTATAAGTACACAACAGGGTGGTTGGGGCACCACAAAAATCAATACACAAAGGTGGGGGTGGGTGGCTGGGTTCAATATACATGGGTCAGTCATTAACAATGCAAAGGGGGGCATCAATACGCAAGGGAGTGGGGCTGGCTGGGGACATCACATAAATCAATACACAAGGGTGTTGGGGCATAATGTACAAAGGGGGCTGGCTGGGGGCACAAATCCACATGGGGCAATACATGGGGATGAGGTTAGCATTATATGCGGGCCAGTCAAGTTCTTCCACACCAAACTCATCCAACCATGTCTTTATAGACCTTGCTTTGTGCACTGGGGCACAGTCATGCTGGAATAGAAAAGGGCCTTCCCCAAACTGTACCCACAAAGTTGGAAGCATAGCATTGTCCAAAATGTCTTGGTATGCTGAATCATTAAGATTTCCCTTCACTGTAGTAAAAGGCCTAGCCCAACCACTGAAAAACAGAGCCTGTCCTGGTGTGTGTGTGTTTGGCTGTCTGTGTGGCAGAGCCTGTCCTGGAGTGTGTGTGTGTATGTGTGTGTGTGTTTGGGTGTCGGTGTGGCAGAGCCTGTCCTGGTGTGTGTGGGTGTTGATGGGGCAGGGCCTGTTCTGGTGTGTGTATTTGGCTGTCTGTGTGGCAGGGCCTGTCCTGGTGTGTGTGTGTGTTTGGGTGTCGGTGTGGCAGAGCCTGTCCTGGTGTGTGTGTCTGGGTGTCAGTGTTGCAGAGCCTGTCCTGGTGTGTCTGTTTGGGTGTCTGTGTGGCAGAGCCTGTCCTGGTGTGTGTGTGTTTGGGTGTCGGTGTTACAGAGCCTGTACTGGTGTCAGGGCGGGCTGTTTGGGACAAAATTGGCTCACGCTGGGCTGTTTGGGAACAGAGTTGGCTCACTCTCGACTGTAATTTGTTAATGTTATCTTGGTGCTGGTCGGGTTCTATGTGGGCAGTGTGGAAACCAGGGCTGGTGAGCTATGCCTGTAATTTAGGGGGTTTTATCTATACCTTTAATGCAGAGTTTTTATGTGAATTCCAATTCATATATACCTGCAAAGCTGGGTTTTGTGTCATTCTGTGGATCTGTATCTGCTATGTTTTCATACATTATTTATGTTCACCTGCAAATATAGGATTTGTATGTCTTATTCAATTGATCAATACCTGGAGTGCTGTTTCCATGTGTTGTTTATTTGATCTATACCTTCAGTGCTGAGTTTATATGTGATTTCCAGTTGACCTATACCTGCAATGCTGGATGTATGTGTTCTGTTGGTTTATACCTGCAATGCTATGTTTCCATACATTATTTATGTATACCTGCAAATACAAGGTTTTTTATTGTCTTATTCAGTTGCATGTGCTGTTTCCATGTGTTGTTTATTTGATCTATACCTGAACTACAGGGTGTAAGTAAAAGAGCGGTATGGTTTAGTGAATGAGGGGACAAAGGGATGATTACAGGGGAGAGGACCTCTCAATGTCACGGTGCAGTCAGAAGCACTGACTCTCACTGTCTTCCCCTGATCTGTAGTCAGTGTGGCAAATATATTTTTTTTGGTGTGGTAGCGGAGGGAGTGATTGCATGCAAGGGAGCATTGAGCGGGGAAATGCTTGGGGAGGGTCCAATTTTTTCACTATAAAATATATTGGCAACAGGGTCTAATATTTATATATATATACTGGCAGCAGGGGCAAATATTTATATTTTTATTGGCAGCAGGGGCAAATATTTATATATATATTGGCAGCAGGGGCAAATATTTATATATGTTTTGGCAGCAGGGGCTAATATTTATATATATTGGCAGCAGGGTTTAATATTTATATATATTGGCAGCAGGGTCTAATATTAATATATATCGGCAGCAGGGTATAATATAAATATATATCTGCAGCAGGGGCTAATATTAATATATATCCGCAGCAGGGGCTAATATTAATATATATGGGAAGCAGGGTGTAATATTTCTATATATCGGCAGCAGGGTCTAATATTTATATATATATATATATATATTGGCAGCAGGGGCTAATATTAAAGAATGAAAAATAACCGCCAGTTCAGCTGTTATTTTGAAATCATATTTCAATCACTTCAAAGAGATAAGTACATATGATGTAGTTAAAAATGCACGTCTAAAGCATATATATATATATATATATATATATCCAGTATATGTACCGTTTTATAATTGGCCCCCCTACTTTGGTCCCTGGCCCCCCATGTGCCCCCCCTAAATATGAAAGCTGGAGACGCCACTGCTTGGAATATTCATATATAGGAACAAGTAGAATGAGTAAAGTATAACATAAAACAGCATAGAAAAGGCGAGCATAGAAAAGTCACTTAAGTCTGGACTTAAGGGGCTTCTTCAGAGAGTAAAGGACCTCTGAAGTCCCAAAAGCTCTTAACAGCATTTTGGGCAGTCTGCTAATGAGATAATTTTGACACACACAGAACAATCACTATTTTTTTGCATGGAAAGTCGTCTAGCGTGTAATTTGAACAAATATGCTAACACACAGGTAAAATTATATTTATCATATGTCTCTGTTGTGGGAGTGGAATTGTAGTATGTGATGGAAATTTTCCTATATGCTAATAATTCTAAATTCTGCCACATTTAGTATATAATTAACTACATTCATCATTTTATGACCTAACACTCTTCTATAATGGCACGCACTATGATGATAATCAAATATAGTCCTAATGGAATTGAGCTGTTGAGGAAAATCACACCCTTTCCACTAAGGCCGGTCAGTCTAATACTTCTATTAGAATAAACACATTAATTATGGTTTGTTATGCTACAAAATAGTGATGTCAAACCTAACATCAATGAATGGAGTTCTACACTCATGCTGTAATTTTTTTTTAAAGATTACACTTTAATTTATACGTTGAGGAAGTCTGTTATTTATGTTTTAGTCAATGCAGGATCCATGTTTATGTGTAGATATAAAATCTAGAGATCATTAGCTGGGCTGGACACATGAAATACTCAATATGTCCAATACAATCACTGTCCCATATGAAAGTATGGTAACATTGGTTCATCTAGTATCCAGTGTGCACCGCTGGCACCCAGTACCTCCAACTTTAATCAGCAGATTGATCAGACCAAAAAAAATAGATTCCATGGGTAGGTTCCATGCCTATCCATAGGTTCTGTAAAGTTAAATTTAGCCCCACTAGCCATCCCACAGGGGGGGGGGGTAACATAGGTAAGCTGTTGTGAATTGTTAGCCCCCTAACTTCTGCACATAGAGTGGGGTATAAAAGGGCACTCAAACTTCTCTAATTTATTTACATTTTAAAACATTTCATTTTTCTGTAGTGATTTTCCAAGTCACTTAAACTCAACTGCAGCTCGCAAAACATACACTTCCATCAACTCAAGTTATTATATATTAATGAATAAGTGATTAAGAGATTACAAGCGGAGTGTGTCAGCAGAGTTAAAATTTAACTTAACTTCATCTCAACATTTTAGTAAATAGACCCAAGAGTCTTCTGTAGGAAAACTGTCATATAAAATCTTTGCCATGGTCCCAATATTGTTGGATACAGATAATAAGTTAGATTTATTCTAAATCGTTACATAAATTAAAATGCAACAACATTTTAAAAATGCAAAGCAAAAAACTTTAAGATAAAGATTATTTCTAATGTCTAACAATGTGTACACCTTTGCACATACACAGTCAAAACTCATTAGACAAGTATTACAAACCCACCCTTGTTGCATCATTTGGGAACAACAGATGGAGTAATTTCCGACACTGTGCACAATAAAAGCTGAAAGCTATTGCAATTTGTCATTCCAACAAGCAACTAGAACTAGAAGGTGACACAAACAAGCAAATTAATAACGTGGAGGAGAGGTCCCATCAAGAGCTCAGCTGAAGGGTATAGTTGTCAATGACACAACAATATTTGCTTAACAGTTCATTAGGCTGACATTTCCCTAAACTCTTTGGGGAATGACGGAGTGAGGAAGAGTATGACAAGCGCAGCCTATGACATTTCAGCAGAAATGTAAAACATGGCATTTAAAACAGATCTGTACTTATTAACAATACCCAGTGAACAGACTCATGATGTTGCCTTTAATTTATTGAAGTCAGGCACATATTGCACTGTGATGTGAGTTTCTTGCAGTATGAAATACGGCATGATTATTATTTAGAACATTAATGGAGCTGTCTGAAATAAGATTGAACAATCAGAATTTGTGTTTTGTTTAATTCATGCGTATATACTCAGTGTTTATAGAGAGGTAACAGAGTATGCTAAAACTAACTAAGATTATAATGTAGGGAAAACTATAGACAAGTGATTTATATGAATAATTGTGGCTTTTTTTATTTGGCGTGTTTTAACAAAGAATTAAAGCAACACTTATTCTCTCTGCTGCCAAGGCAACATTGGCATGAACACATTGCCCTTTGATGAAGTGCTGCAGCATGCCATCACTGCTGTCTTCAACTGCACCTGAGATTAGAGAATCTCCCCAATCAGCTATTTATCCCCACTACCTCCAAAACTGAAACAGTAGGGTAGATTTTTTGGACAGTGCCCAAAAATCAAGACTGTTGCATGAAAACTTGGACACTTGTGAGGTATGCTATAGCTTGCTTTACTGATCCCTTATGCTCTTTAAGAGGATCTATTATAGTATGTAGGAATGGCTAACATTTAGAACAACACCTATTTAAAATGATAATCTGTCATCCCTTCCTCACTTCAAACACCACAAAGTTCCCATTGATAGACTTCTTCATTTGACTTTTTGATAACGTACACTTTCCTTGCTTTCTTAGATTCACACTTCACTTATTACTGGGAGACCAAGTGCTGAGGATCCTTCTGAGACTCTTCTTAATTTTACACTAGCTCGCTACATTAGACTAAGATTACAAAGAATTCGTACTCTTAATGCTGATTTAATGATGCTAACTGAGAGTGATCCAAAAGACCTTGATCCTATTGTTACAAGAAGGGTAAGTAAAAAAACTGATATATATGCAATATGTATAACATCATTATATATACCATCATCTATTATCTAGATCCTCAGCTGTCGTTATAATCGATATTAGAATATCTTTTGTTTCTTGTAATTTTCATTTTCCCTGTAAACATTAGCAAACTAAACCACTAGAATCTGGGTTCAATCTGCCCAGCATTTGACCAGCACCTGTTATTTAATACTTTACACTAAAGCTGGTGTATTTTTTATATTTTGTGACTTAGACTTATAGCTTGCCCAAACTAACCAGTCACCCAACCTCATCCAATAAAGACCAAGTTTGTGGGTGTGGTATCGGTCACAGTTGTATTCCTAAAATAGCAACACCAATTGAATAATAAACAATGGTAAACAACCTGCCATCTGCTAAGCCATTGGCCCAACACACAGTATCTACTGCTGCTCAATCGGCATCACTGACAATAATGGTACATTAGCAGCACTGGTTTATCTGATGGTCAGTCTAGGCATGTACAAGTCTACCAAGCAGGCCCTGACTGGCCATCTGGGATACCAGGCGAATCCAAAGTATTTTTTTTTTTACTCAATTAGAGGAAAAGACAGAACATTACTGCTAACTTTTTTATTGCTGAAGTAGCCGTATGCTAGTGTGGTTGCTTGAAGTATAGTAAAGTGTTGGTTCAGATATATGCAGGAAAGTAGCCTTTCATGTGAAATCAAAGAGGAGTATTTCATATTTAATTTTTCACATTGCGTAACATCTTGACAGTTTTTTTTTTATTTCAGAATGTAATCTGACCTGGCTATCTTCCTTTATTCACTATACTAGTGTTCATTTTAAAGTAAATATGCTGTCACCAAATTGTGATGGATGTGCTAATCCTGCAGTAGCAACAAAAATGTGTATTTACATTATTAACAAGCAAGTCATTAATATAGAGTATAAATAAGTCTAGTACATTATAATCATATAAAATAACAAATATTTAAATATGAAATATATTCTTATTCAAAATGAGTAAAAAACACCACGCAGGAGCCGCCACGCAGGAGAGGGAGACCCCCCTCCAACGCACGGCCACCGGAGCCGCCACGCAGGAGAGGGAGACCCCCCTCCAACTCACGGCCACCGGAGCCGCCACGCAGGAGAGGGAGACCCCCCTCCAACGCACAGCTACCACCGCAGCAGCCGCCTCGCAGGAGAGGGAGGCCGCCATCATCTTCTGAACTGCCGCTCAGGAGAGGCAGACCTCCTGGAACACAGCGTCCGGCTTCGGCACTCGCGCGCCCTCTAGTGGCGAACTCCAAAACTGCAGGCATATATGAGGGGAGATTGCGCCACAATCATCATGGTGGCGATTCCCGGACATTGGAAGTGACGTCATGAGGTTTGGCGGGAGATTTGAACTTCCTCTGCGGTTCCTATTTAAACCTCTTCAGTTCTGTCTGACATTGCCTTCTGTTGGTTGTCTATGCCCTGTGCTAGTACCCAGATAGCGTTTTTGATTCCGTATTCCCGTGTATGATCCTGGCTTGTCTGACTTCGTTGATTTCCTGATTCCTGACCTCGGCTACGTTTACGTTTATCCTGTTTTCCTGAATCCTGACCTCGGCTCCGTTATATGACTATCCTGCTCTCCGGAAACCTGACCTCGGCTTGTTTGACCTGTTCTGTCCTGGAGTCCTACCTGACCACGGTGTCTCCTAACTACTTGTACGTGACACAGGCATCATATACACTTTAATGCATATGATGTTTCTGGGGTCCCTTTAAATTATCATGATATCCCCCTTGCAAATGCATGCGATGATTCATGGATTCCCCCCCCCCTATCTTTTGTGCATGAGGTACTTTTTTTATTACTTTTCAAAGAATGCATCTTGTTCATTTAAAACAAAAAATTAAAGTATATAAATTTTGCATAAATAACCTGTAATTTTATTTAAAGGTATGTACTGTAGTCAGTTAGACTATTGTGACATCTTATAAAATTATTATTTCAAAAGAGATCAGCATCAAAACATTGTTTGTTTTCAACCTAAAATAGCACCTTTCCTGAAAAGTTAAAAGGTATTTAAGTTTATTTAAAATTTTTATGTAATTTTGGAGATAGTTAAACATGTCTGTGTAAATTAATAGTAGTCATACCTTCCCTTTTAAGGTATTTAACAACAGCAATTTCTTCTTAAATTAAGTTGTATATATAGTTACATACCTCTAACTATAACATTACATGAACGACCATGCAAGGTGGACCTGTGCCTGTTATGATTAAGGAAGAAAAGGTTAGTCATACCTCTTAAGTGTCCCTTTTTAGAAGAGACAGTACTTCTTTAAGACCCTAATCTCTCTGTCCGTCTAGGAGCTCAGAAAAGAGGGACATCAGGGAAGAAAGGAGAGATGGGGAAAGGTCCTACAAGTCTCAATAATTGTAATGTTTATTTAAAAAGCATAAAATGTGTTAATGGTTTTGGAGAGAAGCTTGTTAAACATGCAAACCGAGTCCCTTTCAATTTTTAATATTAGTTTTGGATTTTTAAAATTATTGTTGACTGGGGAGATCACATCCTGGAGTCAAGCATGTAGGGAGCACTGTGACACACCCATTCGACTGGCCATGGTGTCTACTGGGTCGGAGATGGCCGCTACGGTTCTTCCAAGTCATTATTGGGATTTTGCGGATGTATTTGACAAGAAGGAAGCGGAGAAGTTACCTCCACATAGACCCTACGATTGCCCTATTGATCTCCTCCCGGGCACCATGCCACCCCGAGGTCGAGTCTACCCCTTGTCTGTTCCCAAAACTAAGGCCATGGAGTCCTACATTGAGGAGAATCTTAGGCGGGGTTTCATCCGTCGGTCTACGTCCCCGGCTGGAGCTGGATTTTTCTCCGTCAAGAAGAAGAATGGAGAACTAAGACCTTGCATCGATTATAGAGGCCTGAATAGGATTACAAGGCGGAACTCCTATCCTATCCCCCTCGTCTCGGAACTTTTTGACAGATTACGTGGGGCTCAAATCTTTACCAAGTTGGATCTCCGTGGGGCTTATAACCTGGTCCGTATTCGTGCCGGTCACGAATGGAGGACAGCTTTCAACACTCGCTCGGGACATTATGAGTACCTGGTCATGCCGTTCGTTCTGTGCAATGCTCCGGCGGTGTTTCAGGAGTTTATTAACGACTGTCTACGGGACTTTCTCCAACAGTTCGTGGTCGTCTACCTGGATGACATCCTGATTTACTCGGCGAACTTATCTATCCATCGCGACCAGGTTCGTCAAGTTCTGAGCCGTCTCCGACAGCATGGGCTATATGCCAAGTTGGATAAATGCGTTTTTGAGACCCGCAAGATGACCTTCTTGGGGTACGTGATTACTCCTGAGGGTTTCGATATGGACCCATCGAAGGTTCTGGCGATCAAAGATTGGCCACAGCCTACGGGTCTCAAGGCTCTGCAACGTTTCCTCGGGTTCGCCAATTACTACAGACGCTTCATCCGGAATTACTCGAGGATTGTCGCTCCTCTAACGGATTTAACAAAGAAAGGGGCCAATGTGTCTGAGTGGTCCTCCGAAGCAGTGTCCGCGTTCACTCTTCTCAAGGAGAAGTTCACGACGGCTCCAGTATTACGGCATCCCAATCCCCTTCTACCGTTTGTCCTGGAAGTGGATGCTTCTGAATCTGGGGTGGGAGCGATACTCTCCCAACGAGCTTCATACAGCGGACCACTACACACTTGCGGCTACTTCTCCAGACACTTCTCTGTAGCCGAGAGGAATTATGATATTGGGAATAAGGAACTGTTGGCGGTTATCCTGGCCTTGGAGGAGTGGTGTCACCTGCTGGAGGGGGCCTCGGTACCGACCTTGATTCTGACCGATCACAAGAATCTCCAATACATGGAGTCGGCTAAGTGCCTCAATCCTCGCCAGGCAAGGTGGGCTCTCTCCCGATTTCCGTTTGTGCTGACGTACCGTCCTGGTTCAAAGAACACTAAAGCGGATGCACTATCCCGAATGCATACACAACCAGAAGAGGAGAGTAGAGACCCGGAACCCATCGTCCCTTCTACCAAGGTTGTTGCAGCCATTCGGTTACGGGGTTACGCTCCTCTGCTGGATCGCGTCACTCGCTCTCAAGGCCAAGCTCCGGATTCCTTGCCTCCGAGGAGACTGTTCGTTCCTCCCAGTTTGCGGATACCTGTTCTACGCACTCTACATGGTGCCAGGACCTCAGGACATTCAGGAGTGGCACGTACCAGGGAGCTACTTTCACGGACTTTTTGGTGGCCTCATTGGGGCAGGGACGTTACGGCGTTCGTTCAGTCATGTACGAGATGCGCGGCCAAGAAGTCCTCTCGCACTCGCCCGGCTGGCCTTCTTCGACCTCTCCCTTGTCCTTCGGTTCCCTGGACTCATGTGGCCATGGACTTTATTGTAGAATTGCCTCCATCCAGGGGACATACCGTGATCCTCGTAGTGGTCGACCGTTTCTCTAAAATGGCCCACTTTATTCCACTACGGAAACTACCCAGCGCCTCTGCTTTGGCGGACATCTTCATCCGGGAGATTGTGCGGCTCCACGGAGTACCGTCCGAGATCGTGTCGGACAGAGGTACCCAGTTCGTGGCAAGATTCTGGTGTGAATTTGCGAGATCCCTGGGCATCACGTTGGCCTTCTCTTCAGCATATCACCCGCAGATGAACGGTCTGGTGGAGAGAGCAAACCAACATCTGGAACAGTATCTGCGTCTCTTCATCAGTGATCATCAAGATGATTGGGTCGATCTGTTGCCATTTGCGGAGTTTGCAAGGAACAACACGCTCCAGGAGTCTACCAGGATTTCGCCTTTCTTCTGCCTTTATGGTCTCCATCCACAGTCCCTCCCAGAGACATTACCAGTTTCAGCTGTTCCAGATCTGGAGGAGAGACTTGCTTCCATTCGTACCACCTGGGCTTCGGTACATTCTGCACTAGAACACGCGGCTTTGCTCCAGCAACGTCAGGCCAACAAGAGGCGCTCTCCCAACCCCTCGTACCGGCCTGGCGATAGAGTTTGGCTGTCTACACGATTCCTGAGACTCCGGGTTCCGTCCATGAAATTGGCCCCACGGTTTATTGGGCCCTTTCCAGTTCTACGGCAGATCAATCCGGTGGCGTACGAACTTGTACTGCCCAGAACGCTCCGCATCCCTCGGGTATTTCACGCCTCATTGTTGAAGCCCCTAGTCTGCAACTGGTTTACCCGACGCGAGAATTCTACTACCGAGACTGCCAGGAGGGCTTCGGAGAGACGGACTCCCCGAGTAATTCTTGATTCCTGGCGGCAACAGGGCAGTTTACCACGACTGATACGTGCGTTTCACGCTAGGCGTCCTTCTCGTCCTGGTGGTCGCCCTGAGGGCGCCCTTTCAAGGGGGGGTACTGTTACTTACCTGCCCCTAGCTCCCACGTTGCCTCCGCAGCCACCACACAGGAGAGGGAGACCCCCTTCCAACACACGACCACCGGAGCCGCCACGGAGGAGAGGGAGACCCCCTCCAACGCACGGCCACCGGAGCCGCCACGCAGGAGAGGGAGACCCCCCTCCAACGCACGGCCACCGGAGCCGCCACGCAGGAGAGGGAGACCCCAACTCACGGCCACCGGAGCCGCCACGCAGGAGAGGGAGACCCCCCTCCAACGCACAGCTACCACCGCAGCAGCCGCCTCGCAGGAGAGGGAGGCCGCCATCATCTTCTGAACTGCCGCGCAGGAGAGGCAGACCTCCTGGAACACAGCGTCCGGCTTCGGCACTCGCGCGCCCTCTAGTGGCGAACTCCCAAACTGCAGGCATATATGAGGGGAGATTGCGCCACAATCATCATGGTGGCGATTCCCGGACATTGGAAGTGACGTCATGAGGTTTGGCGGGAGATTTGAACTTCCTCTGCGGTTCCTATTTAAACCTCTTCAGTTCTGTCTGACATTGCCTTCTGTTGATTGTCTATGCCCTGTGCTAGTACCCAGATAGCGTTTTTGATTCCGTATTCCCGTGTATGATCCTGGCTTGTCTGACTTCGTTGATTTCCTGATTCCTGACCTCGGCTACGTTTACGTTTATCCTGTTTTCCTGAATCCTGACCTCGGCTCCGTTATATGACTATCCTGCTCTCCGGAAACCTGACCTCGGCTTGTTTGACCTGTTCTGTCCTGGAGTCCTACCTGACCACGGTGTCTCCTAACTACTTGTACGTGACACAGGCATCATATACACTTTAATGCATATGATGTTTCTGGGGTCCCTTTAAATTATCATGATATCCCCCTTGCAAATGCATGAGATGATTCATGGATTTGCCCCCCCCCTATTTTTTGTGCATGAGGTACTTTTTTTATTACTTTTCAAAGAATGCATCTTGTTCATTTAAAACTAAAAGATAAAGTATATAAAGTATTTTGCATAAATAACCTGTAATTTTATTTAAAGGTATGTACTGTAGTCAGTTAGACTATTGTGACATCTTATAAAATTATTATTTCAAAAGAGATCAGCATCAAAACATTGTTTGTTTTCAACCTAAAATAGCACCTTTCCTGAAAAGTTAAAAGGTATTTAAGTTTATTTAAAATTTTTATGTAATTTTGGAGATAGTTAAACATGTCTGTGTAAATTAATAGTAGTCATACCTTCCCTTTTAAGGTATTTAACAACAGCAATTTCTTCTTAAATTAAGTTGTATATATAGTTACATACCTCTAACTATAACATTACATGAACGACCATGCAAGGTGGACCTGTGCCTGTTATGATTAAGGAAGAAAAGGTTAGTCATACCTCTTAAGTGTCCCTTTTTAGAAGAGACAGTACTTCTTTAAGACCCTAATCTCTCTGTCCGTCTAGGAGCTCAGAAAAGAGGGACATCAGGGAAGAAAGGAGAGATGGGGAAAGGTCCTACAAGTCTCAATAATTGTAATGTTTATTTAAAAAGCATAAAATGTGTTAATGGTTTTGGAGAGAAGCTTGTTAAACATGCAAACTGAGTCCCTTTCAATTTTTAATATTAGTTTTGGATTTTTAAAATTATTGTCATTTTCTTTTCTAATTTTTATATAATATGTTTTTGGACATATGTGTTCTAGTTCTGCATCTTAAACCAGTCTCCTAGACAAAATCCTCTGACTTCGCTGCTCATTGTTATTCGCCTAGCTGGACATTTTGACTATGGAGGAAAGGACTTCATGGGCATTGCCATGAAGAATAACATCACTGTGGTATTTGAGCAGGGAAAGTCATCCAAAATATCACAAAAGCAACATCCCCTAGGTCTTCAAATAAGGACATTTTAGATAAAACCAGCACTTTGTTTTAAGGTTAAGGTGAAAAGGTATTTTTTCCCGTGGGTCTTCCCCTTTAATTATTAATAATAGACAATATTTTGCAGTATTGCCTAGACCATAACTCACATTAAAGACAGCTTCAATAATTAATTTACATTTTGCCCAGTCTTTTTTGTAAAGAACAAGCAATAGCTCAAAACATTGCACTGATAGTAATCATATTCAGATCTGTTTTCTCTGGCCAACCTTTAGTTGAGTGTGGCACAAAAAAAATGTAAAGTTAATTGAATGAACAGGTAAAAGTAAGACTCTGTCCTTATTTTAAGGCATTTATATAATTAAATAGAACTATAGGGGATATTTACCACAGGATTCTAGCAGCCATTTTCTGAATGGGATAGAATATCAAAGTGCTTTGCTGATCCTCATAAAAATTAATCACTGTAGGAGAGCAAATGCTGATGATCTGTTTGATGATGCAAGGGGTATTCAGCTTAGCGATTATGGTCCTGTCTCTCTGGAAGACCTGTGTATTTGTTACAGTTCTGCTGTGAATGAGGAGCAATGAAAGGGCAAGCAGAATAAACACTTATAAATCAGCCTCCAAGCACCAGGTTTTTTATTTTTCAATTTCCTGTTGTGAAGGGTCATTTGTAATTTTTGCTTGCTGGCAAGCATGGCAAAAGTAGAGACATCCTACAGCGCAAGGAAAAGACACATTTGATTCTCTTAAATAATCTAATAATATTCATTAGTTTTTTTTCTTCATATGTAATATCATTTTGATAACTACAGAAATAAAGAAAGCTATTTTTACATTACTCATAGAAAAGTACTGTAGCCGTGATATTACCTCGCAGTACTCTCGCTTCCAAAAGTAGACAGGTCCAGCCTGGACTAACCCTTTTTATAGGATTTTGGACGGCCCTGGGTACAATTGTCCACCGTACCATGCAAACAAGTGCATTGCGGGCCACCAGTTGGACAGCCCTGTTCTAAACTATAACTATAAAATAAACTATGTAATATATCACGATGGGTTATTGGTACTATTGTTCTGTTTTCATATATTTACCATCACATTTTCCCCTTAATTTACAGTATTTCTATTCAATAAAAGACATATCTGTTGGTGGAAGGTGTGTTTGTTATGGCCATGCAAGTACTTGTCCTCTTAATCCAGCAACAAATGTAAGTATTAAAAAAAACTTTGATAAACCATAACCTAGTAGAAATTTTTCTGTATAAACATTGAATTATGCCTAAATATCCTTAATCCTAGGTGGTAAATATAATAAGGTAGTTCAGAAGGTAGAAGCCAAGATGGCTTACCTTTTTAATTTCAATTTTATTTTTTAATTGAGTTTGTGCAATATGGCTGTCCTAATTTAAATTGCATAGTAGAGTGTCATAAGGCTGACATCATTGTTAATGGACTATTTCCTAGATCTGAAGAGCCTATGGATTAACTGTAAATATGTGATAAAGCCTTCACTGCAATAATATAGAAACTGTACTATATTATATCTAGCGTGGGTAGAATAACATAGGAAAATGAAGAGAAACTACCTCTGGAATAACACCCATTAAACTTTTTTTTTTTTATGAATGCACTTCCTTTGCTTGTTGAGTACTTCTTGTTATTTTTGTTGACTTCATTTGTAATATGTTTACCCCTGATTTACAATGCCGTAGGTGGCAGTAGACAGCAATTCAAACTGCGGAAATTAAATTATGCTTCTGAAAGGCAGATTCCAAGACATAAACATAAAATACAGGCATGGTCTTCGTGAACCACAGGTTTTAAGACATACATACATAGTATTCAGGCATTCAGAAATATCACCTCTGTGTCAAAGTGTTGAAATGCTTATTGAATAAATGTGCCATCATTTAGTAGATTTTTAAAATGTTCTAGTGAAAGGTGAAGATTGGTTCATACTTTATTTAATCATCTCTGAATCACCTTGAGTATGTCAAAAGGTAAACCCTGACAAAAAAACATCATATAACTGCTAAGCATTGTCACGTATGCTTTACAATACTAATGGATACATCATAGCATTTACTATTTCATGCTTTTAAAAACTACTTTACGGGGAGCAAAAAAAAACCATGCAATCCAAAAAAGTCTAAATAATTGATCCAGTAAATTCACTTCAATGAAGAATTCCTATGTTTTATGTACTAGCTTATAGTACATCAGCGGTACTTAGCGGACAGTATTACTTCTACACCTAAATGTTCATTATTTTTCTCATTAACCATTACAGAAATCATCCTGTGAATGTGAGCATAACACATGTGGTAATAGCTGTGATCGATGCTGTCCCTTGTTCAACCAAAAACCTTGGCAAGCAGGGACAGCACTCTCAAACAACGAGTGTGAACGTAAGTAGTCCTTAACTCTGCAGAGTCTTTGCGCTAGTTAATACAATACTATTTTATACTGTATGAACCACAGTATGTATCTTAAATGTGTAAACAGGCGTTAATATAAAAAAACCAGGACCCTTGTCCTTGCAAATTGTTAGTATCTCTCATGTCAGTCCTGGCTGTCCCAGAAATGAAATTTTTTTATTTTTTTATATGTACAGTATTCTTTTTTATTGTCATATGACACAAAAGTCAGTGCTAATATATTGTTTCATAAAATTTGAAAGATCATCCCCCAAACCAAGGACAGAAAGCGATTGCAGCATCAGTGTTAAATGACAAGCTAAAGGTCATGTCTACAAATGCTCTCAGTTTAGGGAATAAGATCCATGAACTTGTAACAGTTTTGACAACTGAGAATGTTGATATAGTGGCTGTTACTGAAACATTGTATGATGAGAAAAATGAATGGGACATATCAATACCGGGGTACTCCTTATATAGAAAAGACAGAAAGGGCAAGAAAGGGGGAGGGGTGGCCCTATATGTGAAAAATAGCATAAAATCTAACTTAATACAAGTTGGTGAGGAGAATTTAGAGTCGGTTTGGGTTACAGTACAATTTGGCAAAAGTAACTCGCATAGGTGTGATTTATAGACCCCCAGGACAAGTAGAAGAACTAGATAATCTACTAGTGGAGGAAATAGCTAAAATGACAGTGAATGACAATCTCCCTGATGTGAACTGGAAAACGAAAGTAGCTGGTTGTACCCAGAATGCGGATATTCTAAACTCCCTACTGGGATTATCTTTAAAACAAGTAGTTGAGGAACCAACTCGTAACGAGGCCATTTTGGATTTCGTGTTCACAAATGGAGATTCGTTAACATATTTCTGTAGGTGTTAACGAATACGAACAGTGACTGAGTCACACCACACAAAAACAAAAGTTTTAGATTTTAGAAAAGCTGACTTTTCTAAAATGAGAATATGTATAGAGGAGTCATGATCAGACTGGGACAATCTAAATGGCGTTCAGGAGAAATGGGATTATGTAAAAGCAGTATTATTGAAGATAACAGAAAATTGTATTAGGCTGGTCAGTAAGAGTAAAAAATTAAAGAAACTGCAGAAGTGGCCAAAATCGTAAAAGACAAGAAGTTAGCCTTTAGTAGATACAAAAATACCCAAAGTGAGGAAGAGGCAAAGAAAGTTATAAATTATAAGATCTGCGAAATCACATGCAGAAGAGCGAATTGCCCTGTCAGTAAGAAATGGAGATAAAACATTTTTTAGATATATAAATGAGAAAAGGAAAGTTAAACAAGGATTAGTTAGACTAAAAACAAAGGGAATGTATGTAGAAGAGGATAAAGGTTTAGCTGACTGCCTCAATGAATATTTCTGTTCAGTTTTTACAAATGAAAATGAGGGAATGGGACCTCAGTTGGAAAAAAAGACTGAATCATTTGAAATATGTGAGTTTATCGAGGCGGAGGTTCTACTTCAGTTGTCTAAGGTAAGGACAAATAAGTCAATGGGGCCTGATGGGATACACCTCAAGTTATTAAAAGAGCTTGGGGGTATACTAGCAAAACCGTTAACTGATATATTTAACGAATCATTGGTAAAGGGAGTCGTCCCTGGGGATTGGAAAGTAGCGAATGTTGTGCCCATTCACAAAAAAGGAAGTAGGGAGGAGTCGGGCAACTACAGGCCAGTAAGTCTTACATCTGTAGTGGGTAAATTAATGGAAACTATGTTAAAGGAAAGGATTGTTGAACATCTGAAGTCACATGGGTTTCAAAATCAAAAACAACATGGGTTTTCCTCAGGAAGATCATGCCAAACGAATCTTATTGATTTTTTTGATTGGGTGACTAAAGTAATTGATCAAGGTGGTGCAGTAGACATTGCGTATCTGGATTTCAGTAAGGCCTTTGACACTGTTCCACATAGAAGACTTATAAATAAACTGCAATCTCTGAGTTTAGATCCCAATGTTGTTGAATGGATTAGGGAGTGGCTGAGTGACAGACAACAGAGGGTTGTAGTCAATGGCATATATTCAGAACAAGGTCTTGTTACCAGGGGGATACCTCAGGGGTCTGTACTTGGACCCATTCTCTTTAATATTTTTATTAGTGATATTGCAGATGGTCTTGATGGAAAGGTATGTTTATTTGCTGACGACACAAAAATTTGCAACAGGGTTGATGTTCCTGGAGGAAGAAGCCAAATGGCAAACGATCTAGGTAAACTGGAAAAATGATCAGAGCTGTGGCAATTGCCATTTAATGTGAATAAATGCAAAGTAATGCACCTGGGTCATAAAAACCCAAGGGCAGAGTATAGAATATTTGATACTGTCCTAACCTCAACATGTGAGTAAAGGGATTTAGGGGTAATTATTTCTGAGGATTTAAAGGTAGGCAGACAATGCAGTAGAGCAGCAGGTAATGCTAGCAGAATGCTTGGTTGTATAGCGAGAGGTATTAGCAGTAGAAAGAGGGAAGTGCTCATGCCGTTGTACAGATCACTGGTGAGACCTCACTTGGAGTATCTCCAGAAGGATATAGATATGTTGGAGAAAGTTCAGAGAAGGGCTACTAAAATGGTTTATGGATTAAAAGATAAACCTTACCAGGACAGGTTAAAGGATCTTAACCTATATAGCCTGGAAGAAAGACGTGACAGGGGGGATATGATAGAAACATTTAAATACTTAAAGGGAATCAACAAGGTAAAGGAAGATTTATTTAAAAGTTTATTTAAAAGGAGAAATACTACCACAACAAGAGGACATAGCCATAAGCTAGAGGGGCAAAGGTTTAATGGTAACATCAGAAAATATTACTTTACGGAAAGGGTAGTGGAATAGCCTTCCAGCAGAAGTGGTAGATGTAAATACAGTAAAGGCATTTAAGCAAGCATGGGATAAGCATAACGCCAAGCTAGATATAGGATAAGGGCAGGTACTAAAGGAAAGTACTCAGAGGTTGGACAGACTGGATGGGCCTATTGGTTCTTATCTGCCGTCATTTTCTATGTTTCTATGTTTCTATCATGACTAGTGACCTAGTTCTGCAGTGTATTATTTTAGTGTTTGCTTTAGTTATTCTAATATAAGTTATTTTTAATTATTTTTCATTAACGGCTGATTCATGTCTTCTCTCATCACATATGCGTTGTCTTATTTTCTTTCCTTACCTTGTCTTTTATTAACATTTTCCTGCTTATGTTGCATACAAATTACTTATTGCAGTCATTCTAATGGCATTGGAGGAGTCCATTGTAATTATTGGCCATTGATTTTTTAATAGCTTGCAACTGTCACTGGAAAGCTGAAGAATGTTATTATGATCAGGAAATAGCCGACAGGCATCTGAGTTTGAATATTCATGGAAAATACATTGGAGGTGGAGTGTGCCTTAATTGTACAGTGAATACAGCGGGAATAAACTGTGAGACATGTGCTGATGGCTTCTATCGACCAAAAGGGGTACATTATCTTTTTTTGGGGGGGGGGATTTCATTTGGAGAAACTAAGGGATGTATACAATATTCTCTGATATACACTATTTGTTTTTTATATACTCCAGCAAAACCACAAATACCATTGTATGTGTATTTTTACTTATCTATTATAGAGTCAATGTTTTATGTACATTTCATTATTTATAAATTTAATTTAATGTATGTTTTCCTTTTACTTCATGAATAAAAGCTGTTTTATTTCTAACAATTTCCTGCAGAAAATCAAATAACTGAGTTTATACAATAATTGACCTGAGTCAGGTTTTAACTATACATAAATTAGTTCAATGGCTTTTTGTGTTCCACTTAGGTGTTACCGACTCATTCCCACCCTTGCCGACCATGTTACTGTGATCCCATTGGCTCGATACATAATATATGTGTCAAGGATGAAAAGCAGGTTACTAGAGGTATGTACTTTTTCTTTACATGACATCATTACATTACAATTGCAACAATGATGTAATGTCACATAACAAGTGTCACAAGTACAATATAAAATATTCTTAGAAAGAAGAATTTTAACTGCATTGTCTTTATAGTTCTGCAGGTTTATCAAGGTTAACAATATGCTAAATAAATATCTACATATAATATATATGACTAATATAATTTAATTTAATCTAAAAGTAGCATCCATTATCAGTGTAAACTATGTAATAATCAGTATCAGAGTATGTATATTTCTCTTATTTTATTATTCTAAAGTGGGGAATTATCTTGAGCAGTGTAAGCCTTTTTTTCTTTAAATCAATCTTCTCAAATGCACCAAAGCGCATTTCAAGGGGTTCAATAAGACCTCATGTGCATGCACAGAAAGTGCTCTTGTGGACTTTAGCAGCCACATTTGCCATGAATAGTGTGCATCTTCAGACAGTGTGCATATTTTCTTCACTCAAGAATACATAGTACTTTAATATGTATTGCTGTATGACAACCCCTTTAAGTGTTGATTTGCACTTTAGCATTGGTCAGCAGGCACTGAACTCAGAACTGTGGGACACAACATACGCTCATCAGCATATGGCAGGATATTTGGATCACCAACACTTTGCAGCTACAAGATGTTCTCTCTGCTGCAGGGTGCTCATATAACTGTATGTTATTTTTCATCAGGGATATCACTGTTCAGTCCTGCAAGTTCCTGGAGTCTAATCACATATTTGTTCCCCCTGATTCTTCTCCTGTTGAGAGGGTGCCAGAAACCTGAGGCCCTGACTCTCCCAGTGCACTTTGATTTTGGGTACTGGGTACAAAACTGGGGCTGTTGGGATTTAGTCTTGAGGATGGTAGAGGAACTAGAAAAGTCAGATGTTCAGACAGATCCTTTACGAGCTATCCACCAATCTAAATTTTCAGCTGTGCCTTCTAGGTCTCCTCCATGAGCTACTTCTTTGCAGAATTCTTTGTTTTTTCTCCTCTATGAATGGGACCTTAATTTCCATTGTCTATGTCTACACCAGAAGAGTTTACCTCATCATTATACAGTACCAGTAACAGCACAGTACAGTAGCCTTTATTTTACCATGAGGTCCTCCTATGTTGTTCACTGGGAGGTCAGGTACCCTGGAAACTACTTCTAATAGAGTGTCCTTCCACCAATCAGCCAACTTGTTCATCAATGCTACTCCTAGATTTCTAAGCCTTATTGTATTTTGTTATGTTCATTTAGCTTCATAATGTCTTTGGAAGTACTGTGTTTTCTCTAATAACTGCCATACACCAAGAGCACACACAGCAGGAGTTCTTTGCCCTGATACACATAGCAAAGGGCTAAGCCCAAGACAAAACTAAGGGGACTTTGATGATCCCTAGAGTGTTGAGGCTCGGGTATAGGGAGAATCACAAGTTTAAAGGCATCTGGTAAGACTTTAGTTCCAGTATGCTGGATCACTGGTCTTGTGATATCTCCAATATTTCACCTGCACACTCCAGCCCTTCTTCAGGCCCTCAGAAGGGATTCAATGAAGTAAAGTTCCTAATACCATTCCCTGATGGAGAGTGGCTTGCGCCCTCAGGATTTTCACTTCCCCAGGCTGATTATTTTACTGCATTGTGACATTGTCCTAGCCTAGGAAGAGGTCGATTTCCATTAGCTAAGCCATAGAAAAATCACCAGGCCCATACTGGCTGTCTGTCACATTGGGGAGAGGCACTTGATGTGCCGCTTTGATCTGCAGCTGGCAGCTGCATGAGCAAAAAAACATATCCAGCAGTACGTCGCACGTATGTCATCAGGTGGCCATAAAGGACAGATATAGTGAGAAAAAAAGTTTCTTTAGATTCCTTAAACACTAATGACAACATAATTGCAGTAAAACTTTAATGAAATTATATAGAAAAAAATACCCTTTTCTAGCTGCAACACTATCCATATAGCATGCTGAGTGCATCTATATTGCATAAAATAGCGAATGATCAAAGACTCTATTGGTCACCTGCAGGGGCCTCATTGGGCATAAACCAATAAAGCAATGGATAGCGCAGGATCATATGTGGGGGGGTCAAATCATAGTGTAATACATAAATACATAAAGTGGATGTAAATAGTTAATCTCCTGCACTATCCATTGCTTTGAGATTTGTATTATTTGGACACTTTGAGGAGTGTCTAGGATAGCTGCGTTTACACTGTGGGTATTTGATTTATTTTTACTGTGTGGAACATTGCATTTTATCTTTGTCATAAACCAATAAAGCAGAGCAGCCCTTCGTTGGTTGATGCCAGAGGAGCTCCCTGCCGGGGACCAATAGAGTCGCTCACGCCGACCTTTAACTCCTGACACCGAAACTTGGCCTGGGGAGGGAACAGGAATTAAAGGTCCATAAGAGCTACTCTATTGGTCGCTGACAGGGGCCTCCTCTAGCATCAACCAATTGGTTGATGCTAGAGGAGGCCCCTGCAGGTGACCGATAGAGTCGCTTGCACTGACCTTTAAGTCCTTCCGCGAACCTACGGATTCTCGCTCCCGTCAACCCATGCGATGCTGTGTAGACAAGAGGGGGAAGGGACCCAGGAGATTAGTTAGGGGACATTAACAAAGACAATCACGAAGATTCTTTGCTTTGTGTGTCTTCGTCTTCATGTACTTTTTGCCGCCACGTTCATTTCTTCGATAATATGGTTGAACAACGAAAACACACCCTTCGTGTTCGATTTCATGTTGGTCTGAATACAAATGCACAAGTCTAATCTTTATCCAGTAGAATCGAAGCATGAATATAAAGGTCTTTGGAGGATCCCTGCTGGGATCTCTGATTGCGCTCCCTGATGGCTGATCACACACATTGTGATCAGCAATAAAAGTCTATGAAGCCCTGCTTGCCGATCAAATAAATGATACAGCTAGCTCAGTGATGTCATTGTGGCATCACTGGCATACATACAATGTGCAAGAGATCCCAAATACTATTTCATAACAGTACAAAGCTAAAAAAAAATGTAAAAAAATTATCTTTCAAAAAATAACACCCGGAAAAAATTATAACACACCTCCCCTGTTCACTAGCCCCAGACCCATTAACCCACAATTATTAACCCCTTAACGAACCGGGCTCGGTTTTTCTTTTTGTACCCTGTGGGACCGAGGCTGTTTTAATACTTTTGTGGTGCTTGTGTTCAGCTGTAATTTTCTCCTCACCCATTTAGTGTACCCACATAAGTTATATATTGGTTTTTTCAGGACATGGGCTTTCTTCAGATACCATTATTTTGATCGTATCATCTTATTTACTATAAAAAAAAATAAAAAAAACATGGTGAAAAATTGAAAAAAAACAAATTTTATGACCTTTATTTGAAAAATCTTTTACTCACCTAAAAAAGCAAGTAAAAAAACTAGCTAAATAGATTCTACTACTTGTCCTGAGTTTAGAAATACCCAATGTTTTTATGTTTTTTTGCTGTTTTTTGTAAGTTATAGGGCAATAAGTACAAGCAGCGTTTTATGATTTCCAAACCTTTTTTAAAAAATCTGGTCATTCTGCCTCCATCTCCTCTTTGGAATATCTTTGAAGCCGGTTAACTCAATTTAACCCCGTCAAACCATATATTTTTGAAAACTAGACACCCCAGGGTATTCCAAATGCTGTTATTTTAACCCTTTCCATGCACCAATTATACAACTACACTTTGTCAAACTTTGTAATAGTATTTTTTTTTATTTTTTTTTTCACACAAATTGTACTTTAGTTATAGATATACAGGCCCTGGTATATGTCACTGTCAAACAACCCCCCAATATGTGTTCAGGAACATCTCCTGAGTGCAGTGATACCCGACATGCATGGGTTTGTCGTTGTTTGAGATTTAAAATGCCACATTTGGGAAGTGCGCTTTTTTTCTCCATTTTGGTCAGTCTGTACCTATGACCTATCTTTGAGCTCGGCCACTCCAATTTACCCCATCAGCCATTTTTTTATATATTAGACACCCCTTGGGTATTTGAAGTGCTTTTATTTTAACTCTTTGTTGAGATTTTTTGAGAAATTTTAGCACTTGCTCAAAATAATAAACTTTATTTTTTTATTTTATTTTTTTAATACTTTTTTTATATTTTTTTACACATTTTGCTGGTACTGGATGGTTTTATCTAGTGACATCACTGCATAATTATTTTTAAACGTTAGCACATTTTTATTTTTTTTCCCATTTTATTTTTTTTTTAAATTATTTTTTGAATATTTTACTAATCACATTGTGATTAGAAAGCTGGGCTCCATTGACTTGCATGGTTGAGTGCAGTACCTGTATTCAACCTGCAAGTGCAGCAAGAGTTCTCTAGAGGGTCTGGAGACCATCTAGCGAACTCTTTCATCTTTATTGTTTTTTTTCCCGGGCCGCCGCCATCTTGCTGATGGCGAAGATCACCGGCAGCTGCGGCTGTGACCGCTCTCCGGAGCGGTCACAGCCTATCCAGAGATAAGTGTTTAAGTTTAGGAGGCGATCGTTGATCGCCTCCTAAACGCTTTTAAAACGGGCGTCCGCTGCCATACATTGTACTGTTGACGCCCCGGGGAGGGGTCAGACATGGCCCCCGATGCGGATCTCGGCCTTGCTGAATGCCTCGACATCGAGGCATTATAGTAACACCGTTTAAGCGAAGAAAGTGATCTTTTTAAAAATCTTATTATAGGTTTTTACATACTAGTTTCTATGGTTTCAAACAAAAGCCCTGTTTTTTCTGAAAAATGGATGTATGATTTGTGTGGGTACATACACAGAAAAGGGAGTATTGATTAAAACAATACATGGTAAAAAAACGGCAAAAAAATACGGTACATGGGGTACTAAAAAAAATTATATGGAAGGGGTTAAATAGAGCATTGAACTCCCTAAGCATTGTTCCCCCCTCAAATGTTTTAAGCTTAGTCAACAGACCTCCTTCACTTAAGGAGTCATAAACCATATAAGTACTAAAAAAAAACATTTAAATGTATATTTGACATTGTAAATGTATATTGGATATTGTAAAACAAACACATAGACCATCATTGTACTTGGAAGGATACCCTTGAAATCTTACGGAAAGCAAATAGACGATTAGATGCATAGATCACTTTATTTCATGCAAATGTCTACGAAGATTACCTGTTAAAAAGATTACATAATTTGTGTAAATTATCTAGTTCTTCCCAAAACTTGTTACAATTTCTAAAATTGTGGGTAGCTGATAGCTAACAAGTAACAGTAGTCCAGTTCCAGATCACTGACTGTAACGTTGCACCCTTCGCTGGCTGGACTTGTTTAAACTTTGAGTTGCTCATTCCCGTTTCCAACCTCTAGTGGTCGCCCTTGCCACTCAGAAACACTCAGACTCATTATCAGGTCCAGCTGCAGTGTATTACCTGATCAAGCCAGCCTATATAAACCTGCCCAGCCCTGCAATCTGGGCCTTGACATTGATGTTTGAGGACTACCTGCTTTGGTTCCTGCTTTGGTTCCTGCTTTGGTTCCTGCTTTGGTTCCTGCTTTGGTTCCTGCTTTGGTTCCTGCTTTGGTTCCTGCTTTGGTTCCTGATCTGGTTCCTGATCTGGTTCCTGAGTTGTGGCCAGCGCCCCACTAAGTGGACTCCCAAGTCGAGTGCCCTGCAAGTGGGCTTCCTGCCGTGTGCCCTGCAAGTGGGCTTCCTGCTGTGTGCCCTGCAAGTGGGCTTCCTGCCGTGTGCCCTGCAAGTGGGCTTCTTGCCATGTGCCCTGGAAGTGGGCTTCCTGCCGTGTGTGCCCCTACTAAAGGGCTTCCTGCCGTGTGTGCCCCAACTAGAGGGCTTCCTGCCATGTGTGCCCCAACTAGAGGGCTTCCTGCCGTGTGTGCCCCAACTAGAGGGCTTCCTGCCGTGTGTGCCCCAACTAGAGGGCTTCCTGCCGTGTGTGCCCCAACTAGAGGGCTTCCTTCCGTGTGTGCCCCAACTAGAGGGCTTCCTTCCGTGTGTGCCCCAACTAGAGGGCTTCCTTCCGTGTGTGCCCCAACTAGAGGGCTTCCTGCCGTGTGTGCCCCAACCAGAGGGCTTCCTGCCAAGTGACTTTCCTTGTTTATATTTGTTGTACCATCATATACAATACAACTCTTAATCCTGATCTTCTGTCTGTGGTTTATTTCCTGCGCCTGTCTGTAACAACCCCAGGCCATCATGCATCATGAGGTACAGACAGTGCCCCTCGTATCCCCTGCACCTGGGCTCCTATCAGACCTGCTCCCCCGGTTCGTGACACTGACCAAGCCAATGATTAATGAAACTTCGTATTTATGCTAGATTAATGACCCTCAACAATCTAGACTCTTTGTTCTCCTAGCACGTTTGCAGGAATTTATTGATTTGTCGATAGATCCAATGCAAACGTTTGTGAAAAACCTCTGCTTAAATATATAATGATATATTGAAGGTGTATTATCATATATACAGTATATGATTTATTAATGTATATAGCCTACAGGGAAAAGCATATGACAAATTCAGTCCCATAGCTATAAATAAAAGGTTCTGCTGTTAGAAGCAATACTCTTTAACCCCTGCGCGACCTTTGCCGGTTCAGGACCGTCATGACAAGAAGGTCACTAAATGACCTTTGACGGTCCTGAACCGTCAAAAAATTAAATAAGCTTAGAAAGTGATCAACGATCACTTTCTTCGCTTAAACGGCGTTACTGTAATGCCTCGATGTCGAGGCATTCAGTAACGCCGAGATCGGCATCGGGGGCCATGTCTGGCCCCTCCCCGGGGTGTCAACAGCCGCCATACATTGTATGGTGGCGGACGCCCGTTTTAAAAGCAAGATGGCGGCGGCCCGGGAAAAAAAACAATAAAGAAGAAAGAGTTCGCTAGACAGTCTCCAGACCCTCTAGAGAACTCTGGCTCCACTTGCAGGTTGAATACAGGTACTGCATTCAACCAAGCAAGTCAATGGAACCCAGCTTTCTAATCACTTTGGAAAAAAAAATGAAAAAAAATGTGCTAACATTTAAAAATAATTATGCAGTGATGTCACTTGATGAACCATCCAGTACCAGCAAAATGTGTAAAAAAAATATAAAAAAAGTATTAAAAAAATAAAATAAAATAAAAAAATAAAGTTTATTATTTTGAGCAAGTGCTAAAATTTCTCAAAAATCTCAACAAAGAGTTAAAATAAAAGCACTTCAAATACCCAAGGGGTGTCTAATATATAAAAAAATGGCTGGTAAATTGGAGTGGCCGAGCTCAAAGATAGGGCATAGGTACAGACTGACCAAAAGGGAGAAAAAAAGCGCACTTCCCAAATGTGGCATTTTAAATCTCAAACAACCCGACAAACCCATGCATGTCGGGTATCACTGCACTCAGGAGATGTTCCTGAACACACATTGGGGTGTTGTTTGACAGTGACATATACCAGAACCTGTATATCTATAACTAAAGTACAATTTGTTTAAAAAAAAAATTACTATTACAAAGTTTGACAAAGTGTAGTTGTATAATTGGTGCATGGAAAGGGTTAAAACAACAGCATTTGGAATACCCTGGGGTGTCTAGTTTTCAAAAATATATGGTTTGAATGGGTTAAATTGAGTTAACCCGCTTCAAAGATATTCCAAAGAGGAGATGGAGGCAGAATGACCAAATGACCACCTGGATTACGCATGCCCCAAAAGTAGCCTTTTACCAGCCAAACAATCTGACAAACCCATGCATGTGGGGTATCGCTGTACTCAGGAGATGTTCCTGAACACATATTGGGGGGTTGTGTGACAGTGACATATACCAGGACCTGTATATCTATAACTAAATTACAATTTGTGTGAAAAAAAAATAAAAAAAATTACTATTACAAAGTTTGACAAAGTGTAGTTCTATAATTGGTGCATGGAAAGGGTTAAAATAACAGCATTTGGAATACCCTGGGGTGTCTAGTTTTAAAAAATATATGGTTTGAATGGGTTAAATTGAGTTAACCGGCTTCAAAGATATTCCAAAGAGGAGATGGAGGCAGACTGACCAGATTTGTTAAAAAAGATTTGGAAATCATAAAACGCTGCTTGTACTTATTGCCCTATAACTTACAAAAAACAGCAAAAAAAACATAAAAACATTGGGTATTTCTAAACTCAGGACAAGTAGTAGAATCTATTTAGCTAGTTTTTTTACTTGCTTTTTTAGGTGAGTAAAAGATTTTTCAAATAAAGGTCATAAAATGTGTTTTTTTTCAATTTTTCACCGTTTTTTTTATTTTTTTATAGTAAATAAGATGATACGATCAAAATAATGGTATCTGAAGAAAGCCCATCTTGTCCTGAAAAAAACAATATATAACTTATGTGGGTACACTAAATGGGTGAGGAGAAAATTACAGCTGAACACAAGCACCACAAAAGTGTCAAAACAGCCTCGGTCCCACAGGGTACAAAACGAAAAATGAGCCCGGTCCTTAAGGGGTTAACGTTTTGATAGTAAAAATGAACTCTTTCACTATAATATGCATCTGAATAATAACTTTATAATACATTTTCTTAATGTTGATCCCATTTTCTTTCAAAAAATTTAAAGTGCAATAAGTACAGCCATGCCAAAATAAAATGTGAGTAGAATATGATCTGTCAAGTAGTAATTTGTTGTAAGGTTGTAAATCAAGCAATATATATTAAATGCATTATAATAAAGTGTACATTATCAGTATGCATGTTTTAGGAGAAAAAAGTTCATTTCTTGGAAAATGGAAATGAACTGCGGTCGTAAGCCAAGCACTTACCAGGGTAATAAGCCATCTAAGCTTCATAAATGTAGAAAAGAGAGTTTATAGGACGAAGTTGAAATGATACACTGGTCTCCTTTTACTTCTCCTCTCTGCAATATACATCCTCATATGCGCGGTTAATGGCACATTACTTCCATGACCAAAACAATCCATTAATAAGCAGGGAAATTTCTACGATCACATGCGTAGGCTACAATTTTAAATATAATACAATTTACTGACAAAAATGTCCTTGTAAGTCAATTCAGCATTTTTGTTGAATGTACCAATGAATGAACAGAATAGAAAAGGGAACTTTTAAAAACGTATTAGCTCGCCATTGAGTATTGAAATAACATGTACATTTAGTAATGTTCATCTCTGGTCTTTAAAGATGGTAAAAACAAAGTTTATATCTCCCCTTAAGTTTCTCCTTACCCATTCTCTCTAGATTGTAAGCAGGGCCCTCTCTTCCTAATGTATAGGTCTGTTGATTCGAGTTTTGTCATACCCTTTCAATATATGTACCGTATGAAGCTCTGAGTAAATTATTGGTACTATGCAAATAATAATAATAATAATAATAGTAATAATAATTATTATTATACAAATAACAGTATATTATGCCAAATTTTTAACAATTGAGAATATATATATAGGCTTCAGGAAAAAACTTGAGCTTGTTTTTGACAAAAGATATTGTAGGTGAGGCATTGTTGATTAAATGGATTCCAAAAGTTAGATTATTATTATTATTTATTGTTTTATATAGCGCCATCAAATTCCGTAGCGCTGTACAATGGGTAGACAGGACATAACAAGTAGTATGTTACATTACAAATTGACTAACAGAGACAACAGGTGAGGAGGGCCCTGCTCAAAAGAGCTTACAGTCTAGAGGGAGTTGGGTGTATTACACAATAGGCAAAAGTGCAGTTGTTAGGGATAGACCAGCCACACTAGTAAAAGTATTGCAGGAGAGGGCCTAGGAAAGGTGAGCTAAAGGAATATGGGAGTATGGGAGGCCGTCAGTGTGCTATGTTGTAAGCATCCTTAAAGAAGTGGGTCTTGAGGGATTTTTTGAAGGAATAAAGGCAGGGGGAGAGACGGATAGACCTGGGGAGGCCATTCCAGAGGATAGGGGCAGCCCTTGAGAAATCTTGTAAGCGGGCATGAGAGCTAGAAATCAGAGGAGAGGATAGAAGGAGATCATTGGATGAGCAGAGAGACCAGTTAGGTGTGTATTTAGAGATGAGAGAGGAGATGTAGGGAGGGGAACCGCTGTGAAGGGCTTTGAAAGTAAGAGTGAGGATTTTGAAGCGAGTCCTGAAGCGCACAGGTAGCCAGTGAAGAGACCGGCAGAGGGGAGAGACATTAGTAAAGCGATGGGAGAGGAAGATGAGTCTGGCAGCAGCATTCATGGTGGATTGTAGAGGGGTGAGACGGTTAAGAGGGAGACCGGCTAAGATAGAGTTACAGTAGTCAAGACGGGAGATAATCAGGGCATGGACAAGAGCCTTAGTGGTATGCTGCTATCACGGCTGACCCGTGAGCCGAAAAGGTAGATGGTTCCTAATAGCAGATGGCAACCGCAAAGTCCGAGGCGAGGTACAAAACGATAATCCAAAAACAGGGTCAGGTCACACGCAATGGTCGAGGCAGGCAGCAAGGAACGTAGGTCAAAAATCAGAAGGAAGGGTCTGGTACACTAGTAGAATCAATCAGGAACGCTTAGGTACAGAGGCAGTAATAGCTTGATACTTGAGCAATGATTTCTCAGCGGAAGGGGCTTTTATAATTTGAATTTGGCGCCAAAATGACGTCATACACAACTCCTACGTTGCCGGCGTCTATCAGCAGTAGCAGGGAGTGGACGCGTCTCCATAGCAACCTGGGACCGCGTCCTCCTCCCTGCTGCTCTCTGCCGGCAGTGGAGGGGCGTGCCTGCACGCAGCCTCTGCTCGTGTCTGTGTCGGCGAGCAGAGGCTGAGAGGAAACCCGACGCCGAGACCTGCCGACGCTGGAGCCGAGGAGAGGGTGAGTTGATTTATGACAGTACCCCCTCCCTAACGGTAACCTCCGGGAACCGATAGGACCGGGTTTAGATGGATGGTTCCTATGGAAACGTCGAACCAAGGCAGACGCATGGACCGAGGACGCAGGTTCCCAAGACCTATTCTCGGGTCCATAACCCTTCCAATCAATTAAATAAAAAAGACGACCTCCCCGGAAACGTGAGTCCAAAATGTTCTGAACAATATATTCAGGGTGTCCCTCAACCGAAACAGGCGGAGGAGGTAACGGAGAATGTCTGGTCATTCTATTAATCACTACTGGTTTGAGTAGTGACACGTGGAACACGGGATGAATCTTAAGAGACGATGGTAAGGCGAGACGATAGGTAACAGGATTAATGCAATGTGTGACGGTATAGGGACCTATAAATCGGGGTCCTAGCTTTAAGGAGGGAATGGCTAACCTTATATGTCTGGTGGCCAACCAAACTCTGTCACCTGGACAGTAGACAGGTACATCCTGTCTATGTTTGTCTGCTTGCTCTTTATATCGTTGTTGAGCTTGTACCAGATTGAGCCTGGCTGCTCGTAGGGCCCTTTGCAAGGTTTTTAACCTTTGTTGCGTCTCAGGCACTGGCACAGATGGGATCAGGGTAGGTAGGTCAGGAGGATGGTAGCCATATAAAAGAAAGAATGGAGTCTCTTGGGTAGACGCATTCTTGTTATTATTGTGTGCAAATTCGGCCATGGGTAATAGGGAGAACCAATCGGACTGCAGGTAAGTAGTGAAGCATCGTAAATACTGTTCGAGACTTTGGTTTACTCTTTCAGTTTGTCCATTGGTCTGGGGGTGATAACCGGAGGACATGGCTTGGTCAATCCTTAGTCCTTTACAGAAAGCTCTCCAAAATTTGGATGTAAATTGGGAACCTCTATCAGACAGAACTTGGAGAGGAACTCCGTGTTATCGAACAATTTCTTTAATAAACGTTTCAGCCGTCTCTGCTGCTGAGGGAAGATGTTGCAGAGGTATAAAATGTGCCATCTTTGTTAGCCTATCCACTACTACCATGATTACAGTATGCCCATTAGACACGGGTAGATCCACAATAAAATCCATTGAGATTGAAGACCAAGGAGAGCGAGGAACGGGAATGAGCTGTAGCAACCCTTGAGGGCGTTGGTGCGAAGACTTGTTGCGGGCACAGGTCTGGCATGTCTTTACATAGTCTCTTACAGTAGATACCATGTGGGGCCACCAAAAGCGGCGACGGAGTAGATTAAGGGTTCCTGTTATCCCAGGATGTCCCGCCAAAGGTGCGTCATGACACATTTGTAGTACTTCACGCACAAATGGAGGTGGAATCAACAAGTTTTCTTGATAATAGAAAAGGCCCTCTCGCTTTACAGTACGAAGCTGAGTTGGACGATTCTCTCTGCTTTGAAAATAATCCCGAAGGGTGTTGAGAAAGTCTTTTCTCGTTACCAGGAAATGTGTAGGAGGTATCACTGGTTGAGCCGGGTTAGGATGATCAGGTTCATTAGAGAATTGACGGGAGAGAGCCTCAGCCTTGCCATTCTTACTTCCTGGTCTGTATGTGATATGAAAATTGAACCTTGTGAAGAAGAGGGACCACCTGGCCTGACGAGGGAGCAATCTCTTAGCTCTCTGCAGATATTCTAGATTACGATGATCGGTGAAAATGAGAAATGGGTGTTGTGACCCCTCCAAATGGTGCCTCCACTCCTCCAATGCACACTTTATTGCCAACAACTCCCGATCCCCCACGTCATAATTTCTCTCCGGAGACGTTCATTTTCGTGAGTAGAAGGCCACAGGATGAAGCAAGTCTTTACCTCCCTGCCTTTGGGAAAGGATAGCGCCTACAGCCACCGTAGAGGCGTCCACCTCCACCACGAAAGGTAGGTCAGGATCAGGATGAACGAGGATTGGTGCAGACATAAATCTTTGTTTTAGAGTGGTAAAAGCCTCCTCAGCACTCTTATTCCACAGAAACTTGACAGTCTTAGACGTAAGGGATGTGAGAGGTAGGACGATCTTGGAGAAATTACGAATAAAACGTCTATAGAAATTTGCAAAACCGATAAAACGTTGCACCTCCTTACGGGATTGTGGTTGTGGCCATTGTTCAATAGCTTGTACCTTGTTCTTGTCCATTTCAATACCCTTAGAGGAAACGCAGAACCCCAGAAACTCAATCTGGGTAGCCTCAAATTGACATTTCTCTAACTTAGCGAATAGATGGTGGGTGCGAAGACGGGCAAGGACCTGACCAACATGGTCATGATGTTCTTGGAGAGTAGACGAAAAGATCAAGATGTCATCTAGATACACCACCATAAATGTATCCAATAAATCTCGGAAAATGTCATTGACAAAGTTCTGGAAAGTAGCTGGAGCGTTACAGAGTCTGTATGGCATCACTAAGTATTCGAAATGACCGTCCAGGGTACAGAAAGCTGTCTTCCATTCATGACCCTCCCTAATACGGACGAGATTATACGCCCCTCGAAGGTCTAGTTTAGTGAAGACAGTAGCTTGTTTTAAACGTTCAAACAGTTCAGAAATAAGTGGAAGAGGATACCGATTCTTTACGGTGACGGCATTAAGTTCTCTGTAGTCCACACAAGGCCGCAAACCTCCATCCTTTTTGCCCACAAAGAAGATTCCTGCCCCGGCTGGTGAGGTCGAAGGGCGGATAAACCCCTTAGCCAGATGTTCATCGAGATATTCTCGCAAGACCTTGAGTTCGGTATCAGAAAGGGGGTATATCCTGCCATAAGGTATTTTGGATCCAGGTAGGAGATCTATAGGACAATCATAGGGTCGGTGTGGTGGAAGGGACTCGATTCCTTTCTCGTCAAAAACCTCTTTAAATTCTGTGTAGTGGGATGGTAACCCTGAGATAGAGGTGTCAAACATGGTATGTGCCATGCCCAAGCAGTGTGATGTGCAGAACAGAGACGAAAACGTGATACGTCCTGTGGACCATTGGATGGCTGGATCGTGTTTTTTCAGCCATGGAAGCCCCAGGATGACAGGAAATAACGGAGAGTGGATAATATCAAAAGAGACCTTTTCGGTATGTCTTCCCCCTATGGAACAGGACAGCGGAATTGTCTCTGACTCGACGGGTCCTAAAGACACAGGGGAGCCATCGATGGTCTGAATGAATGCGGGGTGTTTCTTGGAACAAGTAGGGACATTGTGCTTAGTGAGATATAATTTGTCCATAATGTTGCTGCTGGCCCCGGAGTCAATGATGGCTTGAATATAAAGATGACGAGTTCCCCACTGCAGACGTAGGGTAATAGACAAATGAGTAGGTGACTCAGACATGATAGAGGATACACAAGAGCGTATGTGACGAAACTCACCCCTGGGTTGTTTAGGCTGTATCGGACAGGATGGCAAAAGATGGGAATCTCCTCCACAGTACAGGCATAAATTATTATCCCTGCGGCGATTCTTCTCCACTAAGGACAGCGAGGATCTGGTCAATCCAATCTGCATAGGTTCAGCTGCCGGTACAGGTGGAGGACTTGAGGGTAGTTCATGAGGACGAGTAGGAGGCACTCTCCAACTGGGCGTCCAGGGACGTTGTTTTTCAGCTCTACGTTCTCTAAGTCTCCTATCGATAGTTAAGGCCAGAGACATGAGGGACTCTAGAGACTCAGGAATCTGACAACGTGCAAGTTCATCCCTGATAGCATCTGAGAGTCCTAGACGGAATTGGTCTACAAGAGCATTCCACTTGGTGTCAGTGGCTAGACACCTGAATTCGGAAATATATTCCTCTACTGGACGACGGCCCTGGACTAGGGCTCTTATAACAGAACACGCAGTGGAGCGACGGTGAGGATCATCATATAACGAAGACAAAGCCGTAACAAAGGAGGAGTAGGAGTCAAGAACAGGATCGTCGTTCTCCAACAATCTGTGAGCCCAATCAGAAGGGTCACCTTCAAGTAGAAGGATCATAGAACGGATCTTCACCATGTCAGTGCTGTAAGTACGGGGTTTTACAGAAAACATAAGTTCACAGTTCATGACAAACCTGCGGAATGTCTTACGATCCCCAGAGAACTTAACTGGTAACGGAACTTGCGGTTCAAATGAATGATACAGTTCAGGTCCAGATACGACAGGAGCAGGGGGAGCAGGAGGCGTAGGTGGAGAAGCTGTTTGATCTCTCAAATCCGAGACTTCTTTGCGTAAACTACCTTACTGCGCCTGCATATCCATCATCATCTGGGCCAATCTCTCCATTTTATCGTTCATTTCAGAAAGCGTATTTTGAAGCCCTGCAGGAACCATGGTCATGGCTGAAGTATACTATCACGGCTGACCCGTGAGCCGAAAAGGTAGATGGTTCCTAATAGCAGATGGCAACCGCAAAGTCCGAGGCGAGGTACAAAACGATAATCCAAAAACAGGGTCAGGTCACACGCAATGGTCGAGGCAGGCAGCAAGGAACGTAGGTCAGAAATCAGAAGGAAGGGTCTGGTACACTAGTAGAATCAATCAGGAACGCTTAGGTACAGAGGCAGTAATAGCTTGATACTTGAGCAATGATTTCTCAGCGGAAGGGGCTTTTATAATTTGAATTTGGCGCCAAAATGACATCATACTCCTACGTTGCCGGCGTCTATCAGCAGTAGCAGGGAGTGGACGCGTCTCCATAGCAACCTGGGACCGCGTCCTCCTCCCTGCTGCTCTCTGCCGGCAGTGGAGGGGGCGTGCCTGCACGCAGCCTCTGCTCGTGTCTGTGTCGGCGAGCAGAGGCTGAGAGGAAACCTGACGCCGAGACCTGCCGACGCTGGAGCCGGGGAGAGGGTGAGTTGATTTATGACAGCTGCGTTAGGAAGGGTCGGATACCTTTTAATTTTTTTGAGTTTAAAACCAAATAAATTCATAGTTTTACAGGTAAATAAATTATACACAAAAATACAGAACGAGAGGCACACCTTAAAATCCTACATAGAGATTTTAAAATACTTTTAGATGTGACTAATATGTACAAAGGAAGAAATCAGCGCACACACAGTAAATACTATTTTAAAGCATCTGTAGCATAAATATTGGTGATTCTGTCACACTATATGGCCATAAAGCTCTATATGATTTTCACTTATTTTAAGTTTTCTTTTTTTTGTTTTATATTTTTTTAATTCTTACATTAAACCCCATCTAACAAATTTCCATTTAACTAATCCCCACCACACTTATTATACCACATCAAACATGAAAAAGTAACCCCTTGGGTTCAGGTAAAAATAACAATAATAATAATAATAACAATAACGGCTTGCAGTAAAGGCAAACAAGACTACATGATTGACGTAGAGGCAGAATTTTAACCCCTTGACGGTCCTGAACCGTCAAAAAATTAAATAAGCTTAGAAAGTGATCAACGATCACTTTCTTCGCTTAAACGGCGTTACTGTAATGCCTCGATGTCGAGGCATTCAGCAAGGCTGAGATCGGCATCGGGGGCCATGTCTGGCCCCTCCCCGGGGCGTCAACAGCCGCCATACATTGTATGGCGGCGGACGCCCGTTTTAAAAGCATTTAGGAGGTGATCAACGATCGCCTCCTAAACTTAAATGGTGTCGCTGGAATGCCTCGATCAGGAGGCATCCAGCGACACCAAACACTTACCTCTGGATGGGCTGTGACCGCTCCGGAGAGTGGTCACAGCCGCAGCTGCCGGTGATCTTCGCCATCAGCAAGATGACGGCGGCCCGGGAAAAAAACAATAAAGATGAAAGAGTTCGCTAGATGGTCTCCAGACCCTCTAGAGAACTCTGGCTCCACTTGCAGGTTGAATACAGGTACTGCACTCAACCATGCAAGTCAATGGAGCCCAGCTTTCTAATCACAATGTGATTAGTAAAATATTCAAAAAATAATAAAATAAAAAAAAATGGGGAAAAAAATAAAAATGTGCTAACATTTAAAAATAATTATGCAGTGATGTCACTAGATGAACCATCCAGTACCAGCAAAATGTGTAAAAAAAATATAAAAAAAAGTATTAAAAAAATAAAATAAAAAAATAAAGTTTATTCTTTTGAGCAAGTGCTAAAATTTCTCAAAAATCTCAACAAAGAGTTAAAATAAAAGCACTTCAAATACCCAAGGGGTGTCTAATATAAAAAAAAATGGCTGATGGGGTAAATTGGAGTGGCAGAGCTCAAAGATAGGGCATAGGTACAGACTGACCAAAATGGAGAAAAAAAGCGCACTTCCCAAATGTGGCATTTTAAATCTCAAACAACCCGACAAACCCATGCATGTCGGGTATCACTGCACTCAGGAGATGTTCCTGAACACACATTGGGGTGTTGTTTGACAGTGACATATACCAGAACCTGTATATCTATAACTAAAGTACAATTTGTGTGAAAAAAATAAATAAAACAAATTACTATTACAAAGTTTGACAAAGTGTAGTTGTATAATTGGTGCATGGAAAGGGTTAAAATAACAGCAATTTGAATACCCTGGGGTGTCTAGTTTTCAAAAATATATGGTTTGAATGGGTTAAATTGAGTTAACCAGATTCAAAGATATTCCAAAGAGGAGATGGAGGCAGAATGACCAGATGCTAAAAGTCTGTGTTGCCTCAAAAGTAGCCTTTTACCAGCCAAACAATCTGACAAACCCATGCATGTGAAGTATCGCTGTACTCAGGAGATGTTCCTGAACACACATTGGGGTGTTGTTTGACAGTGACATATACCAGAACCTGTATATCTATAACTAAAGTACAATTTGTGTGGAAAAAAAATAAAAAAAATTACTATTACAAAGTTTGACAAAGTGTAGTTGTATAACTGTTGCATGGAAAGGGTTAAAATAACAGCATTTGAAATACCCTGGGGTGTCTAGTTTTAAAAAATATATGGTTTGAATGGGTTAAATTGAGTTAACCGGCTTCAAAGATGTTCCAAAGAGGAGATGGAGGCAGACTGACCAGATTTTTTAACCCCTTGATGACAATTGCCGGTCCGGGCACGTCACGGAAATTCATGTCGATAACGACAAATGACGTGCCAGGACCGGCACGTCATTAAACGGGTGCAGAAAGCGATCTATTTTCGCTTTCTGCACCGAAACGGCGTTGCTGTAATGCCTCGACCTCGAGGCATTCAGCAACGCCATTATCGGCACAAAGGGGCCATCTCTGACCCCTCCCCGGGGCGTCAACATCCGCCATACTTTGTATGGCGGCGGACGCCCGTTTTAAAAGCGTTTAGGAGGCGATCAACGATCGCCTCCTAAACTTAAATGGTGTCGCTGGAATGCCTCGATCAGGAGGCATCCAGCGACACCAAACACTTACCTTTGGATGGGCTGTGACCGCTCCGGAGAGCGGTCACAGCCGCAGCTGCCGGTGATCTTCACCATCTGCAAGATGGCGGCGGTCCGGGAAAATTCAATAAAGAAACAATAAAGTCTAAAGGGTTCGCTAGACGGTCTCCAGACCCTCTAGAGAACTCTGGCTCCACTTGCAGGTTGAATATAGGTACTGCATTCAACCATGCAAGTCAATGGAGCTCAGCTTTCTAATCACAGTGTGATTAGAAAAAATTAATTAAAAATAAAATAAAATTAATAATAATTAGAAAAAAAATAGTAAAAAAACAGTAAAATTTAAAAATAATTTCCCACTGATGTCACTATCAGGGGAACCTTCAAGTTGAAAAAAAATGTTAAAAAAATAAAAAAAAAAGGCAAAAAAAAAAAATATATATATAAAAAATATATTTTTGTGAGCAAGTCCTAAAATTAGCATATTAGCTTAAAACAATTCTCGCATGGAAAGAGTTAAAATACTGGCATATTAAATGCCCATGGGGTGTCTACTTTTAAAAAATGTATGATTTGATGGGGTAAATTGAATTGGCCGGGTTCAACAAGGTCCCAATTAACACGGGGGGAAGGATGGCCACACATCTAATTTCCAATTAGAAAAATGCACACGTACCAAATGTGGCCTTTTAGTTCCCCCCAAAAATGACAAACCCATGCATGTGGGGTATCACTGTACTCAGGAGATGTTGCTGAACACATATTGGGGTGTCGTGTGACAGCGGCATATACCAGGAGCTGTAAATTCATACATAAAGTAGGTGTGTGTGGGAAAAATACACACACAAAAATACTACTGCAAACTTAAAAAAAATGCTGGTGGTAAAATGTGTGCATGCAAAGAGTTAAAATACCAGCATTTAAAATACCCTGGGGTGTCTAGTTTTCAAAAATATATGGTTTTGTTGGGCATACTGAAATGGCCCGGCTCAAAGATGTACCAAATAGGGCACGGGCAGTGGATTCCCAAATGCCAAAGTTCAACATTGAAAAATGGGCATGCCCCAAATGTGGCTCTTTTGCCCCCGAACAGCCAGGCAAAATCATTCATGTGGGGTATCACTGCGCTCAGGAGATGTTGCTGAACACATATTGGGGTGTTTTGTGATAGTGACATATACGAGAACTTTTTAATTCATACCTGAAGTAAAATGTGTGTGACAAAACAAATGGAAAAAAATGACTATCACAAAGTTTGACAAAGACTGGTGGTAGATATGGTGCATGGAAAGAGTTAAAATACTAGCATTTGAAATACTCTGGGGTGTCTAGTTTTCAAAAATATATAGCTTTATTGGGCACACTGAAATGGCCCGGCTCAAAGATGTACCAAATAGGGCATGGGCAGTGGATCCCCAAATGCCAAAGTGCAACATTGAAAAATGTGCATGCCCCAAATGTGGCCCTTTTGCCCCCAAACAGCCAGGCAAAATCATTCATGTGAGGTATCGCTGTACTCAGGAGATGTTGCTAAACACATATTGGGGTGTTTTTTGATAGTGACATATACCAGAACCTGTTTATTTATACCTAAAGTAAAATGTGTGTGAAAAAACAAATGCAAAAAAATTACTACCATAAAGTTTGACAAAGGCTGATGGTAGAATAAGTGCTTGGAAAGGGTTAAAATACCAGCATTTGGAATACCCTGGGCTGTCTAGTTTTCAAAAATATATGACTTGATGGGGTAAATTGCATTGGCCGGCTTCAAAGATACCCGAAATGGCACATGGGGGGAAGAATTACCAGATTTGGAAAAAATGGCTTTGAAATAGCAAAACGGTACCTGTACTTATTGCTCCATAACGTGCAGAAAAAAGCAAAAAAACATAAAAACATTGGGTATTTCTAAACTCAGGACAAATAGTAGAATCTATTTAGCAGGTTTTTTTATTACCTTTTATAGATGAGTAAAAGATTTTTCAACTTTCTAAATTTTTCACCATATTTTATACTTTTTTTAATAGTAAATAATACGATACAATCAAAACAATGTCATCTAAAGAAAGCCCTTCTTGTCCTGAAAAAAACAATATCTAATGTGTGTGGGTTCAGTAAACGGGAAAGAAGAAAATTACAGCTAAACACGAGCAGCGCAGAAATGTTAAAACGGCCATTGTCACGAAGGGTACAAAAAGTAAAATCAGCCTTTGTCACGAAGGGGTTAAAAAAGGTTTGGAAATCATAAAACGCTGCTTGTACTTATTGCCCTATAACTTACAAAAAACAGCAAAAAAACATAAAAACCTTGGGTATTTCTAAACTCAGGACAAGTAGTAGAATCTATTTAGCTAGTTTTTTTACTTGCTTTTTTAGGTGAGTAAAAGATTTTTCAAATAAAAGTCATAAAATGTGTTTTTTTTCAATTTTTCACCATGTTTTTTTTATTTTTTTTATAGTAAATAAGATGATACGATCAAAATAATGGTATCTGAAGAAAGCCCATCTTGTCCTGAAAAAAACAATATATAACTTATGTGGGTACACTAAATGGGTGAGGAGAAAATTACAGCTGAACACAAGCACCACAAAAGTATTAAAACAGCCTCGGTCCCACAGGGTACAAAAAGAAAAAACGAGCCCGGTCCTTAAGGGGTTAACAAATATCAGATTTTATTTTTGACAGGTGAAAACAAATATTGAAGTAAGTAACAGTTTGTGAAGTAGGGATCAAGATATGGTCAAAATATGGACGCATATCACAAAGAAATTTCATGCTAAGTTAAAACAACAATAATAAAGCAATGGATCAGCGCATTCCCAGCAAATGTCTACTGCAAAGCAATTTAAAAGCACCTGTCTGAAGCTTATACACTTGGGATGCTGTCACACTATATGGCCATATATTGCTTAGCCCGCCACTGCGTCTAGACCATCTTGATGAGTCCTATCTAATCCGAACATGGCTGTATTGCTGAATCTCTGGCTCGGCATTACTTTTAATGAACAATTTAGATCAGATTATAAAACGTAAGCCGAACATATTCACTGCAAATCATTAATATTAATACTATAACTGGTTCTAAGATGGTTCTAACAGTGTGGCAGATGTATTCTAAACTATATAAACTTTATGAAAGTGTGTGTTATTGTAGTAAATTGCTGATTAGCTATAATTTAGGGATATTTACACATTGGCCAGTGGAAAACATCTATTTAAATAAGAAACAGGCTTCTGCATGTACAGAATTATTCGTAAAAAAAAAGTCTCAGGTTATTATTCACCCAATTTTACTCAAAAGTAAAAATATCAGAAGTAATAGAGATCTGCAATGGTTAATATTCTTTATGTATAAAAAAGCTCAGTTAATAGTTTATCTACATAAACTATTCCATGTAGATAAACTATTAACTGAGCTTTTTTTTATACATAAAGAATATTAACCATAGCAGATCTCTATTTCTTCTGATGTTTTTAATCACAGAATAAGAGCACAAAAACCTTTAAAGATGTTTTCAGTTGCTATGGAAGGAATCTATCAGTGCCTGCTTTACTGTCACATGTCATTAAAGAATTCTCTAAAAAAAGGCTATAAGATAAAATTTACACAATTTAACGATTATTTTCTGGAAGGGTTCAGACATTACTTTGAATGATGTTTCTAATGCATTTAGTTATGTGGTAAATTCAAGTGGAACAGCACCGCCAACTACTGAGTGTTGACACATTATAAGTGAAAATAATCATTTAGAGTACATCTAGCCAGTAGCTTACCTAGTAGCATTAAGTGAAAGTGAGATTAGATTAGTAAATGTGTGAGAGTGATAATATTGGTATTGAATTTTGTCCAATTTTGTTGTGTTACTTACTTTTATTGAAAGTGTGTGGGGGGGTTTAAAGGTGGGGGGTCATTTTCGGTTTTGGCCAAGTGAATGCTGAATTTTTGGTTTTGGTCCAGAATCATTTTGGTGCATCCCTGCTATATACTAACCCAGACACTGAAGTGATAGGGTTAGTATATTAGTATATAGTGATAAGGGTTATGCTGCATTATTGTCAATATCTGACTTAATGTATGGTGATATGGATTATGCTGTACCACCGTCAATGTCTGCCTCAGTGTATAGTGATAGGTGTAATGCTTGACTACCGTCAATGTCTGCCTCAGTATATAATGATAACAGTTATACTGTACCCCCGTCAATGGTTGCCTTAGTATATAATGATAAGCATTAACGTTGGCAAAATAAAAAACTATTACTTGAGAAATTAGTGAAAATCCACGTGGCAACTAGTTTAACTAATATATCTAATTTTAAACAGAAAATTATATTGTGTTTTTTGTCATTGGCAAGTAAAAGTGTTCCCTATTCCTATTTTATTGTATAATATTTTTTATGAATATGTAGGCCTATTAGTAAGAATGTCACTAATCAACGCCATGGTAAGCCATTGAAAACAGTTCATGTAATGTGCAAACCCAAACATCAGCATATGCAAAAATAATGTGTATTTTTTTTCTAGGTATGTTACCTGGATTCTGCTACTGCAAACCTGGCTATGGTGGGGAGAAGTGTGACCGATGTGCTTTGGGCTACATTGGTTATCCAGATTGTTTACCATGCAACTGCAGTGCATTAGGCAGTGCAAATGAAGATCCCTGTCTTGATCCATGTGTTTGCAAGGTCAGTAGCAGTTAACTTTGTTTTTATGCTGTTAACTAAAATATGGAATTCTTGCAAACAAGCCTTCCTAACTCTTATATTTAACTGTTAAGTAAACTTGATAAATAGTTCCTGTTGTACACATAAACATATGTCAATATATATGATAAATTAGAGGTGTTAAGTCAACCAAAGCTAGCATAAGCTCAAACAAGACAGTCTGAGCTTCTCTGAGAACACAGGCCCACTCCAGGGAACTCATGGAGGTCAGCCCTGAGTCTCAGTGTTTTTACAGCAATCTCATGCTGAATAGGCAGATTCCCTTATTGAATACCTAAGTGGCTCAATTTGCAATATGTTTTTGGTATGTCATGGTTTTAATAAGAACAGTGATTATAACCAGTTGGCTCCCATCTAGTCCCTGTCCCAGTCTTTGTGAACTTTATTGATCCTGGTTCCTGACTGATGCTTTATCAAGCTCTTCCCCTACCAAATAACCCAGCTCAAGTCCTTGTCAACCTACTCATTTATATAAGATAACCACCTTAAAAGTATGTCAGTGTGGGGAGTGATCTTAGGTTCCTGTTCTTAGGATTTGGTATTATGCCTTCTTTTGCTGAATTTCTTTGGTTAGAAAGAAGAGCTTGAAGTTAGATTACTTAAAAGCAGGGAAGCCACTGGAGAGGCCTAACTGCCAGCCTCCTCCCTATTGACTATGTGCCCTGGGTTTGTAAAGACTTTTGTGGCTACCCCCAGCAGTATCATCTCATCACTGGCTGAGGGGATTATCTCCAGCAGACAGCCAGGATCTGCAATCAGGGAGTGACTGCCATTGTTTCAATTTAATGTTGTATAAATCAGTCTCCCCCCCCCCCATTGTACTGTTAATCTCGTTACTGCCCCTGTTGTCTCTGGGAGGCAGATTAAGGGGGCGGTTTGTGTCCCAATATCTTATTTTATGTAAATGTGTGTTTTGATGGATATATCCAGCCCTGTGTGTCCAAAATAAATCGGTCTCGGCTAGTGACTGGGGAACCGGGGAAAGTGTGTTGTCCCAGGATAAGGGAGCACAAGACAGCGGAGATAGTCGGTCGTACTAGCCAGCTCCGTGTCAGATATAGTCTCCATTAAACTGACTGAAAAACAGGCAGTCTTACCAAAATAATGTTCTGATGCGTGTGTCCGTTTACCAGAAGGCATGGCTTCATGTGTTAGAGGGTTTTATGGGATTGTGCTATGAACAATGATTGTTATGTACAAAAGGTGGTAAAAGTGAAACAACTAAAATGAGTTCTCATTCATTAAGTTTTTTTCTACACAAAAATGAATAAAAATAATAATAAAAAAAACTTTTACAGACCCACATTTATGAATATGGTACAATAAAACCAGTTACACTGAAAGGCAACTGTTAAAACACAAATGCAAGAAAATGTTATAAGAAGATCTACAAATTTACTTCAAAGTAGCTGGACATTGGGAACATAGGGTTTTAAGTGTCTGAGTGTTTAACTAGAATGTACTCTTTTTTTTTTTAAGGACAATGTGGAAGGAATAAGCTGTGACAGATGCAAACATGGATTCTTCAACCTTCAGCAAGAGAATCCCCAAGGGTGCGATCAGTGTTTTTGCTCTGGAGTCTCAAACATATGCTTGGATTCCAGATTTACTTATTCTAAGGTAAACATTATCTGAATACATTAAAAAAAGAAGTAAAAAACCTCTAAAGGATACATATCACTAAATATGAAAAATACACTATAAAGTCAGATAATTTAGGGTCATACTGTTGATATAAATTATACGGTATATTGACAGTGACAGCACCACAAAAAGACATCATCAAAAAGAGCGATCACCAAATAAAAAAAACAAAAAAAACAGATTTCAGCATTGATGCAGTACAGGGAGTGTATTCAAGCCACTTGAGTGCTCAAGTTCTGCTCCCTTTATTTATATGTAATATGCATATACTGTATCTGTGATCGCTTGTTAATAAAAATGTTTTAGAAAAAAAAGGAAAAAGAATAATTGTTCACTGTATGAGCCATGTTGCTAAATGTCACGGAATAATCAATGTGCAAATCAAACTTAACACAGGTTTCTTACTACATAAAATTGAATTACCGGACAAAGCTCAATTACAAAAATGAACTAAAAGGAGTTAACTGCATCATTTGAAGACCCGATATATGCTGAAGATCCCTATAGCCTACTAAGATATATATGGGCTAGTTTGAAATGTACCCTTAAAAATTTCTGTAAAAATACAAACCTTTTGAGCAACTGTTTTTTTTATGTATGTTGGTATGCTCTGCTGACAAATGTAATGTTGGTTTTGGTGAGAGGTCCCAAACTACTAATTGTCACTAAGTTTTACTGACAATTGCTAATTCAAGTTTTAGTCAATAAAATCAGCACAGGAAAAGATTATCACTTAAGCTCATAAAGATCACTTAGGAGTGGGGATTTTGACAAGCTCAATATTAAAGACAGAGTTCAACCGTATAATAGTTATAAAAGCAGCATCAAACATATTTTTACTCTTGAGAAAAAGAATAAGAAAACCTTACTTATATTAAAAATTAAGATTTGCAAAACTGTTTTCTCAAGAGTATTGCTCCAAACCTTCTTTACTTTCCTGTCTTTAATGCCACTTTGAGTGTACATATAAATTATAGAGCAATGGGTAGATGACACAGTAACTTTTTAGAGAGGCAACAAATCCTGGTGGTTGGGACATCTGGAACATGTACTGATCTATAACGAGCAGGTGTAGAAAAGTATGACACAGGAAGGTGCACATTTTCACAATAACCAATGAACACACAGGAAGTCGAACCTGAGTATAGGGATTTTAATATTCAGAGGCAGCAATGACATCAAACAGAGTAGCTTTAAGCAAACCTGAGAGCCTTACTATATTGCCTACAATTGAACCAAAAATCGACATATCCAGAAAAACACAGAGAACCAGCGATAAACAAAATCTGGGTTTTAATACAAACATTGTATTCTCTGGTTTACTACTTTGAAATATGTTGCAACCCACAACTAGCAAAATTCTTTGTACTTCTTGTATTACTTTTTAGGTCTCTAACATGGATGGATGGCATCTGACAAGTTTAATTGGCAACATCAGAGTTTCACCAACAAAGGATTCGTTTGATGGACCCCAGCAACTAAGCATTAGAAATGCAGATGCCCAAAATCAAGGCCTGCAAGGTGTTTATTACTGGGAAGCACCTACAGCATACTTACACAGTAAAGTAAGCGTTTTTAATTTTTTTTCTGGAACTTTCATACTTCTTTGTTTGTGTGATTATTTCAATATTCTAGGGTTAAAGGAACAAGGAAAGCACAAATGTATTATACATGTCAATTATGGTTAAAATGATTGGTATGTTTTTACAATTTTCTATATACAATATGACGACTAAAGTTCATGGCCCAAAAGCCAAGAGAACACAATTGTGCGCTAATAGAGGTAATAATCTTCCATATAAAACTGTTTTAAAGAACAGCAACTTAATATAAATGATTGCCTCTATTCACCAAAGAATGAGTCAGTGCGGGATGGTAGTTGAAACTTGTTTGCAGCAGACTAATCTTTAAACTTGCAAATGTATTACCTCTAACTCAAGTTGGTGGGGGGAACAACAGGAACTTTGGGACTCATTAACCCCTTGAGTTCCTTGCAAGTTGTAACTACTTTCTAACTTGAACATTTTACCATGCCTCCTCAAAAGAAATTGTGGTATATTTCCTGTTTAACTAACCATGTACCCAACATATCAACCCAACCAAGATTTTTTTAAAATAATAAATAAAGGCTTCTCCCAGAAAGCCCTAGTAACAAAAGGAGAGATTGGCAAGTTCCCTGCCCTTCCCCTGATAATGCATACGGAGGGATGGAGGCTCATCAGTTTCTCTCAATAGAGCCCATGTATGTCCCCCAATCCCTAGTCCTGTGCCCAGGGGTATCTGAGAGTGAATATAATAAAAACACCTTATTGGGAGGCATAGTAAAAGTCTATTACTTCCATTGTAGTTAATTATTATTATTTATTGTTTTATATAGCGCCATCATATTCCGTAGCACTGCACAATGGGTAGACAGGACATAACAAGTAGTATATAACAACATAACAATTTGATTTATAAAACAATTATGCATTCTGAATATTCTAAAGTTGCAACTCCATGGGGTGTAGCAGTTCCCTTCCGCAATACCTGGGGGATCTCTGATTTCCACAATCAGCTCATATCATATGCCTTTAAGTGATGGAGAGAGTGCAGCGGTCGCAGAGGGGGCAACTAGGGGATCACTAATTCCATAACATAACAGTAACAAATGAATCATCCAGCCACTTGGTGTCGCTGGTACATATCTGGTACATATCTTGTGTACCAGTGGCCCTTTTACAATCCACGGTCATTGGATGGCAATAAGTTTAGATTTTTTAAGTCTAGGGTTTTTTTTAACAAAATTTTGGGACGAGTGGCCCTATTCCATGGGACTAAATTGAGGACACATATTGTTGTATGCAATAAATGGTAAGTAAAAATTCTAAAAGGGTGCATTGGGATGTATATTGTCCCCCACCTAGGATGTATTGAGATACAGATGTCTAGGTAGGATTAACAGTATAAACAGCTTAATATTAGAAACATAATATATTTTAAATGAAAATAATGTTTTGACCATGTCATAAATAAAATAAGTAGTTCTGAAATCTCATATTAGCTTTGATTATACAGGTAATTCAAAGTTGAGATCAGTCAACTAAATAATGCAATTGACGTTTCTATAGAAACAGCAATTACCCACCAATTACCATTTATATTTACATTTATAAGTTAACGGAAAAACCCGTAGAGCAATGTAGAACAGCTCTAATACACAGATTATAAAAGCCATCTACTGCAGCCGTGCACAATAGAAAGCAAAAACAGTTACCGTATTGGCTCGGATATAGGCCGCCCCCGTATATAGGTCGCACCCTAAAAGTTTGGTGCTTTTTTAAAGAAAACGTTTTTTTCTTTAAAAAAGCACCAAAAAAACATGCTGCCACTCTGTCTCCACCCCCCGAGATATGCTGCCACTCTGTCCCCCCCCCTGAGATATGCTGCCACTGTCCTCCTCCCCCCGAGATATGCTGCCACTGTCCTCCTCCCCCCTCGAGATATGCTGCCACTGTCCCCCCCCCCCCGAGATATGCTGCCACTCTGCCCCCCCCCCGACTTACCAGAGGAGACTCCCGGGTGTCTTGCAGGGCTGGCGGGGGACATCTACGCAATACGCGTACACAACTTGTGTACGCGTATTGCGTAGATGTCCCCCCCCCGGCCCCGCAAGACACCCGGGAGTCTCCTCTGGTAAGTCTTGGGGGCAGAGGTAAAACGCATCCTGCGGACGGTCACCGGCTGCGGCGATGCGGGTAAACAACCTCCGCAGCCGGTGACCATCCGCACGATGCGCTTAGACAACCACAACTCCCGTGCCGGCACCCCCCCCGTGGAAAGTGCTGGCAGGGGAGGCTGTCTGAGCGTATCGGGGAGTAGGATGCAGGTCCCCTGCACCGCTGCGGGGGATCTGTATCCTAACCCTGCCCGGCGCCCGGGACTGCATGTCCTGGGCGTCGGGCGCTAGATCCCGAATATAGGCCGCACCCCCACTTTAAAGACTTAAAGTGGGGGGGAAAAGTGCGGCCTATATTCGAGCCAATACGGTATATTTTTTTAACCGAAAAAAGATTATTGGAAAAGAAAAACAGACAAAATGCTATACTTTTGCCATCAGGATTTGCAGGGCCCTGCACAAGATGAAATATAGCAATGCAAATTCACTCAAAGGAAGTTGCAAGCAGGGCACCTACTTTTCTGCATACTCATGTACTTTACAGTTGTGAGAGAAGTGTTGAACTTGAATATGACATTTTAGCACTCTGCTGCACTAAGAACTAGAGAGAACAAGGAGCAGCATCAGGGGAGGACTGGTACCTTCTGGCCCGGGGGGGGCCAAATAGCCCCATCGGCACCTTGTTTCCTCTCCAGTAACAAATGCACTGGCACACATTTGTACATACGTATACTCTCACACTTGCACAAACTTACACACTCATGTTAACACACATATGCAGTCATGTTACACTAACATACACTTACATATACTCACTAAAACACTCTTACGCACTCATGCTAACACACACTTACACATTCATGGTTTCACACAAAAACTTACATATAAATGCTCACACAAACATCCATGCTCTCATACATACACATACATACATCTCACGCACTTACACATACATGCTCATACACACACACATTCATGCACACAAATATACATCCATGCACAGACACATTCATACACACTTGCACTTACACATTCATGCTTACTCACACACTTATACATACACTTTCTTTCTAACATACAAACTTACTTTTTTCTCCCTTACTCTCACCCACTCCCTCCCCTCATCCTCTTACTACATCACAGCTTTCCTTCTGAGGTTAAATAACAAGATGTTACAGAGTTTTACAGTAAGGTCATGTAACATCTTGTTATGTGACCCTGCTGCTTCCCTGCCTTCCCGGGCAGATTCAAAATTGTTCACAAAGGGCTTATTTGACGTGCAATAGTCTGGTCCACGCAGGATCAGACCATTGTGAAGGCTTTTAGACTGCCCTGGGAGGCCAATTACCCCCCGGCCAGCCAGCCTGTGGACAACTGGGTACGAAGAAGCTGAAGTCTGTATCTTTAGAACACAGTTGCACTAGTATCATTTACTATGCTGTTCTACTTGGATGAAACTTTTATTGGCCTCACTAGCCATGGTAAGTAGATCAACTGTAGCAGATCTTCCCCTGAAGGTTTCATAATAAAAACACAACACAGAAACTTTAAATAAGCTTTTTCAGTTTCTATGGCAACAACCCACATTTTTTCCACATGATCATTAAGCATTTATTGTATTATTTTACTGAATGATTTGATTTTCGCTATTCAAAGTAACATTCAGTGGAAGTGTAGCATCTTTACATCAAAAGTCATCATGTTCAAGACTGTTGAGCTATGCGGTTTACACACAAAGGATTACCTTCTATTGAGTTCACAGTCAGGCCAACTCCACTTAGTTACCTGAAACTTCCTAATTCAGTAAAGCTACCTTGACTTCAGTTAAAGTAAACTTGACTGGCGAGTGTTGCTATGAAAAGCAAGGCAACTTGTCTAATCACGAGTTTCATTTTTATAATTTTTAGAATGGTGTCCCCTTTCAATTTTTTATCATTTGTTTGTAGTATTTAGAACGAGTATGTTTTAGCTGTTTGTAAATGACTTTCAATAAAGGCAAACTAGCAAATGCTGTAGATGAACATTTAAAAGTTTTATTTAAAATTGTCTAATCGCAGTGACAGATTACAGTGCTATGATTCTGTGGACTTTGCATTCACTGATAACAATGCATGCAGAATGTTTCATATGCCTCTCTAGGTATTCATCATTATCTGTCCCTTTTCTCCTCTGTTTCTATTCACTGACTGGAATAATAGAGATATGGTGTACCAATCATTTTACATATATTTTTTCAGTGTAGTTGGGAGACCCCTTGTGATTTAAAACCAGCCATTTCTCTTTAAATGAAACAATTTGACTTAATAACTGAACCATGTAAATTTTTGATACTTCAATAATACTGAAGGCTCTCACAAATTACCACAGTACATCTTAACTGTCATGTTACATCATGTGAATTATAGCCATGATGGCATTTTTCACTCGCTTGATTAAGTATCTTAACCACAGCAATGGGTTCCTGTTGGTTTGACTTGTTATTTATTTATTTTATCACTGTCTAAGACAGCCTCTCATGAAAGTGTTGTGATCTGACACAGAAGAAATGTCAGGAGGGAATAAGTCATCAGAAATGTGTGTGTATATTTATATTTAAAGAGTTTTACATGAGCCGTATATCCCAAAATACAAATGATCCTTTTTTTAATGCAACATTTTTAAAATTCATCAATATTTGTTAACATATACATACTTTGACCGAAATTTGAATCAGTCATCTGGTATCTGTTGCATACGCAGGTTCACTAATCTAATGTTATTTCTTTGTACGTTTAATTGTGAGTGAAATTGCATGGCCTTACCTTTAATTTGTAAAATCCACAACCCTGCTACATTAGTTAAATACATAAACTAATGAATACTAAACTGAAAAAAACTATTTAAAATAAGGAAACAGGGGTCTTCAGGACCAGGTGTTAACAAAAAACCCCAATCTTCTGGGTGCCATGAGATTGTCACTTAAAAGGTACTTAAAAAAAGAAAAAAAGGTTCACTTACATTTATAAGTGCCCATCCACAAAGCCCTATTACCATTTAAACCCCCCTATCCCCATAAGAAGGGCATGGAGAGATAAAGGGGAAAAATTCCCTAAGGGTTAATTAATCATTCTGTGCAAGAAGTGGTAAAAAAGGGAGGAATCAAATGGGAGGTTCCCCATTCATTTTTTTAAATATTTTTTTTTTGTTTTCTTTTAGACATGTTTTTTTTGTTTAGGCATTTGTTCACCTGTCACCTATGTACTTGCATATCCTGCAGGCGAGTGCATGCAAGTTTTTTTTTTAAATATATTCTGCTAATGTGAGTTGGCTTTAGTTAACTTTGCAAGTTAGATTTTTTTTTGCTGTTGCAAAACCACAATTTTGCCAGTTAGCAATCAGTTGCACTTTAGTGAATAGACCTTTAGTTTACTACAAAGAATGAAAACAGGTCATAGTTTAAAGCTGTAAGGTCAGAGGCTCTTTTACTGAAGGAGTATTAGGTAAATGGAACAGCCTCCCAAAGTGATAGAGAATTTGCAGGGATCAAATGTTAACATGCATGTGATAGGTATATTGTTATCCTGAATCTCAGAATAGACCAATAACAGAATAAAGTTTACCTCTTTACACTGGGTGTAATGAGCAGAAAAGATGGACTGAATGGGTCTTATATGTTGTGAAATTCTGTATTTCTGACATTTTGTTGTTGTTTGGGATATTTGGAAGTTTTGAGGATATTGGATGGTAATAATTTAAACAAAAATACTGTATGGCTAAAATGAACAGCTCAGAAAAAAATCAACCCTTCAGAAAATATGATTTATTTATTTTTTTAAATAAGAAATGTAAGCTTTAAAAGGTGATATTTTCTCTGAGCCCTTTTTCCAACAGGAGTCGTTCAGAAAGCATTTTCTGCAGAGCGATAAAGCATTATTGTTGTGATATGCTCCGATAGTTCCTCAGTGGTCTGTTAGAAATTCTCATTAAGTGGTAGGAAGTTTCCTCACTTCCAGGTATCAGTATCCAGCATCTGCTGAGTTTCGTTATATCCTGAAAAGTGCACGAGAAGATGGAATTACAAATGTGGGAATAGTTAGGGATCCTGTGAAGCGGGAGATTACTACAGAAGAGATAAGCTGTTTCTGAACTCTGTAAAGGTGGCCATTCTTTTTTTCATGTTCACAGCTTGTGAAAACAGAAACGCTTTTTTAAACTTTGTCAATATGAGAAATAAATGTAAAATATTTAACATTTTTATGATAAGATAGCCAGTCAGGTTTGCTATGTGCAGAAACACACACAAACAAAACACATCAATGTGCATCTGTAGCACATTCATTTTTTCAATAAAAGGGGCTGTCCAAAAATAATTAGAAAAAATTACAACACAAAAAGGGAAAAATTAATTGCCTTCTTTTGGATCAACAGCAACAAATTAACAGATATAGGAAAGGCTGAACTTGATGGACGCATGTCTTTTTTCAGCCTATGTAACTATGTAACCTATCTGCATCTGATGGCAGCAGATTGACAAATGACCTGTACACTGGCCCCCTACATTTGGATGCTGCATTGCATCCTCTGTAGCACTGAAGGGACCTTTTTTAAGTCTAAGAACAGCTTGGGGTCCTTGCCTAATCTAGGGTATAAATATCATATTTGACCCCCATCCCTCTGAGCTGAGAATGGGGATGAAGGCAGTGGCGTCTCCAGGTTTCATATTTAGGGGGGGCACATGGGGGGCCAGGGACCAAAGTAGGGGGGCCAATTATAAAACGGTACATATACACTATATATATATATATATATATATATATATATACACACACACACGTTAGACGTGCATTTTTAACTACATAATATGCACTTATCTCTTTGAAGTAAAGACCGTGATTAAAATATGATTTCAAAATAACAGCTAAAGTGACAGTTATTTTTCATTATTTAATATTAGACCCTGCTGCAGATATATAGAAATATTACATCCTGCTTCCGATATATATTAATATTAACCCCTGCTGCGGATATATATTAATATTAGCCCCTGCTGCGGATACATACTTATATTATACCCTGCTGCCGATATACATAGAAATTATACCCTGCTGCCAACATATATTAATATTAGCCCCTACTGCCGATATATAGTATTAGTCCCTGCAGCCAATATATATAAATATTAGCCCCTGCAGCCAATATTTATTGATAATAGGCCCTGCAGCCAATATATATTAATATTAGCCCCTGTTGCCGATATATATAAACATTAGTCCCAGCTTCCGATATATATTAATATTAGCCCCTGCAGCCAATATATTTGCCACACTGACTGCAGATCAGGGGAAGACAGTGAGAGTCAGTGCAGTGTTCCCTCCTTCTGACTGCACCGTGACATTGAGAGGTCCTCTCCCCTGTAATCATCCCCAGAGTCCCTTTGTCCCCTCATTCACTAAACCATAGCGCTCTTTTACTTACACCCTGTAGTTCAGGTATAGATCAAATAAACAACACATGGAAACAGCACATGCAACTGAATGAGATTAAAAAAAAACTTGTATTTGCAGGTATACATAAATAATGTATGGAAACATAGCATTGCAGGTATAAACCAACAGAACACACAAACCCAGCATTGCAGGTATATATCAACTGGAAATCACATGTACACTCAGCACTGAAGGTTTAGATCAAATAATCAACACATGGAAACAGCACTCCAGGTATTGATCAACTGAATAAGACATGCAAATCCTATATTTGCAGGTAAACATTAATAATGTATGGAAATATAGCCGATACAGATGAACAGAATGACACAAAACCCAGCTTTGCAGATATAAATCAATTGGAAATTACATATAAACTCTGCATTAAAGGTATAGATAAAACCCCCTAAATTACAGGCATAGATCACTGGTCACACACCCCAAAGCCAGCCCTGGTGTCCACACTGCCCACATAGAACCTGACCAGCACCTAAGTTACACATTATGTCAACTTTGTCCCCAAACAGCTGAACGTACGCCGTTTTTGTCCCATAAAGACCTCTCCCTCCCAATCTATCCTATCTACCCCCTCTCCCTCCCAATCTATCCTATCTACCCCCTCTCCCTCTCTATCTACCACATCTGCCTCCCAATCTATCCTATGTACCCCCCTCTCCCTCCCAATCTATCCTATGTACCCCCCTCTCCCTCCCAATCTATCCTATGTACCCCCCTCTCCCTCCCAATCTATCCTATCTACCCCCTCTCCCTCCCAATCAATCCTAACTATCCCCTCTCCCTCCCAATGTATCCCATCCACCCCCATCTCCCTCCCAATCTACCCCCTCTCCCTCCCAATCTATCCTATCTACCCCCTCTCCCTCCCAATCTATCCTATCTACCCCCTCTCCCTCCCAATCTATCCTTATCTACCCCTTCTCACTTCTTATCTACCTCTTCTGACTCTCTAACCCCCTCCTAACTTTCTAACCCCCCCTTTGAAGTTCACTTACCTTGGGCTTGTCCAGCGGTGAGATCGCGAGGTCTCTGTGTCCCTGGTTCTGCCGGCTTCACTGCTGGGCGCCGGATATGACGACATATACCGGCGCTCGGCTTGAAATGCCGGCACTGCGAACCAGGAAGAGGCCTCGCGGTCGCGGAGAAGAGTGAGAGGCGCCGAACGGTTGCTGAGAACTTATTCCTCAGCAACCGCTCGGCGCCTCTCACTCTCTCCTCCGGGTCTATTAAAAAAAAAAAAAAGCCGGCGTTTCAATTGGGGGGGCACACCGGGGGGCACAGCATGATGTAGGGGGGGCCATGGCCCCCTCTGGCCCCCCCTGCCGACGCCACTGGATGAAGGAGCTTAATAATGGGTCATGAGGACTGTTTTCGACCCAAAATAAGGCTTAGTCTTAGAAAACCTATGCACTTTATACTGGACCAAGTGCATTAAAAACTTCTATGATCACTAATAAATGCACCCAATTTACTGTTATTAACCCTGTGCCAGTTTGTAAGAAAGCTGTAAGCAGTTTCTCCCACAAAAGGGGGCAAACAGGCCCTGGAAAATACGTAACTCAAAAAGTCAGATTGATGTATTTTGCTTGATCAATTATGATCTTTTTGCAAAAGAAAACCATTGGGGTTTGTCCAAGATTCTGTCACGATTATGGATTAGGATCCCAGAATAAAGAGAAGCTGACAAATGCCAGGGCTGACTGGATCAGCAGCAGGCTATTAAACATCAGAAACAAAAAACAAATACAGGAGCAAGGTGTAGGAACAAATTGGGCCAGAACCAAGCATCAGGAATGTCAAAGCCTATCAGGAAGCAAGAACAAGGTCCCAGGAAAGGCCAGGTTAAAATGCAAAAATCATCAGACTGGAGAAGAAGACTACAATACTAGAAGCAACACAAACCAAGGACAGAGCAGTGATGAAGCAGGGATCCTTAAATACAGGACTTCCTGGGTCAATCCAGGTCATCAGGAGCCTGGGAGAGGTAAATATGGGCACTACGACGTAAGTGCTTACAGATTCATGGTGAAGATGGTGAGATGAAACTGCAAACTCCAAAGTCTTCTGTGTTGAATTATATGGATAATTTGACATTTGGGATTCCTATTTAATGTAGCATATCAGGTCAAAATCAGAAGAAGCTGATATGTTATTTAACAGCATGAATGATTTTCAAGGTGACCACATTTTTGATTAACTGGGAGGATTCTACTGTAATCCTGACATACTATTTGTGATTCTCTTTTTCTTGGCCATCATCTGCTTGAAAATGCTAATAAGAATAATGAAATGATAATGGGGTCAGACTATGTGATGGTATTTAGCAACTGTGCTTGTGTTACAGTATTGCTCATGAAGTTATTATCGTGTCTCTTAGGTTAGCTGGATCACATTAAATGCTTATTATGTTACAAGCCTAAATAGACAATTAATTGGATTATTGCGCTATTACATAGTAGCAAACTCATTGCATCATTGCTGTATCCCTCTTTTTTTGAGTGCATCCAAAACAAATATACATTTTGGACCCAAATGTATATGTTTTTTTAATACATGGTTTGTGCATAAAATGTGTGTAGTGGTATGTGGATCATTCTGAATGATCAGGAAGCTGCAGTCAAGAAGTGTTTCTAGATTAATCGAAGAGGCTACCCATATGTAGCCTGGGTCATAAGCACGAGGGATATGACACCCTGCCAGGAACCTATTGGTTCGACATTGCCTCAGAACCCAGGGAAGAATGAGGAAAAAGTAAAATGTTCATGCAAACATCCTTTCACACACCCGACAAGTGAAAGTATGTGCCCAGCTTCCGTATCTTGGTAGCGGAGATAAAATAAAATATAGTTTAGCAGGGATACTGGTTGCCAAGAGAGAGAGAGGTTTAATGCTGGCCAACGTAACAGCTATCTTTAGTGGGAATGTAATTAGTTTCACCTTTGGTTTCTTAAATTGCAAATATAATATGACACAAGAAATAGTTACTATGTTGAGTAATTACAACTAAATGGGTGCTTTACAATACAAAGATAAGTTAAGTCATTTTAATCAATGGAATTTTGACTGCTTTATTTCGTAACAGACATTTATTTGATGACTTATCTTTCTTTAATGAAATTTTTTTATCATTTTTGCTTAGAAGTCTTTTTCGTCAAAGACTGTGCTGCAGACAGAGCACAACTTAACTTTGATCAAGGCTATATTTTAAGTCAGTTAGCACTAACACAATTAGAGAAATGGATGTATCCATATTAGCCCAAGAGGAAATGTAGTATTACCGTATTTGCTTGATTATAAGACGACCCCCCCAAAATCTGAATATTAATTTAGGAAAAAAGAAAAAGCCTCAATATAAGAAGACCCTATAGGAAAAAAGTTTTACCAGTAAATATTAATTAATGTAAACTATTTTTTCATATTTAATAAAAGTTATGATTGAGAAAAATATATATATTTTTTTATTTCCTTTTATTTGCCAACCTGCTCCCCAGTTATGCACATCTGCGCCCAGGCTTGCCACTCTGCCTCCCTGATATGCCTTATACCCTCCTATATGCCATTTCTGGAGGCAGAGTGGCATATAGGGGATTAAAGGGCATTTCTGGAGGCAGAGTGGCATATAGGGGATTAAAGGGCATTTCTGGAGGCAGAGTGGCATACAGGGGTGAAAAGGCGCTCGGTGATAGACGTCCGGTGTGCCGGCATCAGCTGAGGTTACCAGACAGGAGGATCCAGGTCCCCCCTCATTTGAGGTCTGATTAGAAGACGACCTCGATTATAAGACGAGGGGTATTTTTCAGAGCATTTGTTCTGCAAAAACTTTGTGTTATAATCAAGCAAATATGGTGATACCTTTTATTGGGCCAACAGATGAAAGGAAGAAGAGACCTCAGGGGTCCCAAAAGCTTATGTAACGTTACATCTTTTTTTATGTTGACGGAATAAAAAGTATCAACTTCCAACCAAGCCTCCATTAGCATTTGAATCATCTGCAGGTAACAAGGCATCTTCTAATAACGTTTGATTGACTGGCTCAGTAAAACAGTCTGTTATGACAATAAATAAAACCCAAACTTGAGGATAATCTCACAAATGACATGTCAGTCTTTCAAACATGCTGTTGACATCAGTGGGAATACTCACAAAGCCATACTTGAGAAATCATTGTCCGGAGAAATGTCATACTGCATTTCCTTTGATTTCCTTTCAGTCATGCAGTCTTGTTTCTTAAATGTTTAGCTCAACCTGGGCTTAGGAGCAAAGGTCTGCAGTCACTATTCCCTGGCTATTTTTAGCCAATTATCTCTAGATTTTCTTAAGCATTGTAGTTTAATACTTAGCCTTTTTAATCTGTATTTTCAGCATTGTTCTGCATTCTATTACAAAGGAAAGTTTTACATGTGATATTTATTATTAATGTCGGGTTCACTAGGCCACTCTGGAAATGGGACTGCTGCCAGACTGACAATACCATGTGTTTGAGGCTGTTTTTAAATATTAGCAGTGAACATGGAAAAACGAGAAAGCTGGAACATATTGCACATATTACACACACACATATAACACACTAACATGCACATACACACTCATGCTACAAATATATGTACACTAACACACACTCAAGCACACATTTGTGTGTGAGAGAGCAGCTGTACTTTCACTGCGAGGTCATGTGATCATGTTGTGTTCCCAGTTCCGCGAGTGGGCCAGTGGCTGGAATTAGGTTATGTAACATATAGAGAAGGGATTCATAAACTAAATGAGGATTACAATATAAATTAATACCTTTTTAATGGACTAGCTTTTGAGAGTATAAACCTCCCAATTGCTTTTAACTTGACATAGGGAAGTTTATTATTTTATATTTTAATATAACTTTCCTTTAAAAACAAATTATAGTACTAGACTAACAAAGCTATCTCAAGTTATATAAATATGTACAAACCTATTAATTAAAACATAAAAATAAACTCAACCCCACAGGCACGTAACACATTCTATCAAGCTCTGTTTAACAGCACATACAAATAGAGTTATAAAGAATAATAATGGAATACTAATGATATATGACTTTAACTTACACTTTTAATAGTATTTGTATCTTTATAGGTGAACTTATGCTTAAGGCTTCTTATTGAAGTGAACAATAGCTAATTACATTCTGAAGTTTGCATCTTGGAAAGAATACCATGCAACAATTTCCAATTTAAAATGTGATGAATTATTTAAAAAGTGGTTTGTTGGCTGATTGAACATTACCTGCAAAGTGTTGCAGACCTCCTTAAGTCACATTTTAAGCTGACTGAATTGAGCCAATTAGCCTACCTGTCTTTTCGATGAGTTGTGACCCATCAGTGGTAATAGCTTATTATTAAGATAGATGGACCCATCTTTCTAGCTGAAGCCTGAGTACACACTTGAACAGTCTGCCTTAATCAAGGGGCTAAAACCTCGCTACTTCTGCTCAAACACAGTGATAGCAACAAGAAAAGACAGTATGCATGAGGAAACAAAGATGACTGTTTAACCCAAATGAATTTGTTTACAGTTTTTCGAAACCTTATTTTATGTGCCTTCAGTGCATATGACTTTCACCTATATAATGAGACACAATTCCTACAAGATTTCTCATTACATAAGTTATGGTGGGTAAAAGGTGATGGAAACCCTTCCACTAAAATTTAAGGGGTAGTAGAAGTATTATTAAACACTCATCTACAGACACCAGACAAGCCAGAAGGCTTGCTTTTCCCTCAGAAATCTCATGGTGCTTTCACAACCACAAGGGATTCTGGGTAGGCACATGCAAATAAGGTTAACAATTATCACCTTTGCCTCTATATCCACTTTATACATGGATTCCTTGAAAGTAATTGCCCGCTGTACAAGACAGCCTTTAGACAAAACTCAGGAAGAGGTACAATAGCCAGATCACCACTCATTGACAGCTGTTTCGTCCTTCATGGGACTCGTCAGCATGAGGTTGTGATACTGGCTTAAAAGCTGAGGCTTGGGGTAGCTAAGAAATATCATTACATAAGTTATGGTGGGTAAAAGGTGATGGAAACCCTTCCACTAAAATTTAAGGGGTAGTAGAAGTATTATTAAACACTCATCTACAGAGTTTTGTCTAAAGGCTGTCTTGTACAGCGGGCAATTACTTTCAAGGAATCCATGTATAAAGTGGATATAGAGGCAAAGGTGATAATTGTTAACCTTATTTGCATGTGCCTACCCAGAATCCATTGTGGTTGTGAAAGCACCATGAGATTTCTGAGGGAAAAGCAAGCCTTCTGGCTTGTCTGGTGTCTGTAGATGAGTGTTTAATAATACTTCTACTACAAGATTTCTGATATGGTTAGTGCAGATAAATCCCATGTACTAATGCTGCATGAACTGTGTGAGGCAATTGCTTTAAGCTGTGAATGCATGAATACATAGTAATGTTAAATGCATACAGCACTGTATGTTCGATTATCTCTTATTTGTAATTTATAAAGCATTTCAAAAATTTCTTCAGGGTATTTTGGCAGCATATAATTACTCCTGCAATGATAGCCAAAGAGCATGCAATAGCAAGAATTTCAATTTGAATATTGAATATAGAATATTCAAATATGATTGATTTCCATGCCTTATTTCTAAATGCAAAAGGTGACAAAGGTTTGAGAAAAAACCACAATGAAAAGTTCTATTCATTTTTTATTTTTTTTTTAAGAAGTAATTTATTGTATTTTATGATATAAGAACAGAAAGAGAAACACATAACAGGTGTTCCATGAAAGCCAGAGCCAAAAGTAAAACATCAACATGGCATAAACACTCAGATCAGGGCACAGAATCAGTGAGTAAACAAGGACATAAGCTTTCCTGTAACAATCATACGGCAATAGGATGCCAAACACAGTATCGTGGTGTATGCGAGGCCGAACAAAAACGAAAAGGCCCAGAGTATACCAGGCGCAGCTGGAACCAGAGCCAAGCTCGGCAGGAAAACGGAATCTTGGTAACATCCGAAGAAAGAAAGCAAGAAGGCAGAAGAAAGACAAGGGAGAAAGAAGTAGAAGAGGTAGAAGAAGGTAAGGAGGGAAGAGGGAGGGAAGGGGAGGAAGCACGACAACTCTCACAGCCAGGGCGCCACGGCGGTGGACGGGGCGAATTTCTCCAGCCACGGTTCCCACGTGAGGTAGAAAAGGTGAGAAGTGCCATGCAGATATGCGGTAATCTTTTCCAGCTTAATAATGTCCCAGATTTTAGCATCAACAGCCGGAACAGTAGGGGCCCCTGACTTCCAAACCTTAGCGATGGACAAGCGAACCGCCGTACAGACACGAAAAATCAAACGTTGGGCCGATGGGGACAGAGTGTCCAGCTGATAACTTCTGCAGAGAAGGGCCGTCCAGGGATCCGGGGCCAAGCAAACTCCAAGGGCTGCACTCAAGCTATTAAAGAAGTGGGACCAGAGAGACATGACCAGTGGGCAGGTCCACCAGGTGTGCAGAAAGGTCCCCTCTTCGTCACAACCGCGAAAACAGAGAGAAGAGTTTGCTGGGAACATGCGATGAAGTCTAGATGGTGTAAGATGCCAACGTGAGAGGACTTTATAACAGTTCTCCTGAACCAGAGTACACGCCGTCACCTTCCAAACATTAGCATAGATCTCGCCCCACTCTGCAGGATCAAGGGAGTGCCCCAGATCCAGCTCCCAGCGCTGCGTAAACAGGGGAGGTAACGGGAATTTAACGTCCAGCATGTGGCGATACAAACTAGAAATCACGCCTCTAGGTTTGTGCGGGAGGCGGACAAGCTGTTCATAAAACGTCGGGTCACAATCCGGATGACGTCTAAGGAAAGCACGGACAAAATGGGAGAGTTGATGGAACCGGAAAAGTTCTGTAGCCGGGAGTCCATGGCGAGTAAGGAGGCTTTGATAGGAGCACGGTACATTGTGCATAAGCAGATCCCCCACCGTGACGACTCCCTTAGTGATCCACCATCAGAAGGGGTGAAGTTGACACCGAGCGGGAAAGTCCGAATTCTGAAAAAGCGGCGTCAACCGAGAGCTCGGGCTCGTAAGGCGCAGCCTATACCTCACACGGTACCACAGGCGAAGAGAATGCAGTAGAGTGGGGCTGGCAGAAATCAATGTCGTGTCGTGAGATGAATGCCACATAAGCCACCCCAGGTTAATCCCAGAGCAGAGGTCCGACTCCAGTTGGACCCATCGGGGAGGAGAGTAGACCACGGAGAGGGAGAGGAGCATCGCCAGCTGTGCAGCAATATAGTACTCATAAATCAGGGGAGCCGAGAGCCCACCAGTAGCTTTTGATTTGTAAACAGTGGCCTTAGCGAGGCGACTCCTGCGGCCCTGCCAGATGAATAGGTCGATCGCCCTTTGAAGGCTATTGACGTCAGCCCTCCGGATAGGCAGCGAAATGGAACGGAATAAATAGAGAAGTCTGGGCAAAAGCGTCATCTTAACAGCATAAATACGTCCCATAAAGGACAGGGCATAGGACGACCATGTCGCTAGATCACGCTTCAGGCGCAAGAGGAGAGGAGGATAGTTAGCTGCATACATTTGTGAAAGTGAGGGTGTTATATATATGCCAAGGGAACGGAGAGAAATCGGTTTCCACTTGAAATCAAAATTAAGGGATAAAAGCTTCACCACAGGAGCGGTAAGAGTAACATTCAAAGCCTCACATTTATCAGAATTAATTTTGTAACCAGACAGGTCCCCAAATCTCTCTAGGAGCTGGTACAAATTGGGCAAAGAAGTAAGAGGGGACGTCAGGGATAAAAGGACATCATCAGCAAATAAGCTAAGTTTATAAACATTACCCCCCACCGAGATCCCCCTAATGTCAGGATGCATACGAATAGCTTGGGCCAGAGGTTCGATGGCCAAAGCAAATAAAAGGGGCGATAAGGGGCAACCTTGACGGGTGCCTCCAAGGATCTGAAAGGGCCTGGACCTAAAAGTGCCGATGTCAACCACCGCAGAAGGGTGGGAGTAGAGGGCCTGCACGCCCTGCAGAAAGGCGCCAGCGAAACCAAAGGCCTGCATAGTGGACCACAGGTATCCCCAGTCCACTCGGTCGAAGGCCTTTTCGGCGTCAAGGGACAGAAGCATTAACGGGGTTCCAGACCCACGACACGAGTGGAGCAGGTTTAGCGTCCTGCGGATATTATCAGGGGCCTCCCGACCAGGGACAAAGCCCACCTGATCCGGGTGAACCAAGCTAGGGAGAAGGGCATTCAACCCGAAGGGCAAGGATTTTGGCAAAAATTTTCAAATCGACATTAATAAGGGAAATTGGCCTATAGCTGGTGCAAAGGGAAGGATCCTTCCCTTCTTTAGGGATCATCACAATCTTGGCCCTCTGCATGTCTGGAGATGGTCGTCCCGTGCCCATGAGGAAGGAGTTAAACAGGGACGTCATGTGAGGAAGGAGCGACGGTGCAAAGGACTTATAATATTTGGCCGTGAAGCCATCAGGGCCCGGAGCTTTAGGATTTTTAAACAGCTTGAGGGCAGCCGAGACTTCTTCCATGGTAATGGGCGCATTAATGGAGTCAAGCTACTCATTGGAGAGTAAGGGGAGTTTACAGGAGGCCAGAAAATTTTGAGTATCGGACGAGAGGGATGGGGAGCAAGACGTCTTCTTACCATCATAGAGGTATGAGTAATATTCCGCAAACCGATCAGCTATTACGGCAGGATCGGAGGACAGGGAGCCTGCCCTAGTTTTAATAGCTCTTACAGTCCTGGAACTGGTAAGGTCCCGAAGTCTACGCGCCATCATGGTATCCGGCTTGTTCGCCTTTTCAAAGAATTTCTGTCTAGTTCGGAGGGTCGCTCGGATGGAGTCAGTAGATAACAACAGATTCAGTTGGCCTTGAGCGGCAACAATATCGCGAAGGAGACTGTGATCACCGGTACGCTTGTGGGTCGCTTGTAAGGTAGTCAGCGAGGTCGTGAGGGCTGTAATCTGAGAGAGACGCTGTTTCCGCCGGGCGGATGCAATCGCTATAAATTGTCCTCGAAGGACCGCTTTGTGAGCGTCCCAAACAGTGCCCAGGGAGACATCAGGGGTCAAATTGTCCTGAAAGTAAGCAGAGAGAGATTGCGTGATGGTCCCCCGCGTCTCAGGATCGAGGAGAAGGGCATCATTCAAACGCCAAAGGGGCCGCAGGTTAGGCGGTTGAAGAGCTGAGAGGGTGATGTCAATCATAGCATGGTCGGACCAGGAGATTTCATGAATGGAGGAGCTCAGAAGCGATGGGAGCAGTTGCTGATTCAGAAAAAAATAATCGAGTCTTGAGTACATTGTATGTGGATGAGAATAAAAAGAGTAGTCTCTGTCGGAAGGGTGTAGTAGGCGCCAAGCATCAAACAGTCCCATCGATTTGGTGAAATGTTGCAGAGGCTTAAAGAGATTTTTCGGACAAGTACGAGCAACTGACAGGGTGCGGTCTAAATAGGGATCCATCACTGAGTTGCAGTCCCCACCAACGATAAGGTTCCCTGGAGGTGCTGTCAGAAGCGAATGGGCCAGTTCATCAAAAAACTTAGAAGTCGGCGGAGTCGGGGCGTATATATTCACGATCGTGACGGGTTGGTCATGAATCAAACAGTCCAGGCGGAGAAAGCGGCCCTCAGAATCCGAAGATGAACGAAGGGCTTGGAAGTGCAGACGTTTATGTATCAGGATGGACACCCCATTGTGTTTGTCTGGAGCGGCAGAGTGGAAATGCGTGGGAAACCGTGGATCCCAGAATTTGGGAATGCTTGCTTTACGAAAATGAGTCTCTTGCAGAAGAACAATATCAGCTTTGGATCGGAGGTAGTGCCGAAGCGCCATCCTACGTTTCTGCGGAGAAAGCAGGCCTTTGACATTATGGGAGACAATCTGCAAGGTGGAAGGGGCTGGAGTCGCCATAGGACCAGATTAGGAGACAAACAAGGGGAGAGAACAAAAGGGTAAAAGAGAACAAGAGGAGAAAAGAAGAAGTGAAAGGAAGAGAGAAGAGAAGAAAAGAGAGAGAGAAAGGAAAGAAAAGACGAGAACACTGGAGGGACAGACCTCCAGGAGAAGCCGAAAAACAAATGTAAATACAATGGACGGAACCACCACGTCCACAATAGAACACCACGGGGGTCACTGGATGGTGAGACGGAACAAGCCCACCCCAGGCAGCAAACATATAATGCAGGAGAAGTACCCCCTGTAAACTGGCACGAAAACGAAAGGCCGAACACGCAGGGACCATAGCAGATCGCCGGAAAGGTGAAGGGACAGATGGCTGTAAATGTGTGAGGAAGCAACGGGAGAAAAGAAAGGAAGAAAGAAAAAAAAAAAAAAAAAAAGTAAGTATGAATGTCAGCGGGTGAATGTAATTGCGTGTGCCAGTGGGTGCATGATCAAATGTAAGGCGTCCACAACACCTACTGTATAGGAATTGTAGGGGAGACTGGTAGGAAGGAATGGAAACATGGGAGTATCTGGGTGCAATCTGTGTGTGTGTGCATAATCCGCAGGACAGCTCGTGCCGCACCCGCGGAGGAGCGGGAGATCCCAGAGACCGGAAACTGATCAGCCAGCACAGCCCACAAGCGCGCAAGAAGCGCAAGCAGAAAAAAAAAAAAAAAAAAAAAGAAATTCGCTGTCGGGCATAATAAGGCGAGAGCAAATTAGCACAGTACAACATAAAAACAAATTACCCCCTGCGCTATAGGGGGAATATGCAGGTGAGGGCTGGAAAGGGGTAGGGGGGGAAGGTCGGGAAAGGGGAGGGGGGCAAGGTGGGGGGATAGGAGAAGGGGGCAGGGAGGGGAAAGGGGATGAGCGGAGAGGAATACGGGTGCTGAGAAGGTGTACAACCCGAAGGGCAGAGTAAATAACACTCGCGGGCGTATGAAGGGACCCAGAGATCCCGAAAAGAGCGTCTAGTACGGCCCCTGGAGAGAGAAGAGGCACTCAAGAAGCGCCGTCAAGCGTAGGCATCATATATATAAAATAATAATAAAAGAAAAAATATGAAGTAAACAAATCAATCTGTGTGTTTTCTTCTCCCCCCCCCCCCTCCAAAATAAAATAAAAACCCAGAAACGCACGTAGAAGAAAGAGAATACAGGTAAATATGGCCGCACTACCCGGACGAGTAGGCGCCGAGGCCACATGTAAAGCAATAGTGATGTAAATCAATAACAAAATCGACCGAAAAAACGCGCAAAATAATAGTCCAAAATAAAACCGGACGAAAATAAGGCACCTATCTGTCCCTTGAGCATAGCACAGAGACCGGCTTAACGGGAGCGCCTCATGAGCACAGGAAACAAATTGTAAATAGCAGGAGTCACCGAAGGCAGCCTGCTCAGGTAGATTCCGGAGACGGTGCAGGGTCTACCCCCACCCGGGGCGACGATCCAGGGGAGGCTCGGCGAAGTGGAGATCTGTCACGACGTCCTGGCTGATGAGGGGTCTCACGAGTCGGCAGGTCCAAGGACCGTGGAGCTTGCAATCCCAGGCGCCGCAGGAATGGCACGGCCCCATCCAGGCCGTGGAGCGTCAGGAGGGAGCCCCCGTCCTGGACTAGCAGCCTGAAAGGGAATCCCCAGCGATAGGAGATCCCCTTCTCGCGGAGAAGATCCGTCACCGGTTTCATGGCCCGTCGTTTGCGGAGGGTGGTCGGTGCGATATCGGCATACCAGACAGGAGTAACGCCGTCCATAGCAGGAGATGTATTCCGCGTGACCCGCAGAATAGCTTCCTTAGTGGTGAAAAAATGGCACTTCATAATGACATCCCGCGGGGGAGCACCATTGCCCGGCCTCGGTCGCAGGGCCCTGTGGACCCTCTCGAGATGAAGTTCGGCCTCAGGTAAGTCCGGTAGAAGTTGCCGCAAATATCGGTGAAAAAAGGATCGCAAATCCACCACGGACTCCGGAACCTCTCGGACCCTCAAGTTGGAGCGCCGGGAGCGGTTGTCGAGATCCTCCACCGCATCCTGAAGAGCCGCGCACGTGGTCTCCAGCCGCGCCATGTCGCCATCTCTGTCACGGCGAGCCGCCGTAAGATCCTCCACTGCCTGTTCCAGGCGAACAGTTCTGGATGCCAAAGCTGAAAGATCCGCCGAGATCGCGGAGAGACCCGACTTGAGGTCGGATTGGAGTTCCTGCTTCACCGAGAGGATACAAGCCTTGAGATCGGCAATATCCCCCCGTGTACAGGGCCCCGCGTCGTCCGCTCCCTCCAGGCCCTCACCACGTGGAGCGTCTTTCTTCTTGAAGTAATCGGGCACCTCAGAGGTAAGACCCGGTTTGCCGCCTCTACGTGTGGACATCTCGCCGGCCTGCAGGAAAAAGCCAGGTAAGTACGGGTAGTATTGCTGTGAGAGCGAAAGTTGCCAGGGATGGAGCAGGAGCTAACTCACAGTGCGTCCATCTTCACCAAGCGCCAGGCCACGCCCTGAAAAGTTCTATTCATTTAACAGCTAGTGCATGCTAGTTTACAGCATTAAATCTTCATTAGTTGTAATAAAGTCCACCATTCATATTCGCTACAACCAACTCCATATGTACTTGTACCCTCGACAAGTGATGTGATGTGCAAGGTAAAAAAACAAGCAACTCAAAGATTTATTAACCTTCAAGCTGCTTGGTAGTTGGAACTAAGTACAGGCAGAAAAAAGCTGCAATGGGGGGCACATGTGGGCTTTGCATTCAGGGCGCCATCAGGGGGGATGTCCGCTAAGCAAAGGGCCTGGGCTCCCGTCTCGCTCAAGGGGTGATCTGAGGCGAGTGCACAATATTGAGGTACCCAGTAACTGAGGTCCAGAGTAACTGAATTCCTAGCAGGGTCATATAGCGTGACCCAGCAGTAGCAGAGAGGCATCAGCGTAGCGAGTGTGCAAGCTACAGTGGTGACAGACCTCCACGAGAGAGAGAAGGATGAAGTAGCATGTGTGCATGTCTATGTGTGCACTGTACTGTAGTTATAAACTCAGTGTATGTTGTATAGTGTGTGTGCATGTGTACAAGAGTCTGGTGTTAGCATGCATGAGCATATGGTGCTTGTTACTGTATGGCATTAGTGTGAATGTTATGTCAGCTTATAGTGTTAGAGTGTGTATAAGTGTATGGTGTTAGCATGCATGATTGTATGGTGTTAGCGTGTGTGTGTTACTGTAAGTTGTTGGTGTTTGTGATCATATGATAGCATGTGTGTATCTGTTACTGTTTGGTGTTAGTGTATGTTAGTGTATGTTGTTAGAATGAGTGTGGTAGTATTTGGTGTTAGCATGTATCTATAGGTGTAAGCTTATGGTGCTATCATGAGTGTGTGTGTCAGCATATGGTGTTGGAGTATCAGGGTTGAGCCTAGGGTTACTAGGAGATGGAGAGGAGTAGCAGGAGAAAGAATGTGTGTGTATATGTAAGTATACATTGTTAGAGTGGGTGTTAGAGCAAGTCTGCATGTTGGTATGTATGCTTGTAAGTTATGGGGAAGCAGAAGAAACACTGCACCCAGACGCCACTAAATCTAAGCTTGGTCTCCACGTTTACTGACATTTGCTCATATCATAATGAAATTAACTTTCAAGGGCATGCGACCTAAATCGATTCTGGTTTGTTTGAATGACCCATCGACTTTTACATATATGAATCAACCACAGCATTAAGAATGTTAAGTGGACAAGTAGGATTCATAGGATTAAATGCAGATTTCTCATTAAAGATTTGTTAATTTCAACCTTATGTATTATCAGTGTTATTCTTATACCAACTGTATGTCTGTGATGAAAGTTAAAATAAAATATATCAGTCTGATGTCCATGGAATAGCCACATGATCCACTCGATGTAAAAAAAAACCCCAAATCACCATAGAATTTAGTTTTTATTACTTTCCCTGCACACAGAGTTGCCATTATCATGATTAATAGTATACTTAGTGCTAAATTAAGAAAGAATTCTATGGGGAAATGTTTCGACATATAAGATAAAGCTTAATGAAGTTCATTATCATCAACGTTATTACAACAAATGCCTAATAAATTAAAAATGAAAGGACACTTGAGAAAGCACATTATTTCCTATAATAGTAAAATCTCTGTGACAAGTTGTGAAAGTGGAAAAAAAATTTTATGTCAGTCTATAGATATATCTATAGATACTGTATATACTCTTTTAAAATCTAGTTAATAAATGAATAACTATATATGTTAAGTTAAATAATAAACATTTGTAATGAAAATGTTTCCTTGTACATTAAATATGTTCACAATTGTATTCATAAAGTGTACTTGTCGCTAATGTTCTGTAAATGATGCACAGTAATCAAATTAGTGTGATCTCAACCTGTATCAGACACAGAAAGCTTTTAAAGCAAGTCTAACTGCATGTCATTTATCAAATGTCATTCATGTACATCTATAATTTGAATGTATGAGATAGCTGTACCATGTCACTTATAGGTCCTGTGAAATGTAGGACATACACAACTGCTCAAAAGCAAAATGATGCCTGTGCTAAATTTACAGAGGGTCACATCATTGTAGCACAGTTACATTTAGGGACAACCTGGCAAAGGCTCCTTTTAAAGACATCACAATCTTTACCTGTAATCCAGCTAGATAGTTATGTGTGTTTCTTAACTTTTATCGGTCCTTGATAAAGAAGATATGGTATTAAGTGCCCTCACAAAAATCTGAGGACTGCTCCTACTCTATACTATCCACAAAAGATTGACTGAATGGAGTGTGCCACCCTACACTACTTTAAATAATTAGTAGTAATTGTGTGTGAGGGGACACCTGCACAGGCTGTGTTTTCAGGTCTTATTGTAGTTGTTTAAACATGAGACAATGTAATTGATGGTATCAACTGACTGAAAGAGATAATAAATTATTATATAAATGCCTCCATGTCTTAATCAATTAAAATAAATACATTTTGTATACAGTCTGTGGAGAGTGTAATCACTAAATATAGATTAGGAACAGTACATTAATCAATTAGTTAAATTGCAGTAAGTCAAATAATCAATGAAAAATAAATAAATAGAGAAAATAAAATATATGAAATAAAAAGTTCAATAGTTCATAAGACACTTTAATTAGGTGTCAAGTTGATGACACTGAATCTTCATCCACTCCGATGCTGCTCATCACAGTGTGTTCGCTGTCCCTCTCTGCCTTTTGGAGACAAATTATAGTACTTCTGCAGTTCCCGTGTGTGAAGCTTAGCAGTCCGGTACTGGAATACGTGGAGCTATTGGTGAAGGTCCACCTAACTCGTTTCATGAGATCACCTCACTTCATCAAGGGGATAGCGGGAAGAGTGCCCGTATTTCTATTGTAACAATGCTTTTAACGCTTTTGATGCTGGGCATCTTTTGTTTTAACATTTTTTCTCTAACAATACAGTATATTTTCTATACAGCTAAACAATAAACATTAGTTAGAAAATAATACTTATTTAAAACAAATGTAACATTTGGCAAGGGGGTCTGTCCCACAAAGAGATGGTATGGGAGTCTGTAGGACGGTACCAAGGGACAATCCAGAAGAGGAGTCAAAGCCCACTCCAATAGGTCAAAGTCCAGATGATCCAACTCATTCACAGTATAAAGGGGTAAACCAGGTTCAATATCATAAGCTAAGGGTCAAAGTTCAAATAATAAGCAGTAATACAGAAGTCATCAGACTACACACAGGGCCACTAGAGCTGAGGTAGGAGTATACCCAGGTATTTATAGGCCCTTGATTGCCATAATAAGCCAGAGCTGAGGCAGAAGCAGGCAGGTATCTTATGTCCATAGGGAGATAGGGAAACAGACAGCTTAAAAGCCACCAGAGAGCATAATGGTTAAGTCTACTTATTACCAGAGGCAGGGTTTCTGGTTGAAACCCCAATGGCTCCTAACACTGCTTTTCACAGCCTGCTTAGACTTTTGCTGTGTAGGTATTATTATTTACTGACGTAGTGAGTGGTGGGGAAATAATTATAAATTAAAGGCATTATGACGGCATTACAATAATGGAATTGCTGTCAAGAAAGTGAGAGTCAATGTACATAATTAATGTGAACAACAAAAAATAAAGAGGCCTTGATGAAGCCAACAGCTTGCTATCTGCATATAGGATTATGTCTTTTCTGTATAGATGCATTGTGCCTGACAAATACTCCCAACCGGTGCCCCATTAGACAGGTGTTGTGTTGATTGTACATGATCCTTAACTGTACTGTATTGAAATGGGCTTTACGTATATACATTGTCAGTGAGAGCACAGAGTAGCATAAAAATTTATGCCATTCACATTCATTTTGTGCCATTGAAAAAGTTGGTTGAATGTCACCATGAGTATATAACTGTTTCAGACAGATCTGCTAGACAGAAAGATGCTTTACTTACGTTTTAACTAACTGTGAACATTCTGTAGCCGGTGAGATATCTCAGTTGGTAAATGTGTCTGACTGCAGAGCCTATTCAATCATTAGGAACTCAGGTTCACCAACTCAACCCTTCATCCTTCCACAGTCGATAAATGAGTAACGTTCATTGGGTATCTATTATTTCATTTCAAGAATGTGCTCTTTGAGTCCCACTGGGAGAAAGGTGCTATATAACTAGTAGGTGTTATGCTACTGTAGATAAATTAGTATTTGTATTAACCCCTTCTGGACGTCCCGGTCACATGTCACCACCAGACCGGGACGTACCAGGTACGTCATCCCCAAAAACCACCCCAACATCGCCACAATCGTGATCGCGGGGGCACGGCTGCTGATGTCTGCCCAGGAGTCTGGGCAGACCAGCACAGCCACTCCAAGCCCGTCCCCGAGATCACTCCAACGGAGTGATTCTGTAGGCTGAAGGTTTTCCTGCAATCGCGTTTTCAGCTGCCACAGGCAGCTTCAGGAAAAGGGGTTGAGTGTTGATTGTGTTGAATTGGGTTGAGTGTTGAATGTGACCTGACACAACATCCCCCTGCTGCCTGAGGCAGCTTCAGGGACAGGGGGAGAGGGTTCTTCGGTATCCACGTGAGTGTGGAGACCAGCCCCAACCCTCCCCTGCTGCCTGATCGCTCCATGAGAGTGACAGTGCAGCGTTAACCCCTTCAATGTCATGGCATTTTAGGGTTTAAATCCCTTTTTGTATGGGGCTCTGCTGCTGGTAGTCTGCCTGGAAGCCCAGGCAGACCAGCAACAGCAAAAACGAGCCCCCACAAGCCCTTTGATCACTCCTGTAGGCATGGAAGCTTACAGGAGTGATCAAAGAGACTTCCTGCAATCACTGGTCTATTGACCAGCAATTGCGTACCAGCTGCCAGAGGCAGCTTCAGGGACAGGGGGATGTGGATACCGGGTTCTTCGGTATCCACATGAGTGTGGAGACCAGCCCCAACCCTCCCCTGCTGCCTGATCGCTCCATGAGAGCGACAGTGCAGCATTAACTCCTTCAATGCCGCAATGTGTATGACACAATCGCGGCATTGCAGGGATTAACATTTGTCCCCACAAGCTTGTGGGGACTAAATATCAGTCACTGCTGTGCTCCACTGGAGCATTAGCATTGAAAGAGTTTAAAAAAATTATCAACAAAAAAATAACAGCACTGACCTGAAAGTCCAGGGCTCTTCCAGGTCAAATGCTGTGTCACTAACGGTGGTTCAGGCTGTGGATCCACGCTGCAGTACAAGGAAAGGCGCCCCCAAGCGGTGATGACGAGCAGTACAGGAACAACCAGATGGTACTAGGAGCTGGCAATCGGATAGTCGGGGTCACAAGCAGAGGTCAGGACAGGCAGCAAACAACGGATAGCCGGGGTCACGAGCAGAGGTCGGGGCAGGCAGCAGACAACGGATAGTCGGGGTCACGAGCAGAGGTCGGGGCAGGCAGCAAACAACGGATGGTCAGGTTCAAGCAAAGTTCAGGCAACGAAAAGGCAAATAAGTTTCTGGAACGCTAGTGAAGGCAATAAAGGCACTATCACAGGCAAGGGGTACATGCAGACTGAAGGTTTAAATAGTCCTCTAGCTCAGGATCCTCCTACCCCCTAAATTAGGGGGAGGAGGAAAAGAGATAAGTACCCCTTTAAGACGCGGCATAAATATTCATGAGATAGCCGTTCGCGCATGCGCGCGTCCCGTCTAACCTCAGATCACCACACGGGGGCGCTCGTCTAACGGCCGGACGGACCACAACGCGTCTTCCCGCGAACAGAACGAGCAGGGGCTGAACTCGCGGGCTGCGTCTCGGCTCCCCTGCTCGCGGCAACGCTGGAACCGCCGGAACCGCCTGCAAGGTAACATGCTGTGAGTTTAGTAAGTCGCCTGATGATGATCAGATCACTCCTGGCCAATAGGAGTGATCTGATCATTATGGCAGCCCTTGGATGACCCTTAGAAAGAGAGAGGGGTCATCTAGGGTAATTGTGGAAAAAACATTACCGTATTGGCTCCTATATAGGCCGCACTTTTCCCCCCCACTTTAAGTCTTTAAAGTGGGGGTGCGGCCTATATTCGGGGTCTAGCACCCGACGCCCGGGCAGGCAGCGGGGTTAGGATACAGATCCCCCGCAGCGGTGCAGGAGACCTTGCCGGGAATTCCCACGGGTGGAGTCCTGACAAGGGAGATTTTAAAGCACATCTTGCAGACGTGCCGGCAGCGGAGGCTGTTTATCGCCGCTGCCGGTGAACATCTGCGCGCACAATCTTCCTTGCCGGTACTTCCCACGGGGGGAGTGCCGGCACGGGAGATTGTCTAAGCGCATCGCGCAGATGTGCAGCGGCGATGTGCGTAAACAGCCCCCGCTGCCGGCACATCGTGCAGACGTGCCGGCAGCGGAGGTTGTTAACGCTTGCATCGCCGCAACCGGTGAACGTCTGCGCGATGTACGCTAATGATCTTCCTAGCTGGCACTTCCCACGGCGGAAGTGCCAGCACTGGAAGTTGAGTACGCGTACTGCGTAGCTGTCCCCCGCCGGCCCTGCAAGACCCCGGGGAGTCTGCACCAGTAAGTCTAGGGGGGGGACCTCTTGGGGGCAGAGTGGCAGCATATCTCAGGGGGGGTAGAGTGGCAGCATATCTCGGGGGGGCACATCTCGGGGGCAGAGTGCATATCTCAGGGGGAGATAGAGTGGCAAGATATCTCGGGGGGGCAGGGTGGCAGCATATCTGGTGAGGGCAGAGTGGCAGCATGTCTGGGAAGGGCAGAGTGGCAGCATATGTAAGTGGTTTTTTTTTTACTAAGAATTTTTTTTCTTTAAAAAAGCACCTAACTTTTAGGGTACGGCCTATATTCGGGTGCGGCCTATATCTGAGCCAATACGGTAATAAAAAAAAATATTATTACCTGATCACTTGTCGGTGACATTATTGATTATTGATCGGTCTCCCTGGTCAATGTCAGTGGCCTAAACTTGTCACTAACAAGACTGAAAACTGTCAGAATTACCCTAGTTGAGCACCTTGACTTGTCTAATGTTCATAAACATATACTTTATGGGGTAATTTAAATTGGGGGGCTTCCAAAATGTCCCAAGTGGGATATGGGCCCAGCAAACCAATTTCTGAAAAATTGTGCATGTTCCAGTTTTGGCCTCATAGCTTCCTCAAAAAATGCATGAACCATGCATGTGAGGCCTTGTTGGAATCAGGGGATGTTGGTGAACAAAATGTGATTCCACTGTTGCACTTATGGTGTGCAAGAAATTCAATACAACATTGAAGTTTATGAGTTAAAAAAACGCAATAAAATAATTTCCCTGTGAAGTTTGGCAGACATCAGTGAAGAAATAGCTGCCTGAAAACTGTCAAAATTACCCTAGTTGAACACCTTGACTTGTCTGCTGTTCATAAACATATACTTTTATGTGGTAATGTACAGTGGGGGGCCTCCAAAATGTCCCAAATGGGATATGGGCCCAGTAAACCAATTTCTGAAAATTCCAAATTTGAATACTAAAATGCGCATGTTCCATTTTTGCCCTCATAGCTACCTCAAAAAATGCAGGAACCATGCATGTGAGACCTTGTTGGAACCGGGGGATGTTGGTGAACACACTTTGGTGTTTTTTTCTGCAGTTGCACATATTCTATACAAAATATAATATGAAATCTAAAGCAACATTGCAACATATGCAAAAAATTGGCAATAAAATCCCTGTTTTAAAAGTGTCAAAATTACCCTAGTTGTACACCTTGACTTATCTACTGTTCATAAACATATAATTTTGGGGGGATAATCAGTATCTGTGACAACTATTGGAGTTATTAGCCTACCATGCAAAATTTGAAAAAAATTACTTTTTAAAAACGTGATGCATGCCTTGCAATATTTGCCCTATACTGGTCAAAATAGATGAAAATCCTGGCCATATTGGGTGGTTTCCAAATCAGGACAAGTTAATGAATATATTTTGGATAATTTTTTCCCATTGGTTCAATGTGTGTACAAATACATTTTTTTTTCATTTTCCCCCACTTTTTCCAGTTTATTTCAAACAAAACAATGTACTACCCAGCTTAATATGGTTTCAAATGAAAGTCCTACTTGTGCTGAAAAAAACCCAATATATGATTTGTGTGGGTGCACTAATTGATAAGAGAGAAATTACAGTTGAAGAAAGACATAGCAAAAACACAAAAACGGCTCCGGTCTTTTAGAGACACCTTAGTATCAAAACCCTGGTCCTGAAGGGGTTAAACATTAAAGTGCTATATGAAGACTGAAAAGCAATCAGATGTTGATTTCTCTCTGACGCACACATTGTCTTGTTAATGCAAGCAAATTATGTCCATAAGCATGTCCATGGGGGAAAAATCATTGAAACTGCAATTTTTTGTTTAAAATATGGCTGCTTTCAGGCCCTAACATTTGATTTGTGCGATGTGCGAATCATCTCTGATTATGTTTTTTCACATGTTATAAAAAAGCATTAGATACATTTTTTGTTTTTGTTTCAATAGATCTTTATTTGTTTTTTGATATAGACAAAGAGTCAAACAGATATACATACATAAGACATGTACAGACATTACATCTTAAAAAAAGAGAAAAAAAAGGGAATTTGTACATATAAGCTGCATTAAGAATTCGTGAGGACCCATGAACCCAATTCGTTTCATTATTCATTAATCCATTTCATCTTATCAAGAGTGAAAAGAGAAACAGCCAACAAACCCAAGCACTATTCCATAACTCCCAACAGCTTCTCCAACCAGGAGGCCCATACTACCGATTTATTTACAGAGTAAAAATATGATCTATAAAGCTGTCTTTCCATTTTTATTTGGAGCTTCAACTGAGAAATTGCCATGTTCCAAGCAATGGAAAGATTTTGTTTCCACATACGAGCAATTGTGATTTTCACTGCAATAAAGCATTGAATAATAAATTGTTTTTCCCTGTTACTGCACTTTGGCCACTCTAAGTGTAGTAAGGCTATTGTGGGAGATCGATTTATATTCTTTGCAGTTAAAGCAAAAATAAGATCATAGATCTTAGACCAAAGATTTTTAACGCCCACACAATTCCACCAAATGTGGATAAAATTTCCCTTTTTTACTTTGCATCTCCAGCAAATTTCAGAACAGTTTGTATACATCTTATGCAGCCTCGTTGGAACCATATACCACCTATTCAAGATTTTAAATTGAGTTTCTGCTAACGATAATGAATGGATGGATACTGTAACGTCATATAGGGATCTATTCCAGTTATCCTGATCAATCTTAATATTTAGTTCTTGTTCTCCAGCTATTAATATATGGGATGTTTTACCAAGCATAACAAAACAAATTAGTTCTGAACACTTCGATAGCACTTTATCTACAGCGTTTCCTGTAAATATTTTCCTAAATCGTGTGGACAGCTCCCGATTAGGTTTCCATAGCTCTTTCAATAAAAAGTTTTTTATTCTTAGGTATTTAAAGATATCGGCATTAGATAAGTCTTATTCTTGCATCAGCTGAGGAAAAGGTTTAGGTCCTCCAGTAGCCATAAGCTGATCGAGAACCAATATACCTTTGTTTCTCCAGTCATCAAGATTTATGTTAGGAATAAGATGTTCTACTAATTTAAGTTTAGAGAAGGGCGGAATCCCTCTATTAAGATTCAGGTTTTTTTTATATATATTCCCAAGTTGAAAGTATCTGCCCCAAAATTAAATTGTAGCTTCTTATGTTTAAAATTTGTTTTGGAAATAGAGAATACCAAATGTTATCAGCCAGGTTATTAAAGCCACATGACTCCAACTCAATTGCATACCACCCTTCAGTAAATGAATCTACTAGTTGTAGTCTATAAATATGGACCATTATATTCGCCAAATATATATTTTTAAGAATGGGAAAGCCCAAACCACCGCATTTCGGTTTCCGGGCCATAACAACAGATTTCAATCTGGGTTTTTTAGCTTTCCAAACAAAGCAGATACATTTTTTAATTGTCCTCTTTCTGTTTTGGTTCTTACGTCACTTTAAATATATCTATAATTTTATGGCAATGTCCCTCAATAAAACAATTCTGGAACACCATGTGTCTTTTCTATAAAATGCTAGACTTTCCTTTACAAGGTATCTCCCTGTAAATGGCTATTTTGGGCATTATTAACTAGACCTACACTGTAATAAAACTAAACGTAGAATATTACTTGCAGCAGGGACGAAGGATGGACTGGCTGGAGGCCAGTCTGAATCAGGAACCAAGAACTAATATTTTTTTTCAGACCTGGACAGGGTTTATTGACATACTAGATAATGACCTTAAAGTCAAGATACGGAATACATTCCAGTACACCTCGTGGTCAAACATCCTTTTCTGCATTATCTAGCTTACTTGACCCAACACTTCTTCACTGGTTCAATCTTCTTGAATCCACATTCTGACTTTTTCTCATGTTTATCATTTCTATATGACAGCAGACAAAGTGTTATACTTATGTGTTCTCACCTCGCACAGAAAAGAACAGATTTTTTATTTGTTTTGTCTTTATATTGTAAATTCACTGGAGAACCAACTTGTAGCTTGATGACCTACTCTGATCTCTATATTCTTAACCTGTTTTAAAAAAGAAAATGTTAATGTTATTGTCATCTTCCACATATACTGTATGTATTTAACGACAATCATTCAGGGCACCTCGAGGAACTTGATTTGCAGTTAAATAGTTTTAGGTATGAAGCAATTACCAATTCAGGACATTAGAAGATATTTACTCATCTGTAGCTCCTAGCAAAAAAAAATAAACATTGTGGTATAATCTTAATGCTTAGCACAGACCAAACGATTATCACTATACTTATGGATCCAGTATCCCCCATCATTCTTTAATTCCCAGCATAAATAACACTATACTATGTATATCTGTAGGAAGCCGGCATTTAGTTGGATAGTGATAGCTAATAAAATAAATTAGGCTTCACAGAATATAGTAATTTACATTTATACAACCGTGAAAGCTGAAATAGTACATATGTTCCGTGTAGCACAATGCATAAGTAATTTGCAATTACCATTTAGTGGTTGTTTTGCTTCTAAACAACATTGTTGTGAGTAGAATTAAACAATTATGCAACCACTGTGGCTAGAAAATAGAAAAATGCACTTAATAAAACTTTTTTATAATATCTACAGCATTTATATGATGTAAGCATCTTTTTAAAAACCGTGAGTGATAAAAATATGTCTTGTTTTCAGAGTGATCACAAGAAACTGCAGCCTATGGGTTGACTATTGCATTTGGGCAACTCTTTATACATTTTTAGAGAATGGCAATGGTCAGGAGGCTTTGTATGCCTTCTCCTTTCTTCAGCAGGTATATTAGTATGCAGAGTTGGTTTTAGACATGCTACAATTTCAAACTGGATGTCTTAGCACTGAGGTGGAAATATCAGGAATTTCCAGATCATGCAGGAGAAGGTGGCTTTAGATTCAAAATTGACTGCTCAAAATCCTTTGAGATTCGCTTGTGCTGCAGTTTAGGATATACTTCTGTGTCCATAAAGTTACATAAAAGTTACTTTCCAACTAGTTTGCCTGTGTTAAGAAAACACAGACGCAAAAATGATGATAAACATTTTGTGTAGCATTTCTCTGTTTTTGAGGAGTTATTTAACATTATCTGTAGAAACAATGCCAACAAGATAGCCCTATGGTATATTTATTGCATTTGCATAGGTTCTACTTTACAGTACATGTGAAAAAATATATGAAAAGTTTGAAACTACATTTGAATATGCATGATTATGGTTTGTAAAAGTGCATCTTATGCCTCCACTGCCACCCTCCAATGACAATCCAGTGGACAAAACAGTAATAATATCACCTTCATTAGCTTTCTTATTTATAATATTCTACTTCAAGTTTTATATTAACACTTTTGTAGCGGTGATTTGTATACATGGAAACTTCCCAGGGTTGGCTTCCCAGAATTATCCCTCTTTCTTGAGAATTACTTTATGTAGAGACAGGAATGGTCTGCAGGATTTAGACCCAGAGAGCTTTTAGTAGTAGGAAACAAGGGAAAGTTGGATGACCACATCCTGATTCCAAGAAGAATAAGAAACTGGCCCAGAGACTCTGGGAGACAGAGTTCCTAGGGATGAGGATTTTCTTTCCAATGGACAGGTGTATAAAAGATTGGGTCACATATCCTCTATATCCATGGGTCTTACCATGGATCTTAGGTGGCAGTTTTGTGGAGGTGCCGATGTGGTCTACTGGTTTCAGGAATCATAATCTGGATCCATGCTTTATGTGGGCAATAATAGGGCTTATACATCTTGAGTTAATGTATGGGAAATTGTCTAATCTTTTTTACTTGTATTTTTCTCATTTGTAAGCAATGGTCGTTTCTGACATGTATTGGGGGTTTTTCTCTTTGTGCAGTCAGCCAGCCAAATCATATTTTTATTTCCATCCCAAGCAGTTATGCACAATTAAGTAACATATGAATGTTATGCTGCTTTGTAATCAATTGAAAATTGGATCATATTTTATTACTGTTTGACAGAGGGACAAACATGAGAAGCAAATGAAGTTTATTTTTACAACTTAATCAACTGTGATCCTTTATTTTGACATCACTGGGAACTCTCCTTTATTCAGATCAACAGTTGATCTAACCGGATCTAACCAATATCTACCAAAATCCATAAAAAAAATCCACATTTCAGTTGAGGGGGGGCCAGCCCATATGTATACCCACCCACAGCACACAAAATAGGATTGTGAATACCGCCTCCTGCATGATATATCTAACGAAAAAAACAGTTGATCTAACCGGATCTAACGGATATCTACCAAAATCCATTAAAAAAAACACCAAAATTTCAGTTGAAGGGGGGCCAACTCGTATGCATACCCATCCCCCGCACACAAAATAGGATTGTGAATACCGCCTCCTGCATGATAGATCTAACGAAAAAAACAGTTGATCTAACCGGATCTAACGAATATCTACCAAAATCCATTAAAAAAAATCCAAATTTCAGTTGAGGGGGGGCCAACTCGTATGTATACCCATCCCCCGCACACAAAATATGATTGTGAATACCGGCTCCTGCCTGATAGATCTAACGAAAAAAACAGTTGATCTAACCGGATCTAACGAATATCTACCAAAATCCATAACATTTTTTCCAAATTTCAGTTGAGGGGGGGCCAGCCCATATGTATACCCACCCACAGCACACAAAATAGGATTGTGAATACCGCCTCCTGCGTGATAGATCTAACGAAAAAAAACGTTGATCTAACCGGATCTAACGAATATCTACCAAAATCCATTAAAAAAAATCCAAATTTCAGTTGAGGGGGGCCAGCCCATATGTATACCCACCCACGGCACACAAAATAGGATTGTGAATACCGCCTTCTGCATGATAGATCTAACGAAAAAAACTGTTGATCTAACCGGATCTAACGAATATCTACCAAAATCCATAAAAAAAATCCAAATTTCAGTTGAGGGGGGCCAGCCCATATGTATACCCACCCACGGCACACAAAATAGGATTGTGAATACCGCCTTTTGCATGATAGATCTAACGAATAAAACAGTTGATCTAACCAGATCTAATGGATATCTACCAAAATCCATAAAAAAAAAATCCAAATTTCAGTTGAGGGGGGGCCAACTCGTATGCATACCCATCCCCCGCACACAAAATAGGATTGTGAATACCGCCTCCTGCATGATAGATCTAACGAAAAAAACTGTTGATCTAACCGGATCTAACGAATATCTACCAAAATCCATAAAAAAAAATCCAAATTTCAGTTGGGGGGGGGCCAGCCCCCCTCATTAAATATGCAATATCTCAGTAATTAGACTAGATCTAACAAAAATTTTGTCTGATCAAACCTGATCTAACGCAGAGCTATCATAATCAGTAACATTTTGTTGAAATTTTTGTTGAGGGGGGGCTGGCTACGGGTTAGCCCCCCCTGAAAAAGATTGTTAATATTGCCTATTTTAGAGTAGATCTAACGAAAAAAACAGTTGATCAAACCTGATCTAACAAAGATCTAACAAATGCAATGATATTTTGTAAAAATTCTTAATATGGGGGGCTAACCCGGGGGAGGTCAAAAAGTGGGAACTGCAATATTTCGTTTGCACAAATGTCTAAAATATAGCCATTTGTGACCCTCCAAAGAAGTGCACATTTTCTATATAGAATGCTTAGTGAGAACATTTGTTTTCCTTCTTTATGTTTGCTGTAAGTTCTGTAAAAATCATGTGTTAAGAAATATTTTCACAGTTTACTCCACCCAACATTTTAGATGTCCAAATCAGGACACCTGTGTTATGTGTCTAAAGACAAGAAATGATGAGGCTGGAGTTTTGAAGGGCAGTGCCAGGGGATCATGGACACTGGAAAGCTGTTAGGGGCAGGGGCGTACCTAGAGTATTTGGCAGCATAACTCCTATCACTATATACTAACCCAAACATTGATGTGGTGTAGGCCTACCACTTCATTGTCTGGCTTAGGGATGCACCGAAACGAAAATTCTGGACTGAAACCGAAAATCCAGCATTTAACCAAATATGACCCCCACCATAAAAAAATCTCACACTTTTATGTAAAGTAAGTAACACAGCAAAATAGGACAAAAAATTCAATAACAATATTAATAAATATATATATATATATATATATATATGATTGTTAACAGCAATCATACTCCTATCATGCCCAGGCATACCCAGATTCCAGCATGTACTAGCTGACTTGGCATGATAGGAGTGTGATTGCTGTTAGCAATGATATAAATATATATATATATATATATATATATATATATATATATATATATATAAATATTGTTATTATTGTTGTTCACATGTGAACTCAGCACTGGAGGCACAGAATCAGACATACAAATCCCGTATTTGCAGGTATACAATAATAATGTATGGAAACATAGCAAGAGATAACACTACAGGCATAGATCACAGGTTGCACAACGCAAAGCCAGCTCTGGCGTACACACTGCCCACATAGAACCTGACCAGCACCCAGATTACACACATAGGATTTACCATCTTTGTCCCCAAACATCCCAGCATGAGTCAACTTCGTCCCCAAACAGGCCGGCCTGTGCCATCTTTGTCCCATAAACACCCTGCCTGTGTCATCTTGGTCCGCAACGCTCAAACATCCTACTTGTGCCATCTTTGCCTTTCCACAAATCAATTTTACATCTATCATACACACAAACACTTTAACAGTCACTCACTAATTCACACTTTCATTCACATAATTAATTCATACAATCATTTATTCTCTCTCATTCACACAAATTTACACATTCATTAATGCATTCTCACCACCTCATTAATTATCTCCCTCATTCAGACAATTCATCCACACATTCATTCATTCTCTCACTCATTCTCACTATCTACCCCCCTCTCCCTCCCTTTTCACTATCTACCCCCCTCTCCCTCCCTTCTCACTATCTACCCCCCTCTCTTCTCACTATCTACCCTCCCTCCTCACTATATACATGTTCGGAGCGTAGTACTAAGCCTTGGCTAAGTCTAGGTGTTAGCACTTGATATCCAAGGCTTAGTACTACTCTCTAAAGCTTTTTTTTGTTCCCCCAACAGCGTAAATATTTGCGCTCCTTATCTTGGGTTTAGCGCCCTTATTGGCACAGTTACTTCATAACACGTTATTGTGTCTGGAAACTTGCCACGCACCAGACAACATGCTAATTAGATACCTAAGCATTAAAAGGGATATTATACCCCTCATCACTATCTTCCCCCCCTCCCTCCCTCCTCACTATATACCCCCTCCCTCCTCACTATCTACCCCCTCTCCCCTCTCGCTATCTCCCCCCCCCCCACTATCTACCCCCACTCCCCCCTCCCTCCCCACTATCTACCTCCCCCCACTATCTACCCCCTCCCACTATCTACCCCCTCCCTCCAACCACTATCTTAGGATTTGTATGTCTGATTCTGTTTATTTGATATATACCTTCAGTGCTGAGATCCCAAGTGAATTTCAATTGATCTGGGTTTGTGTGTTGATCTATACCTGCTATCGGCAGCATGGTCTAATATTTATATATTTATATATATATGGGCAGCAGGGGCTAGTAAATTGGTTTTAGATATTTGGACAGGGGTGCAATTTCAGTGCTTGCCATAGGCGCTATTTTCAGTAGATACGCCTCTGCACTGGGAAGCTGCTTCTTGGACTAGGTTGGCAATGGGAAGCTGTTTCTCGGACTAGGTTGGCAATGGGAAACTGTTAGGGGTCAGGGGTGGCTCTGGGAAGCTGTTGGCACTGATAAGCTATTAGGGGGCATGGCTGGCAAAGGGAAGCTGTTTTGTGAGACAGTGTTGGCAATGGGAAGCTGTTTTTGAGACACAGTTGTTTTTTTAAGAGAGATTATATTTATAATTTACCTAGTTTTTATTTTTCGAGAATATATTTATACCAATATATCTTTTATTTATGCATTAAGAAATGTGTATTTATTTGCAGTTTATCATATATGGTAAGTCATTTATACATGTTTTAAAAGTTACCAGTCATTGAGAAACATTAAAAAAGAGATGTCTAAAATGTATAGAAGTATGACATTTTTATGTAGCCAGTAATTGCGTAAATACTCAATAATACACTGGCAAATACATTTTCACTAGTCCCAAGCAATGTTCCATCTAATTTTTCTTAGTTGGCGTGCGCAGAAAATTTGTCTTGTGCAAAAATTTTCACAGACCAAAAATTTTGTGCACACAATATCCGCGCCGCATAAAGTTTAAAAAAAAATATTTTTGGACGTGTGCGCTCTCTAAAAAAGCTATGTGCGCGCGCACAAGCGCACAGCTTAGAGGGAACATTGGTCCTAAGCATAATTTTGATGCAATGCACTGAAAAATATATATTAATAAGGCATTTTTTTAACAAGGCTTTATGTGGCTGACCCAATGTCGGGAATAATTCCAGGTTGTTAAAGTTACTAGTGGTATGAACTACATGGTACCTTGATAAAGTGTAACATTTCAGATATTCCACACTTGATTTTGATTGTAACACCAATTTTTGCCTATAAATTTCCTATCTGGGCTATGTAAAGCCAACAACATCAATTACCCTTTTAACTTTAAATATTATTTAACCTGACGGTAAGTCCATAGCATCAGAACCTTATAAGCATTTTTTTATTAAGGATATGGAATGGTTTAACCTGAATCACTCATCAAATCCACTTGAAGCACATTGTTAAAAAAGTGAAGACTGGACTTTCTCATTAAGAAGGGCATTTTTAGATTTGGATGGGCATTAATTAAAAAAGTTTTCTTGGGGTTTCATCTTTAACACAAAAAAATAAAAGATGATTACACATACAGTAAGGAAAACAATGTACACTGATAATTTGGTCTAAAAAAGTAGACATTATAGATTTAATAAGAATCTGTGTCTACCCTTTAACTTCTTATTACCTACTTAGACAAATTCAATTGAGTTAATACAAATTCTTAAATGAACCCTCAGTTTCCCTCAGTAAATCTTCATGTAGTGCTCTCAAAACATGAATATTTCTTTATTGGCTGTCAGAAGGGATCAGGATGTCTACTTTATGCACTTTATGTACTTCCAGATATCTGTCAATGCTCTTTTTTACTATCCTCAGCCTGGAATTTAAAGCATCTTCCACTGCATATTTTGATTTTCCACTAGATGATTAATAGTTGTTGTGATCTTTTTATGAAGGTGATTTGAACTGCCTGTAATTAGACAGTAGTGACAGCAAATAATGCATCATTGTAAATCTCATGTGTTGACAACTGCATTGATTAATACAGGCACAATGTAGATAAAAACTGGCAAGATATTGATAATTGTAATGTCCATCCCTCTTTCTATCCACAATCATTAAATAGGAAAAAATGAAAGGAAAAATAAACAGCCGCCTCAAAGACCCTCTATTTACCAACGGCATGCTGATGATTCCCCGCCCCGTGCTTGGTGGGGCAAGAGCAATTAAATCAACATGGGTGGTATAGTAGAAAAAAATACTCTGCTCACCCCATCTATTTTGTTTCTGTATATTTCAGTCAACTGCTAGTTCTTGCAAGTTGGCATAAAAAAATCCACGTTTACAGTGGGTATTTAAACTAACCTAGTGGAGTATATTGCCAAACATGTCCCTCACCACAACCACCTAAGGGGGTGGGTGGTTAAAAACCGTGTCTCCTCCTCACCTCATCTTGTTTCTGGTTGAGGGGGATTAAAATAAAATAACTGCCCTTTAGGGACATCCTTTGTAGATGATTCTTTGTGGCACAGCTAATGATGTCTGTTCCTTCATAGACTTTTATTAGTCAGAATGACTGGCTGGGTAATGTAGACTGTACTATCTGCTGTTTACCACAAAGTAGTATGATGAGAAGTCAGGGTGTTATTCTAGTAGATTAGGATAAATTAACAGATATAAAACACATACAAATGGCTAATATGCAGTTACTTGAAAACATTAAGTGATTTACATTATATCACTGTATATCACTGTATTTGCTTGATTATAAGGCTACCTCCCAAAATGTGAATATTAATTTAGGGAAAAAAGAAAGACTACCCTATAGGAAAAAAGTTTTATTTGTAACACCTACCTGTCCGGCCGGGGTCCCACGGCGTCCCTCGCGCACGTCCCCCTCGTGTATTGACGTGCGCTCTACACGCACACGAGGGGGCGTGCGTATTGAGCAGGCACGCCTCCCGGTTCCTGACAGCTCTGTTCGGGCTGCCGCAGCATATCAGCGGCGATCGGAAAACCGATCCGCCGCTACATGCTCGCGGTACCCGACCAGCACCTCATCTGCCTGTGTGGCACTGCCGCGTCGCTCGCGGCAGCAACACAGGCAGAGAGGAACTCGTAGTTTACCGCCGAGGGCATGCCGGCGGCGATCAAGTGTTTGATCGCCGCTGCATGTCCACGGAGGTGGTTTTACCTTCCCTGCCTGTGTGGCACTGCCGCGTCGCTCGCGGCAGCAACACAGGCAGAGAGGATCTCGTTGGGTACCGCCGCGGGCATGCCGGCGGCGATCAAGTGTTTGATCGCCGCTGCATGTCCACGGAGGTTGTTTTCCTCCCCTGCCTGTGTGGCTCCTCCGTGTCCTTCACGGAGGTAACACAGGCAGGAAGTTTTGTTTGTTGTTGCCATCGCGACGACGCTAATTGCGCCGGTCGCGATGACGTCATCTTACCTGCTCTCCCGCCATTGGTTCTATTTAAACCTTCCTGGTTCCTTGTTTCCTTGCCCGTTCAACGAGTCCATGTTAATGTTCTCTGGGTGCTCCTGTTTATTGATTGATCTCCACGTGTACCAGACCTCGGCTTTGTTATTTGACCTTGATCCTGCGCTGCCTGTCCCGACCTCGGCTTTGTCATTTGAACCTGATCCTGTGCTGCCTGCCCCGACCCCGGCTATTGTATTTACCACGCTCCTGTGCTGCCTGTCTCGATCCCGGCTTGTTTTTCGGAGACATTTCTGCATCGTGGGTCCACCTCCTGTGGTGCCTGATCCAGCGTAACATTACTAGTAAATATTAATTCACATGGAAACTATTTTTTCTTATTTAATAAAAACTATGATCCTTTTATTTGCCAACCTGTCCCCCAGTTATGCACATCTGCCCCCTATATGCCACTCTGCCCCCCAGATATGCCTTATACCCTCTATATGCCTTTATCCCCTGATATGTCACTCTCCCCCCCCTGACTTACCAAAGCATCCCCAGACTTGTCCCCCTATGCATCAGACTGCCTGCTGTGTTGTGGGGGCAGCCGGTGAATGTCTGCGCGATGTGCGTAGACAATTTCCGCTGCTACCCGGCACTTCCGCCAGGGCTTCTATGACCGAGCACCGTCAAAAAAGCCCCGGTGGAAGTGTGGGGCAGCATGACCTTAGTATCGTCAACTTCGGCCCCATTCCCCAAATAAGACACATAGACAATGTATGTAATTAAAATTGCTTTATTGTTCGATTTTTGGATAAATTTGGCCACGGTCAAAATCCCGGTATTATCCCCAACCGTGACACTCATTATCATATTTCTTAAACGTTATAAACCACAAATTCTTGGCTACAAGCCAACCATATAACACCGTATATCTATAGGGCTGGTAAGGGCGTAACAAACCACGTCACCTGTAGAGGCTGCCGGCGTCCAAAGCCCAGCAACCACACGTCACCCAACGTATCACCTGAGCAAGGCGCCCAGGGAGTGTTCTGCACTTCCGCCCTGAGGCATGGGCACCACGAGTACAACCATACCTTAGATAGTTGTCTCAAGCACCGAACCAGCCAACCACATATTAACAATGACCAAAATGTAAACACCAACCGCCACACAAGACGATATAACAAAAGAAAAAGAGGGAAGGGAGGGTGGGAATTTCGCCTACTTAAAAAACCTACAAGCTCATCTGTGAGCAGGTTCCCAAATTTATTTAGTTGATGACACCCAGTGCCCTCCCCTTCTTCCTGTTCCTGAACATTCAGAGTGTGGGGGGAAAAGTTCACACAGGGGCCAAGCAGTCACAGAGGATGTATGTATCTAACCAATATTTTAACCCCTTGTTAGGTCATGGGGTGCTCCTCGTTCCTTCCCCGGTCATGGTGCCCCTACACCTATTTCTTGCTCCGGGGCTGGTCTGTAGAGGGGTTTCATCGGACAGACATTCACCAGCTGCCAGAGAGGAGGATCCAGGTCCCCTGCAGCTTGTGGAGTATTTGCTACCTGCAAAATCTGCAGTATACATTCATTCTACACAGAGTGTCCCTGTTCTCCCACCAGTTTACCTTTTCTATGCAAAATTGTTTTGGAAGACAAGTAGAATGTGTTCCATTTGAACAAACGTAGGCTTTTAGAAGAAAGAAAATCAAACGAAAGAATATGTATATCCACATACCTTATTCTAGTTAGCTCTTTGAAATGTTCTGATGATTATCATTGCTCAAACCTTTAATGAAAATATTCGGATCATTCCTTGCATACCTCATGTTTTTCTGACTTAGAAACAGAGGCACAGGCTGGCAACTGAAGAAAATGCAGTAAAATTCCAATATATTTTTAAAACAGCAAATGAAAACCCTATAATTCATTTAAATAAGAACAGTACTCAGAGGTAGTTAATGGAGTTTGAATGCTATTTGTATTGAAATAGATTAAGAATTCCCTATTCAGTCTAATACTCTGCAGAGAAACAGATTTTTTTCTGTGGCTTGCTGCTTACATTACATTATAATGTGCTTTAAATTGTTAGGTTTCAGATCTATATTTTATTCATCGTTATTGGTTATTTTCAGATATGTTTCAGTTATTAGAGTCATAGGGTTTCAGAAGCGTTTGTTCTACAGATTACTTCCCACCTACTCAGATAGTTAGTGAATTATAATGTGTCACTGCTTAGTCTGATAATGTCATATGTTATATATAACTACGCTATAGTATAAAACAACATAAGGTGATTTTAAAATTGTTATGTAACAATGTGAACATTTACATCCGAAACAGATGTGTCCAAGCCAGAGAAACAAAGGCTAAACCTAGCCATGCCTCTGGCCAGCTCTGGCCATTAGGACCGTCTGGAGGAGGAGGAGGATACTATGCTTACATTCAGCACACAATGCTGTCCCTAACTCTTGGTTTTATTCACTAAACTGTGAGTGCTTGTAAATTGGCAAACACTGCTGGATAACAGGAGAAAACCTGCACGAGTTGGACAAAACCCCGACTTCCAAATTTACTAAAGCCAGTTCACATTAGCACTCACAAAAATGTTCTCAAACTCACATAGGCTTGCCTAAGGAGAGTTAAGTGTATGTGAGTTGATTCATTAACCTTCAAGTTGTTGTTGTGAGAATTTAAAAAGTGTACATGGGCAAGGAACTATAAATATTATATGGACAATACATTTCATACATACAACCAATAAATACAAACAAAAATGCATCATACGAACGACAATATGGGTGTAATTAGTAATAAAATGATATTGGTCTTGCAGATACATTTCTTTATGAGACACATAGGGTAGTGTTTAATATATGTTAGATTTTAATATTGCATACCTAGAAAAAAATGTTTTATTGGTTTTTATGTCATGAGCATTTTCCCTGTTTCTTCCTTTTTGAAATATATTTTTTTAATAGATTTTGACTTGGTTAATACTATTTATTAAACATCCATTTATATGCATATTTTAAAATAAGTAATGTAAAATATTATTTTATTGTTTATAGGTTACAGCAGTGGGAGGACAACTCACTTATACAATCTCCTACGACACATCTGTAAAGGAAGATGCTGTTTACCTGGGATACTATCCAAATATCATTATTGAGGTACAGTATTTTACATGCACCTTCCAGCTTTAGCTTGTAAGAAAATAGTTGTTAGAAAACACTGGTCATTCATGAAGAACGATTATGTTGTAAAGTTTTAAAATTTTGATTCTGACTGTATTGTGTGATCAGAGAATTGTAGAAAATTGGTATACCATTCTTCAGTTTCTAGAATTAAAAATGTCTTGCTGGAAGGTTAAATCACTTACATGAAGGGCTGCCTTCATATACAGTATAATAGGACTCTGGGCAAACTACCCCCATGCCTCCCTAAAACCTACCAAGGGTCCACTATGATGATGGCATTTAGTAAAAATATATATTTTTTTATTTGTGATCATTGTACCAGCAAAATATTCATTAGAGATATATACATTAATATTTATACCAGATATGTACCATGGACACTGTGTATGACATTAAATCATGCTCTGGCAATGTAACACCATCGTCAAGTCCAAGTTACACCATAGTCCAGCCCATACTGACACTACACACACAAATTGTTTTCAAAGAAAAGGGTATTGCACCTGTGCTGCCAGCAGACAGCCAGTCCATTGACAGCGGGCCAGTTTGTCATGACAATTGGCAGGTATGTTATTGCACTGAACAGTCTATTTTTCTGTTATGTATTCAAAATATCTATGCAGGGTAATGGCTTGCGAATTGCCAGTACTCAGGCAGATATTCACTTGCAACCATTTGAGGAACATACTGAAGCAATACTGTTACACCCAGAATCCTTCATCATCTATGGAACAGAATACCAAGTCAACAGAAATGACTTTATGATTGTTCTGGCAAATATAAAGAGACTTCTCATCCGAGGAACCTACAGCCTTCAGCCACAAGCCACTTTCAGGTATCAAATCCAACTTGTACTAATTGTACATATCTTTTACTTGGATGACTCATCAGCTAATCATTTACAACTGTATTTGACTCTTTTGTCCCGTTCTTTTTCACTACATATACTGTCAGGTTTTTTTGTAGGGTAAGGACAGTAAAAGCTACAACCCTATTCTAAATATAGAGCAGCCAATTCTGCACATTCTTTCATCCCTTGTGTCATATTGAGAGTTTAATTTACATCATTGGCCTCCCTAGACAGAAAGACTCATTCCCTAAAACAGACAAGAGTAGGGGTGACCTCAAAATGAGTGCATACTAGGCCTTTGCACTTAAATGTGGACTTCATAGAGTGGTAGTTCTCAGTGGTACTAGTGTATGTTGTTAAAGGGAGAGTTCTCAATAAATTTAACAATTTCAATAAATTTAAGTCCTGACATGATAAAAAAAAAAAACCAGAGGCACAAGAGTGGTCTGCATTCAACATCATGTTTGAGGGCAGGGCACAAGCAATAGCGAATCCACTATCCAGGCCAGAGGTCTTAGGCGGAGGAGCTAGAAAGTGACCCTGGCAAGTTACTCTCGTGAGAAGGGCGGTGTTAGCCCTTGTAACAATTAAGTGGCTATGCTCAGATAGATAAAGCACTTTACTAACTTAGTTAAGTTAATTTCCTGACATTCCCCTACTTTGTATGACAGGCACCAAAGAGGATAAATAACTTAACAATAACTTAACAAGAGGGTAGGATGACCTTTAAGAGAAATAATCATGCTGATCCTGAAAGACAAAAATTGTGAACATATTTAAGTACACCAATGTATATGTTTAGTTTTTATACTAAAATATATCTAAGAAAGTGACAAATCCTCTTCAATGCCATAACTTGTAAACAAAGTAGTTTCAAGACACTTGTAGATCAGTACATTCTGTATAATAGAGCTGAAAGAGAAGCATACACAGTTTGAAAGTATAATAGCATTGGAAAAGAAACCTAAGAGATTTGAAGGCTTTGTAAAATTTCATTTAATCCAGGAAAAGTTCTTAAAATGCACTACTCAACTATATCACAAATTATAATGGTTTTGTTTCCCCAGGACCAATTTGGCCATAAGAGCTTTTTGAACTATGTACTCTACTACAGGCTTCACATGATTAGTTAAAACACGTAGAAAGATCAGGTTTGGCCAGGCTAAGTTAAATATAAAGCTGAAATGCACAAGGATATATATGTCAATCATGCCTTCAAAATACTGAGATTCAGAAGCCTTACCGTCAGTGCTTTGTATTAAATTGAAATTCATTGGGAATAAAAATGAGCAAATTGAAGAACAAATGCACTGTAGCTTTCTTAAATGAATAACACTGGAAATTGTTAAACACATTAAAACTCCATTTTCCAAATAGCAAAACCTAATGAAAATTGGAACAGCGTATGGAATACAAATGCTGAGTATTGCAGTGTAAAATGCTTTTGTGTATAGCAGGTTCACATTGTGCCAAATTATATTAAGCATAAGAGCGAGAAAGCAGCTATAGAAGAAAGGTTCTCTTCTAGATTACAACAGACTGTTTCCTCTAAATACAGGTCATGATTTTTCCCTTATACTGAATTTAGGTTGTTTTGCTTTGTCTAAGAAACTTGGAGAATATTGCTTGGGGCAAAGATAAATACTATATCACATGATGTACCTAATTTGTGAAATTAGTTATTAATTAATAAGGTATTATACAACATAGTCTGCGTCGACTTTCTCAAAAAAGCTGTAGATTTATAACAATACCAGTAACTCTATAAACAAACTAGACAAGATCTTATTGTAGAAAAGCCAATCTGATTTGGCACAAATATTCTGTATTTAACTCATATCTTTACAACAAAATGTAATTAGTCATTATATATTTTAAATAATTGATGAATAACCATTTTTGTTGGCATTTCTACTTTTATTTCAAGTAACGTTATGTTCATTTTTGATTTGCTAATGTAACATCTAGGGACCTGATATATAAAGGCAGAAGTGCAGGTTTGCTGGAGCAAAGTGTTAGATTTAGATACATTTCATTTGTTTTATATGGTAATGGCTCCAGGTTTAGCCCCTGTTTTAGCTCCAGTTTTGCTGGTGGCTCCCAAGAGTCCTCATTTTCTTGATTTTTTGTCACTGCCCCTCTATTATACTTAGCTGCCCAACTGCTATGTGGGCATTTGGATCCTCTTGTGGAGGTTTGTGCAGTTACAAATCACACAAGGTAGCTACTTCGGGTATGATGAGTGAGTGGTCCTGCCCCAACCACGTCTCCTCATGGGTTTATCTACAGCCCCTCCCCACCTCTAGCCACATCCGCACGCAGAGGTTTTCCAATTTCAACACCTAAAATGTTGGAGAGGTATCCCTTAGATATGTGTAGGATTCTTCATTCCCCAATTAGGATGCTATTTCATCAGCGATTACAAAGAATGTTTCATGTCATAGACATATTACATGTAGAAAAATGTAAACAATAAAAATTCCTGATTATGACTAAACCTAGGCCTTTATTTCCACGTATAAAGTATACCACATGCTTTAAAAAGCCACCTGGTCCATTATAAAAGGAAACACTAAAACAGAAGTATCTACAAGCATTTTTACTAATTTCAATCAGCATTTTATAGGCCATAAAGAAAAATAATGTAGCCACAAAGAAAAGGAATGTTATTTGAGAATACAGCAAAAAATAAGAAACCAATATGCTGTTTTAGATAAATGCAGATTCACAGCAAGGGGCTAATTTTGTAAATTAGCTGACAGCTGTAAGAAAAGGTATGAATTTTATCATTTTGCTGAATGCCGGGCAGATGTTCTTTTTCAATTGGGCTTACTATTTGGGCCTTGTGTACATCTTGCAAGCCTTTCTTTTTTAGAAGGTTATAGTACACGATACTGTAATTATAAAATGTGTAACGTTTACTTTTTAAAAAATCAAATAAAAAAGATCGTTAAGCAATGCAAAGTTGTTATTTTACTATTTTTTGACAACTTTTGTAGTTACTAGAGCTCTGATAACTTCTTTCTCATCTTAGGCTAAGTGCCGTCACTTTGGAGGTAGGAAGCCAATCCTCATCTTCTGGAAACATCGCTTTGGCTGTAGAGATCTGCCATTGTCCACCTGGATACAGTGGAACATCTTGTGAAGTGAGTTTGGAATGCAATATTATTTACCATACACCTTAAACTTAATACAAATATTATTGTGGCCTTGAGAAAGTATGGAGTTACTCCAAAATCACAAACCATCATGGAGAGTGTCAAATACTATCATCTCAGCCATTAAATATATCATTTTTACTCCACTTTTGTGATTTCTTTGTTTTAAAGTGTTTTTATTTTATCTTATTACCAAAAGCTCAGCCAGGACATTTTCTGCACATTTTCTTTATTTCCCATGACCCTTGATGAGCATTATACTGGAATTCAATTGCAAAAGCATGGCACTCTAACAAACTCCAGCTTTGTTGAAGCTAAGGCTTAGGTTTTTTAATTAAAAATTCTGCTACAAAATACTGAGTAAGTTTCATTAAGCAAGAACATTTTTTACTTTTCATGACAATTGTGCTTGTTTTAACCTTTTGAGTGCCATCCTTACTGCTGGGCATCAAACAGCCCTCCATAGTGTTAATGGGCCAGTTGTGGAAATTGGTGATCTCCCTTTTAACAGCAAATCGAACAGTGGTGCTAGAGGCAGCCTGATCACCCAAAAGGGCAGCTGGTTCCTTTTTATGAAGCAGACCTACTTACCCCCTGGACCTGCAGCATGTGCCCAGCTGGCCTAGAATAGACTATGCCACTGGGTATTATATCAAATGTCCTATGACAAGGCGACTATTCATAAGATGATAAGGCAGCAACATGGTGGCTCATTTGGGCATGCAATTTCTTATCAAGGAATTTTGTATAAATTAATCACATAAAACTAATTGACATGTTTTTTTTTTAAAAATGTAAAAAGTAATATATTTTGAAACTAATTTTGTTTTCAACAACACTGAGACAAGGCACTCAAATTAATTTTGGAGTGAATTAAATCATGGATGGATGAATGAGCCATCCAATACCTTACTTATAATGTATAGAAATTTTAAGATACCAGAATCCAGATTGCTACAAATGTATAGTAGAACAGCAGGTGTATTATTAAGCCATATTATAGTTACAAAAATGATTACAGATAAATAGTATCAGATCAGTCTATAGGTGTTAGCTCCATGTTTTCAAATGCTAATTGTATGCGTACTTCCAATTATATAAACTTGATGTCACTAATCAACTGGTGATGCAAAGATGGTCATTCAAAATCATGTAGTTATCTTGAGTCACCTGTTTCAGATGCATCTACTCTAAGATTATAGGGACAGTCCATTTGTAGGAGACACAAGCATACTCACCAACTTCCTTGGACAAAGGGGGTCAGCCTAAAGGGGCAGCATTGAGCATTAGTTTACCCAGTACAGTGTTTAGGCTGTTAGTGTCTTAGACATGCACAGTTAAAAGGCAATGTGTACAATGTAATGCGCTGTGCATAGGCAGTATTTTAATGCCGAGACAGACCCGGATTTGGCAGGGCAGGACCCCCAAAAAAGGGACTGTCCCAGGAAATTCCTGACTGTTGGCAGGGTTGCATTAGAAGTGATTAAGAGAGGGGCGTGGTTAGCCTGCCGACGAGAATGGCTGCTTAACTTGTGTGCTCCGTTCCACCCGCTCCTAAACTAGCTCGCAAACACCTTCTACGCCTGACATGGGCAGGAATAAAAAAGTGCCAACGGACCCGGGTACTCCGGGGACCGCCAGCAGGGCTCCCGCGGCTTCGCTGAGGGAATATTTCCAGACTCCGGCCCTGCTACACTCTCAGCCGGAGGACTCCAACATGGCGCCGTCTCCCGCGTGCTCCCAGGCCTCGGATGAGTCCTCTTCACAGCCACCATTGAGTGGCTCCCCGGAGCCTTCTTCCCGCGACTGGTGACGCATCTTCTCCACTTTGCCTACCAAAGATGACTTCAGCCTTCTCGTGTCTGAGGTGAAACAGACTGTTCGTGCGGAGGTTACGGCCCTGCGCGCCGATATAACGCGCCTGGATGCCCGACTCTCGACCGCTGAGACCCGGACGCGCGACGTTGACCGCCAGCTTACGTCTTTTCAGCGTTCCTGTACCTCTCGACTTACTCACCTGTTTTATCATCTGGAGGACCTTGAGAACCGGAGCCGTCGTTCCAACATCTGCGTGCGGGGTATGCCCGAGGGAGAACGCCCCGAGGACCTCCGTTGCCTTTTGGACAGGCTGTTCTCCATGATCCTGGGCCGGCCTGACGACCCCAACAGGCCACCTATTAAGTTTGATCGGGCTCACAGGGCCCTGCGATACGGTGGCGGCCCTGGGGATCCTCCGCGGGACATTATCTGCTGTCTGCACAGCTTCGTCCAAAGGGAGGAGATTATGCAGAGAGCCAGGACCCGGCGATTCTGGTCATTTGACGGGCACCAGATTTCCCTCTTCCAGGACCTGTCCCGCTTCACGCTCCAGGCTCGCAGGGCTCTGCGGCCTGTCACGGCGGTCCTGCAGGAACGTGGGATCCCCTATAGATGGGGATATCCCTTTGCGCTGATGGTGCGCAGGGGCTCTGCTGCGGAGACGGTGCGGATTCCTGCGGATGTGCCTCCCTTCCTACAGGCTCTGGGGCTGCCGGAGATCGCCGTTGAGGACTGGCTCGGCTGGGACCCAGGACCTGGACCACGCCGATCTGCCTCCGGGGTGAATGGACGCCGACAAGCTGGACCCCCCCGTCGAGTTGCAGTGGATGACGTTCCGGTTCAGCCTTAGGTGGTGTGCTCCGACTTCGCCGATGCCTCTACGTGGCCCGACGCCGAGTGCTGCTATGCTGCACCCGCATCGCTTATGGACGTCCTCGCTCTCTCTTTGAGGCTTTCTCCAGGACTGACTGGGACTTACTCTCCGTGCCGTGTTGTCCGCATGGCCCACGTGAGCCGTTGTTTTTATTTTATTTTATTTTTTTTATTTATTTTTTTTTGTTTATGTTTATTTTTTTTCTATCTTTGTTATTTTATTGTTTTATGTTGCACGCTGTCCGAGGCTACTGCGTCCTGCGGCGGGGTGTTGTACGGCTCCCCACTGGCAGGGGCTTCCCTTGCGGTGTATGTAGCATACCCACCAATACCTTCCACAGGGGACACCAGTGTGCTCACCCGGCCTTCAAGGGCAAACTCAGGTTTTTAGGGACCCTAAGCCAAAATATTTAATGGTCTAAAACGCAGTTAATCATAAGGTTACTTATGACTACATTTCTTAACGATATATTCTGCCTTCTTTATGTAGAGTATGCCACACTTCTGCAACTCCTTTCCATTCACTGTGTAATGCGTGCCTTAGCCAATGAGGGTCATATACAGCTGGTTAGTCTGCCTATAAATGCATGTGTCCACTCTGGCATCGCTCTCTATCTACTGTGACTATTCGGGGCACTACACAGGGCAAACAGATTAGTGCTTCAAGGTCAACTGGACTGGCAAGGTTGTGTTGGTAAGGGGTTTGCAACCAATGACAACTCTATTAGAGAGTGTCAACGGCTTCTGCATTTTGTTATGCTTTTGGCAAGCAGGCTTGGTAATAGCTGCTGAGCCCCATGTGTACTTGCTGTTTTGGGGCAGCTGTAGGCTGGGATTATTAGTTGAACTGCCCTTTATTCTCCTACAAAACAACAAGCCACGTCTGCAAGCTATTCAGCTCATCTCCTGCTAGGGCAAGTTTGTTTGCTGCTTGGAAGTCACTGAATTTACACTTGAATTACCCTACCTTGCAAGCTTTGCTTATGCACATCTCATTTAGATCTTTCTGCCATGAATCTCGAATCTGTGACCTAGTGTGGAATTTAGTCAGTCTGCCGATTACTGATAGGGTATTAAGATTTAAGAAAAACTTAAAGCTGAAGCTTAAAAGGAATAATAACTGTGAGGCATTCATCGATTACTAATTGTATCCGTATATCCTTGGCAATGCTTTCTCCCGTATCGCTGTTATTTATTTCATATGTTGTGTTGTGGTTTTTTTTTTTTGTTTTTTATTTATATCTATATATGCATGTGTGCATATTTGTGGCCCTACTGAAGTTGGCTGCCCTTGGATCTTCACTGTTCCTCGACGTCGGGTGCGGGGTCTTGGCTGTCCATGCCTGATTGCCTGATTCTCCTGTCGGGGCACTTATTGGTTGCCTGTTGTTTCTCATTTGGCTCTACTGCCTTACTTCGCATTACATTGACCGATTGTTATTTGTTTTTGGTGTTTTTTCTATATTATTTACGTCACAGAGCGGGTGGCGGACCGTTCCGTACTGCTCTTTTCTAGATACAGCTCGCAACTTAGTTATTGTTGCGAAGCATTCTACTTTGGTTGCTACTCTCACTTCCCCACGGGGCTCTGGTGTCACTCCCCCTCTCTCTGGGGTTCCTGTCATCCCCCTCTGGGTCACAGGTTCTGCCCGGTAACTGACACTTTCACCCCACATTACCTTTGCCCTTTCCCTCCTTTCCTGCGGTTTCCTTCCCTCCTTCTTACCGACCTCCCTCCACACCCCCCTGCGCCCTATCCTCCTTTTCTCGCCCTCCCTGTCTGGGACGTTGAGTTCATTGCCTTCCGACATGGCTTACTGTCCAGCCCCCCTGACGGTCTACTCTGTTAACGCTAAGGGGCTGAATATCCCTGAGAAACGTTCTAGGGCACTTAGGGAATTTCGATGCCATAACGCGTCTATTGTCTTGTTGCAGGAAACACACTTTAAGGAGGGCCAGGCACCTATTTTCAGGGACTCGCACTTTTCCACGGGATACTTTAGCAACAATGTAGAGGCCAAGTCTAAGGGCACGGCTGTCTTGATTGCCCGTTCGGTCCCCTTCGTCCTCAAAGCTACTTTACTAGACGCGTCGGGTAGATACACCTTTATTAAGGGCCGGCTGGCGGAGGTCATGTTTACCTTTGCCAGTGTTTATCTCCCGAATAGGGGCCAGCATGCTGCCCTGCGCTCCATTCTCACCTCCCTTGCTGACTTTCAAGAGGGTGTATTGATACTGGGTGGCGATTTAAATGTCCCTCTCTGCCCCGAGGTGGATACCTCGTCGGGATCCAGCTGTTCTCCCCTGAGCCAGTTGCGTTCTATACGCGGCTCCTTGGCGAACCTCCGCCTTGTCGATTGTTGGCGTTCCTTACACCCAGCTGATCGCGACTACACGTTCTACTCCTCACCACACAACTGTTACTCCCGCCTAGACTATATTTTTCTTGCTCAGTCCCATCTTGACCTTTTACGGACTAGCTCCATTCTCCCGATGACATGGTCGGACCACTCACCGGTTTTCATGACTTTGGACTCGCCTTTGTACAGGCCTAGGGAGTGGACGTGGTGACTTAACGACTCTTTCCTGCTTGACGATGCTCTAGTGTCCCAGACGAAGCTGGAGTTGGAGAGTTACTTTGATGAGAATGATAGGCAGGAGACGGCCCCCCCGGTCCTCTGGGAGGCTCATAAGAGCGTGATACGGGGATTCTTTATTCAGCAGGGTTCGCGGCGGAAGAAGGCTCGTTCTCGGGAGATTGATAGGCTTACTGGGCGCATTATGCACCTGGAGACTATTCATAAACAGTCCCTGACGGACGACGACTATCGCGAACTTGTGGCCCTGCGGGGTCAACTTAGTGACTTGTTGAATTCGCGGTATCGACGGGCCTCCCTGTACAGCCAGAAATTCTTTCAGGAACACGGCAACAAGTGCGGCAAACTGTTGGCCAAAATGATTAACCCCCTGAAAAGGGCTACTCACATCCATAAAATTCGCACGGCCGCGGGGGCCGTGTCGCCCTTCCCTTCTAAGATAGTGGAGGCGTTCCACGCCTACTACTCTTCCCTCTATGGTTTATGTCCAGGGGGGTCCCGGGTGGCCCCACATTCTGCGAGCGAGCGTCTCCACCAATACCTGACGCGACATGTTAAACGTAGACTTACCCGGGAACAGGCGGCTGCGCTTGAGGAGCCTCTTTCTGTCGAGGAGCTGTCCCTGGCTTTACGGGCTACGCCAAAGGGGAAGTGTCCGGGTCCGGACGGCCTGCCTCTGGGTTATTCTAAAACCTTCTCGGATCTGTTGCTCCCTCGTCTGCTCTCGGCTGTGAACTCTCTTCGAGAGAGTCATCGCCTCGCCCCTCAGACCCTGGCGGCGAAAATCACCATCATACCCAAGGAGGGCAAGGATCCCTGCTTACCTCAGAGTTATCGGCCCATATCTTTGTTGAACGCTGACCTGAAACTTTTTGCCAAGGCGCTGGCGCTACGGTTGGCACGGTTTCTTCCGCGATTGGTCCACCCGGACCAAGCGGGGTTTGTCCCTAGGAGGGAGGCTCGGGACAACACTGTCCGGCTTTTGAACATCATACACAGGGCGACTGCGGGCTCCCGTCAGGTTCTGTTCCTTTCCACCGACGCCGAGAAAGCTTTCGACAGGGTGGATTGGACGTTCCTACACACTACGTTGCAATATCAGGGTTTGGGCCCCCTCATGTTGACGTGGATTAGGGCTCTGTACGCTGAGCCTACGGCCCGTGTTCGTGTTAACGGTGCTCTCTCCCCACCGGTACTTATTGGGAATGGCACGAGACAGGGCTGCCCCCTCTCCCCTCTGTTGTTTGCGCTGTCTCTCGAGCCCTTCCTGGAAGCTATACGCTCTAATCCTGATATCGTGGGGTTCGGGGTTGATGGAGTGCAGCACAAGGTTGCTGCCTATGCAGATGACCTCCTCTTTGTGGTTGAGAATCCCGTGGTCACGCTGCCCAACATACTGGCTGAATTTCGCTCCTATGGCGAACTCTCCAACCTCAAGATTAATTACTCCAAATCTGAGATTTTAAACGTGTCTGTACCCCCGCAGCTTGTCCAGATGCTGACTACTAGTTTCCCCTTTCGTTGGTGCACTCGGAGGATGAAGTATCTGGGTATCTGGTTAACGCCTACTGTGGACGGGCTTTTTCGGGAGAACTTTCTCCCTCTCCTGTCGACGCTCTCGGCGGACCTTAAACGGTGGTCGCCCTTGTATATTTCTTGGGTGGGCCGAGTTAACGCTGTTAAAATGAACCTACTTCCACGGGTGTTGTACCTATTCCAGACGCTCCCGATCCGAGTACCTCACGACTTCTTTGATGCCCTCCGCTCTGCTGCGACTCGCTTTATTTGGGGTAATGGGAGCCCCAGGCAGAGATTTTCGCAGCTTACTCGACCCAAATCCGCGGGTGGTCTTGCGTTGCCTGACTTTTACAAATACTATCAAGCCGCACACCTCTTGCGGGTCATTGAATGGAACATAGTGGGTCCGACCGCAAAGCCTTGGGTTGCTTTGGAGCTAGGAGAGTTGCGTAGCAGTGTGCTGCACGCAGTGTGGGGCCCTAGAGCCGGTTTGGGGGTGGGGCGACACCCGTTCCTCTCGCCAACTTTGGCGGTATGGAGGGCCACGGCGCTGGGAGCTCGGTTGACCACGTCGCCTTCGCCCCTGCTACCTCTGTGGGGCAATCCTGATTTCGCCCCGGGTCGTGATTGGGCGAGGTTGGAGTTCTTGGGACTTCCCCCGCCGCTTCGGATTCGGGCTCTGCTGAGTGATGGTGGGGTTGTGCCGTTGGAGGCGCTGCGGCCGGGAGTTCCACTTACCTGGACGGAGCGCTTCACATATCACCAGGTTGTGCATTACATCTCCTCACTTCCTACTTACCGTGGCTTACATAGGGACCTGACGATTTTTGAGGGATGGTGCGTAGGGGAGCGTCCTCCTGCGAGGGCTATCTCATCGCTTTATTCCTTCTTGCTCAATACTCCCCTTCCCACGAGACCTTCTTTCTGTGAGACATGGGAGACTGTATGCGACACACGACTCTCTGACGCGGACTGGGAGAAAATTTTTATTTTTACGCACAAGAGTTCTAAGGCTACTAAAACACAAGAGACGAATTACAAGCTCTTGTCGCATTGGTATCGTACGCCCCAGAGGCTACATTCTATGTTTCCGCATACTTCTGACAGCTGCTGGCGGTGTGGCGTGGGCGTGGGCACCATGCTGCATATCTGGTGGGACTGCCCCGGGATACGGGAGTTCTGGAGGGAGATCCACCGGATACTCTCGGAGCTCTCTGATTCCCCTCCGCCTTTTCAGCCTCTCCATATGTTGCTGCATCACACCTCGCTCCCTGTATCCAGATATAAAAAGTCTGTGGTCCGCCATCCCCTTGATGCGGCCAAGAGTCTCATCCCCTTCCACTGGAAGAGCACCTGCCCTCCGACCATCCGGGAGTGGGAGGCCAGGGTTGAGGGGATCAGGGAGCTGGAGGATCTCTCTGCCACATCTGCGCGGCAACGTGAGGTGTATACATCGACTTGGTATTACTGGTTGTCCTATCTGTCTCGACGCGTTTCGTAGGCTCTGTGGCCTGGTGTTCCCGGCCTGGCACCTGTTTTGATGTCCGTTGCTCGCCTCCACTGGGGCTTTGTGTGCTTGGAGCCGAGCCCTGCTTGGCCCTACTCTGTACCTTTTACTGTAATCATCTTGTTGTTACTGTTACCTTGACGCTCTTTTATGGCTCGATTGCCTGTATGATGTCATGCGTATTCTCGATTGTCCCTCCCTCACCCCCGTCCTCCCCTTCTTTCTTTCTGTATCCCTTCCCTCTTTCCCTTCCCATGGAAAATGTTGAAAATCTTAATAAACATTGGATTCTGGAAAAAAAAAAATAAAAAAAAAAAGTGATTAAGAGAAATGTTTGAGGGCAGAGGCAGAAGAGTTAATTGAGAGTGTGTCTAGTGACTCCTTTCTTTAAATAGATGGTACCTGTCTTGTAAGAATTAGTTTTAAATGGTGGCCAATCAGAATGAGACATTGGTGCATCAATTCACTGCTCCTCTATCTCTCCTCAATGTTCCGATAGTTTCCAAGATAACTGATCTGATTTGGAATAAATTTATCAAGCCTATTTTATTTTAATAATAACTTTGTGTAAGTGAATTAATTTTGTTTCAACTGGCCTACTTGCAGTCATGGAAGGAAATATTTAAATTCTGAACAATTGAAAATAATAGAAGTATAATGGCACAATTACCCAATGCACACAGTAAGCTTAAAAAACAATAACTACAGTATTGAAAAAAAACATTGAGTATTGAGAGGAAAGGAAGGGATGGAAACTAATACTACGAATATGAAAAGGTGGTAGATAAGTGGACTGTTTTTTGTTCAAAAGTGGTACAGGCTAAACAGTGAGGGAGTGGAAACATGCATGGGATGGGTATGAAGATATCCTGAATCTTAGACGAGATCAATGACTGATTAATGTTTGCATCTTTACATCTGGAAAAATAGCTAAACTAGATGGGTCAAATGGTTCTTATCTGCCCTAAAATTCTATGAATCTATGTATGACCAAAGACAGTGCTAGTTTGCACAATGATCACTGTCACTCACTTGCATTGGTTTTGAAGAAAGCCCTTAACCCTTTGAATCTTAGTGACATGTACTGGTATTTGTCACTAAACACGTATGCACTAAATCACGTATGCAGGTATTCTTACTATAAACCAGACACCATTGTGTAGGGATTAGTTGGTTTATCTCTCACTTTCTGCCCCAGCTTCCTTCATTTTCTGTTGTGTTCATCTTCCTGTTCTTTGTCCTTTCTCTTTTTTTGTCTGCTCCTCTAGGTTAGAAATCAGTCTTCATTTATTAGTCCTTCACTCACAAATGTTGCTAAGGTTGGTTGCAAAGCATAGCATGCAGAGACAGTATTTTGGTGTGTCAAATTGTGTGCCTCTAACCAACTTCAAGTGTTTCCTTACCTTATACTAAAATTGAATGCTAAGATTATGCAGGATAATTATGTAGGATACACAGTATCACTGTTTACACTGTATGATATACATTTAAAGATGGCAGCTTTAGGACTTGGTGTGAAGCAGTCTGGTGTTCTCGGACCATCTCTGTTTCTGGCTGTTTTCCTTTGCATGCAGCTGTGTCTCTAATAGTAAGATGGTACACAGGTCCATTTATCTCCAAATTCTAAACATGCCTTCTCGTTTCGCAGTCTTGTCTGCCAGGACACAGAAGGATTAATGGTACTGTATTTGGTGGGATATGTGAGCCTTGCCGTTGTTTTGGCCATGCTGATACATGTCATGATATCACTGGAGAATGCTTGGTAAGTACATATAACTTTTATTTGGTGCTTTGCAGTTTATTTGTTTTAATTGTATTTTTTTTTTAAATGTCTGTAGTTTTTATCCATTTTCTTTTAATTCTTCAAACTGTAACAAATCTAAATAGTTTTATTAACTGCTAAGATTATCATGCCTTGTCAACCGACAGAATAGTTTTATCTGGTTGATTTCCATCTTTTTGCTGTAAATTAGGATTCCATCAAGTTTCTATTTTTTAAGCTAAAATTAACCACTTGACGAAAGATGAATGATTTCATTCTATAAACAAATAGAAATAAAAAATGTTTACAGCTATTAGTCGGAAGAACTGAAATAAGCTACATAGGAAGTGATTGATGCATATAACCTGTATGGGTGTCTCGGCTTCTATTATCAGAAGACAGCACCTAAAGGTCTGCTGATTCCATTTAATCCAATGATGTTAGCATAAGATGACAGCACAGGAGTACTGTCAAGATAAATAGCGCTTCATGTAAAGAGTCACAGCTGTCTGGATTTAATAGAAAACATTTATTTTTCTCTGTTATGATGTATTCACTTATTATCAGAATTGATCATATGTAACTGTATGCAATTGCTCCACAGATCTGCTCTGTAGAATAAAGTACATAATAAAATCCCTCTTATAGTGTCAATTGTTCTGTATCACTTGCCCTGAATGTATGTATGACCAATTCATTTTAGGGCATTGTAGTGATATATTATCTGACTTAAACCAGCATTTCTCATTTCATCAGTTTTTTCAAAGCACAAATTGAATTACTGCCAAATTATCAGGCTGTTGTACTTTATCATCCCTGCCTGTGCTTTTTCTAGCACTTGTGTTACTGTTACATTTTGGATGAGGGGGCATCTGGAAATCTTTTTTTAATTTATTTAGTTTATTATTAGAAGTGTGGATAGCAGGGTCCATTTGTTATACATTGTGCTGAAAGAATTGCTAACATATATAAGCATAAAAAGTTATATTCACCTGAACATTGCCGGTGCCTGTTGCTTTTCCCTATATGGCTGCCTGGGTGTTGTGCACCCATTAGCGCTCAGCCAGACTTCCTTCTCTTCTATCCAAGAAATGCTATATGGTCAATTGCATGCACAACACTGTGACACAGTACAGAGGATTATGGCTGCGAAGCACACTTGGCCCCTTTACTTCCCTGGGGTTATTTCATTACCTTCTTCAGTTTAAATAATACAGATCGCTTATTTTAAATAATATATATCCCCCATTTTTTTGTAATAGGGGTTACTACACAGAACTGCATTGCCCCTTAGAATAACAAGATTGTATTTTAAAAATATTTTTTTTAAGTTAACAAAAAATACAAATATAAACCATTCAAGTTTTAGTGAATAGACCCACCCATTTTTATATGAAAATAAACAAACCTCAGATATACTTATGCTTGTCTTCTATTAGTAGTGACATTTTTCCCCGAGATGTTTCTGTTGCAGGGGCCTACCTAGAGTATTTGGCACCCGGGGCGGATCCTGTAAGTGGCACCCCCCCACACACACACCAAATGTAAAGACATCTACAAAATTATGTTAAGAATATTTATTGCACCAATTTGTAAACTGTATGTCAATCTGAAAAATAAATTAATAACTTATAAGTAAAATAAATACGTTTAAATAACAGTGCTTTCTTTAATAACCCGCCAAAAAAAACAGCGTCCACATTGCCCACATAGAACCTGACCAGCACCCAAATTACACACACATAGGACGTGCAATCTTTGCCCCCAAACAGCCCAGCATGAGTCAGCATTGTTCCCAAACAGCCGAGTGTACGCCATCTTTGTCCCATGAACACGCTACCTGTGCCATCTTTGTCCCATAAACACCCTGCCTGTGCCATTTTTGTCCCATAAACACCCTGTTTATACCATCTTTGCCTTTTTGACAAATCAACTATTCACCTATGATTAACACAAACACTTTTACAGTCACTCACTAATTCACTTTCATTCACACAATTCATCCACACATTAATCCATTCATTTTCGCTCTCTCATTCTGACTCTTTATTTCAATATTCTTGCTACCCTCCTTTCTCCCTATCTACCCATTCTCACCCCCTTCTGCCCTATCTACCCCTTCTCACTCCCTTCTCCCTATCTACCCTCCTCCTAACTATCTACCCTCTCCCCCCTTTGAAGTTCACTTACCTTTCAGGAGTCCTGCGGTGGGGGTGCAAGGCCTCTGTCTCCCAGCTCTGCCACTGTATGTAACAGAATAGAGTGATGGGAGTTATGATGTACTTTAGAGCATAATTATATAATGAAAAAGACATTGGAAATGGTACAGCATAACACCCATCAATCTCACACATTTACCAATCCACATTTACCAATCCACACATACCAATCCACACATACCAATCCACATATTCCACACATACCAATCCACAGATTCCACACATACCAATCCACAGATTCCACATTTACCAATCCACATTTACCAATCCACAGATTCCACGCATACCAATCCACACATACCAATCCACAGATTCCACACATACCAATCCACATTTACCAATCCACATTTACCAATCCACAGATTCCACGCATACCAATCCACACATACCAATCCACAGATTCCACACATACCAATCCACATTTACCAATCCACAGATTCCACACATACCAATCCACACATACCAATCCACAGATTCCACACATACCAATCCACAGATTCCACACATACCAATCCACAGATTCCACTCTCACTGTCACTCTCACTGAATGATTTTCCTACCTTTCCTCTTTTCTTCTTACAGCAGTCAGCTCATTTTCTTCCTCTTCGCTCCTCTTCTTCTGTCTTCTTCCGGTTCAGAGGGCACGGACGGCGGTGGGCGCGGCTTCAGTGTTGTGCGCCGGGATCTGACAACAAACCCCGGCGCACAGCAGCAGTTGCCGCGTGGATTGCGAGGGAGCGGTATCGGAGGTCTTTAACAGACTTCCGTCTCCCTTGAGTAATTTTAAGCCGGTCCAAGGGAACCGGCTTAAAATCACTCAAGGGAGCCGGAGGTCTGTTACAGACCTCCGATACCGCTCCCTTGCGAGCCTTCTCCTCCAGCGGCGGACATTACTGTCTGTCTCTGGAGGGGTGCCGGGTGCCGGCAAGTTGGCACCCCCCTGATGAGCGGCACCCGGTGCGGACCGCCCGCCCCCCGCTAGGTACGCTACTGTTCTGTTTTAAAGTTTTTGTATGTTTTTTTACTGGTGATGCTTTCCTGTAATGATTTTTCTTACAGGCACAGTGTAAAAAGCAGGTATCGAAACTAATGGTAAAAATCATAATTTTTGCTATTCTCTATAAAACCCAATTGTACCCATGTGGAAAAAGTAATGTTGCTTTGTCGTCTTGAGCTTTTTGGTGGTATGATTCCATGGAAATAAAAGATCTGTAGCGAGGTTTCTAACAAGCTAATAAATGTTAAAAGGGAATATGGGTACCTGAGTCATCAGATGTAGCACAGGGAAATATGTCATTGACAACACTGATATCAAAGGTTTTTTATTATTGTACTCTGTTCAGTATTTTTATGTTTCATATAATTAACTGTCTTTTTTCTCTGAAAGGCTTGAATACATTTTAGGGTATGTCATTTTCTCATGTAGAACTTATGTTACTCCTGCCTTTACTTTCAAATGGAACTGAAAATTTGATAAAATATGTTTTTGACGAATAAAAGTCAAGATTCCCCAATACGCCACTGTCTTTTCATGAAACTAATTTACAATGTGCATCTGGTTATAACTTGGAAAGTTATTTAATCCATAAGTCTGCCTCACAGGAAGGATTTTGTTATAATCATTGTTAATAAAACATGGCTGTCTCTATAATGATACTTTCCTTTTCGTGAGCAAGAGGAAATTGACTCTGACATATATTACTCTAATCACCTTGCTACTTTTCCTAATTAAAAAAAATATTTTTCTTCATTGTAAACAGAAATAACATTTGTTGAACCACAATAAATAGTTGGAAGGGAAGTCTCTTTGGTATAGCATGTTATTGTAATAAATACAGAATGAGTACAGTACACTAGGCATTGGTGTCCAATCTGACAACGACCACAGTGAGACAATGTTACAGATTCTATCTTGGCTCTAAACTCAAGACTAAACAAATATCTAGTTAAAAGTCAATATATGACCCCACTTATCTAATGTATTTGTTTGTTTTGGTTTGTCAATTTAGTTTTGTCAAGCCTTTTAAATTTTCTGTACTGTACTTATTTGTTGGTGCTATATAAAGAAAAGGTAATAATACATACATTGCATTTATTTAAAGTTTATAGCACCAGGACATTGCATAGCTCTGTTACAATAGTGAAGAATGAAAATACTTAATAAAGTAAAAATATTGTACTTTATTCATGTACACATAGGTTTTCATGGGTTAATTTATTTTACAGACAGAAAAAATATATACGTTCAATATATTAATAGGCCATATACACTCAGATCTATTTGCTTTCCATATTCAGATGGTGCATCAGACTGATTTCCCAAAAAGTTCCTCCTTTTTTACTTGTGGATTCATTGATGGCTGTGAAATTTATAGCTGTTCTCATTTAATGCTCAAATGTCTGTTACTTTGCAGAATTGTAAGCACAATACCTATGGCAGATTCTGTGATTATTGCCTTCCGGGTTTTTATGGAAATCCAACAGATGGCACTGCTGATGACTGCCAGCCCTGCGCATGTCCATTGACCTTAGAATCAAATAAGTAAGTATATTTAAATATCGTTGCAGTTTTAGTGGCAGTTGAAAACACTCAATCCTGATTGAGCATTTAACTGTCCTGATTTAAAGTTTTTATTTGGTAATTAACAAAATCTGTAAGATAAAATAAGAAAGAAATATACAAAATGTCAAATATTAAAGAGGCTTTACAAAAGGTAGGCTATAAAGTTGTAATCTGGTCTTGAGTTCCAAGGTTCTATAAGTTTTGGACCCCCACTGACCTCTTCTGCTTGTGTCCTAGCATTTACTCCAACTGTGACCTATCCATTCACTAAACTTGGAAAAGCGTTAGAAAGAGTCAATCCCACTGAGCAATTCCTGAGAGACGGGCCACATATTACATTTATTTATAGAAACATTGATTTTGACAGCAGCTTAACACAATTCAACCCTCACTTAAATAAATAATGAAGCTGGTGTTAACCTAATATTCAACTCAAAATTTTTATTGCTAAATTCACAAAAGTGCAGAAAAGAGAGCTCTATGTTATAAGAGGTACCAAGCTGTAATACAGTCCCCTTTAGCCCTCGAGGTGCAAGAGAATTTGCAATGGGCTTAATGCAGTAGGAACAGAGCTGGGCCAGGGATAACTAAGCAGCTCTGGCACTTTTTTACAACCGCTAAATAATATATGTAGGGTTACATGTTACGCTTTAACACGCTGTTTTGTGTACAATACATACCGAATGGAACTGCATAGAACATCCAAGAAGAGTCACAATGTACATTATTTAAGTTCTCTACACTTCTGACTGCCTATGTGTTGACTAGCAACTAACAGCCAAAAACAAATACATCTGGTAAAGAATATTTAAATCAGAACAGTCCACGGATCACTTGTCCTTTTGCCTTTTTGCCAGCCTTCCACATCCACATCTAGCAATCGTATTTTGCTGACTGTTACCTATTAAAAATGTTGAAAACACATAAAAAAGATCAAAGGTCGAGATAAATCTTGTCAAAAGAGAAAATGCATAAAGGGAAATTAAAATACTTACATATTTATAAAATCAACGCACTACACAGCCATGAAGGGAATATGGTATGAAAGTAAAAAGCATTTTAATTTGGTCTTATCTGGTGCCAAATATTCCCTTTGCTGTTTGTTTTACAGAAGACTGTACACATTTCATGGACAAAAATCATTTTAAAATGGTTTTTGTAGCTAATGATTTTTTCTTCCTAATTCACTTACCCAAACAAAATGACTAAACTAGCACATTATGAATAATGAATGGAACAGGAAATGCTATCCAGCTAAAGCAAACATTTATTTTTCATTATTGCTCCTGTCAAACATAAATGGATGGATTTAAATCCTAGGCATTTCTGAATGGGTGTGCTGACCTCCTTAATCAGCTGTATGATCCTTAAAAATACAGCAAAGACACCAAATTAAAAGGTTTTTTTTGCACCTACACTAAACAAAAACATTGTAGCCAATAAAATAGTCAATGGAGTAGTCAATGCCTTTTTCATATTTTTTTCAGATAGCCTTTTATCATATTTGTTCAAAAACTCACAAAATATTTTACAAAGGTAAAATTTAGAATGTATTTAGTGATTTGTGTTACACAATTTTGCATCAAAATACATGAATCCACTATTCCATGTTTCATTCTAAAAATCCCATAATTTATTTTATACTATTTTTTAACATTTTTCTTCACACATTTTAGTGACATCAGTGTTGATAGAAAAATAGCCAGATAAATTATCTATGTCACATACATTGGCAAGACTATTCCTTAGGCAATAGAGGTGCCTTCTTCTCTGCCACTATAGTTTTTAGAATACGTGGAACACAACCCCACAAATACCTGTATGGTATCCCTGACAGTCACATTATGCTGGTGACTACAGAAATGGCAAAGCATTAGGCCATGATATTCACCTCCTGTTGTACAGCCACATTATGTACGATCTCCAGTTTTCTAAAATGTATGTACGTCCCATACCCAAATTGGCCAAAGGTGGTTACAGACAATGATTTGTACTTAGTACTTAGTTATCATTTCAGATTGTTCAGGTGATGGCCTTCCTCATAAACAGTAGTCAGGGTAGTTCCTGTTCTGTTGCTAATAACACTAAAAGCAGAGGTTTATCACCTTAAAGGAACCCAATACACACCACACTCCTCCAACCATATTTGAGTCTCATTTATTAGAAACTGATCTGAAGAGGAACTTACAAAGCTAAGGTAGCAGGTAGTTACATCCCAGTTGCAGAAGATAAAAATAGAAAAAGGAACTCTCAAGCACACACTTTGATGCTTGATTGGCAACATACATTACAATGCATATAAATCATTGAAATTTCTTGTAATGCTCCTTACTTGTTGAGCTATACATTATGCAAGGCCAGTTTTTTCAAGACTGAAATGTTCTTGCCTGCTCTCGCTTAAGTTAAAACAAGATAGCTGTCAAATTTTACTAACCTTAAAAAGGTTAAATAAAGTGATTTGGTGGAGTCATTTAATTACTCATAAAAGTAGGCATGCAAAAAGAACCCTCTCTTTGTTATATTTTTCTATCCCTATATAAATGTATGCATTTTTTAAAATACAATATTAATGATATTATCCTCTAAGCAAAATAATCAGCAATGCTGTCCCTTACGAAAAATCACTGCAGTTTTTTCTGAAGTAATACTGCAGTTTTTTGGACATGAAAAAACTGCAATACTGCACTTTTACTGCAGTATTACTGCATTTGTACTTCACGGTACTGCAGTTTTACTGCAGTTATTTTTGTAAGGAAGTACAAATGCAATAAAGCTGCAGAACATTGAAGTACAACTGTAGGTTTGCAATATAAAAAAAAAGTAAAAGTGCAGTAAATGTGCAGTAATACTGAAGTAAAAGTGCAGTATTGCAGTTTTTTCATGTCCAAAAAACTGCAGTATTACTTCAGAAAAAACTGCAGTAATTTTTCGTAAGGGGTAGATTTTATGTAACCATGAAGACTGTGTTCATATATATACAATGAGAAAATAATGGACCTTAATCATGAAAGCTTACAATCTGGAAAAGACAGGGTGAAACAACAGAACTTTTTATATCAGTTAATAAAACAGGACTTTATTGTATTTCTATGCAAAATGTATATTATAACTTTTTCTGTATAACTATATATATATATATATATATATATATATATATATATATATATACACACACATACACACACTATATGGGTATAAGTATTGGGACACCTGACCATTACACCAACCCGGGACTTTTATGACACCACATTCTAAATACATATACATGTAGTTGCCCCCCCCCCCCCTTGCAGCTAGAACAGCTTCCACTCTTCTAGGAATGCTTTCCACAAGATTTGACAGTCGTTCAGTAGAGCATTTGTAAGGTCAGGCACAGGGCCGGACTGGCCCACCGGGATACCGGGAAATTTCCCGGTGGGCCGGCAGGTCCGTGGGCTGGGCGGCCGGCAGACTAACCCTGAAGGCGCCAGGGGCGGGTTGGGCAGGGGGACAATTGCCCCCCAGGCTGCCCGAAATCTAATCAAAGCGGCCACTGGGTGCTGATGCGGACGGCCGGCATCAGCACCCAGCAGCCGTGTGCGATGGCCGTCTAGTGATGGGAGCAGCGTGAGGGGTGAAAGCTCTGCCCCCTCGCACTGACCTTTCACCCCTCACACTGCTCCCATCAGTATGCGGCCATCAGACTGCTGGGAATGTAATCTAAACGGCCGATGCGTGCTGATGCCGCCAGCCGGCTCTGCTTTAATACTTTTTTTTTTACTTTATATGGCAAGCCGATCCAGCTTACCATATAAATAAAAAAAAAAAGTGTTGAAGTAGCTCCGGCCGGCGGCATCAGCACGTTTAGATTACATTCCCAGCAGTCTGATGGCTGCATAGTGTGGGAGCAGCGTGAGGGGTGAAAGCTCCGCCCCCTCGCACTCAGACTGCTGCAGCACCGGATGTCAGGTCAGTGACATCCTGTCAGCATAGAGGAGAACAGTGTGCAGCTACCAGAGGACGGAAGTCAAGAGAAGTAGAAGGTCAGTAAACCAATGTAATTTTTGTACTGTATATTTTTTTGTATTTGTTAAAAACAAAAAAAATCGGCATGTGTTTGTGTGTATGTAAGTGTGTCCCCCTATATGCCACCCTGCCTCCAGAAATGCCGTATACCCCCGATATGCCACTCTGTCCCATGATATGCCTTTTAACCCCCTATATGCCAGAGTTGCATATAGGGGTATAAGGCATTTCTGGATGCAGAGTGACATATAGGGGGTCAAAAGGCATATCTGGAGGCAGAGTGGCATAAAGGGGGTTAAAAGGCATACCATGGGGCAGAGGAGCATATAGGAGGGTATAAAGCATATCGGGGAGGCAGAGTGGCATATAGGGGGCATAAGGCTTTTCTGGAGGCAGAGTGCCCCATGATATGCCTTTTAACCCCCTTCATGCCACTCCGCCTCCAGAAATGCCTTATACCCCCCCTATATGCCACTCTGTCCCATGATATGCCTTTTAACCCCCTATATGGCAGAGTGGCATATAGGGGGTTAGAAGGCATATCATGGGACAGAGTGGCATATGGAGGTATAAGGTATTTCTGGATGCAGAGTGACATATAGGGGGTCAAAAGGCATATCTGGAGGTAGAGTGGCAAAAAGGGGGTTAAAAGGCATATCACGGGGCAGAGGGGCATATAGGAGGGTTGAGGCATATCAGGGAGGCAGAGTGGCATATAGGGGGGGTATAAGGCTTTTCTGGAGGCAGAGTGTCCCATGATATGCCTTTTAACCCCCTTTATGCCACTCTGCCTCCATAAATGCCTTATACCCCCTATATGCCACTCTGTCTCATGATATGCCTTTTAACCCTCTATATGGCAGAGTGGCATATAGGGGGTTAGAAGGCATATCATGGGACAGAGTGGCATATAGGGGTATGAGGCATTTCTGGATGCAGAGTGACATATAGGGGGTCAAAAGGCATATCTGGAGGTAGAGTGGCAAAAAGGGGGTTAAAAGGCATATCACGGGGCAGAGGGGCATATAGGAGGGTTGAGGCATATCAGGGAGGCAGAGTGGCATATGGGGGGTATAAGGCATTTCTGGAGGCAGAGTGACAGGGAGTAAAAGGCATTTCTGGAGGCAGAGTGGCATATAGGGTATTAAAAGGCATATTATGGGGCAGAGTGGCATATAGGAGGGTATAAAGCATATCAGGCTGGCAGAGTGGCATATAGGGGGGCATAAGGCTTTTCTGGAGGCAGAGTGCCCCATGATATGCCTTTTAACCCCCTTTATGCCACTCTGCCCCCAGAATGCCTTATACCCACTATATGGGTGGCATATAGGGGGTTAGAAGGCATATCATGGGACAGAGTGGCATATAGGGGGTATAAGGCATTTCTGGAGGCAGAGTGGCATATAGGGGGTTAGAAGGCATATCAGGGGGGCAGAGCGGCAAGCCTGGGGGCAGAGGTGCATAACTCGGGGGTAGGTTGTCAAATGAAAGGAAATAAAAACCAAACATGTCTCAATCATAGCTTTTATTAAATATGGAAAAAAATAGTCTACATGAATTAATAAAGAAATAAAAGTTTCTTACCAGAATATCGTGAAGAATAATGTGATCAGTGTTTTGTTCCACTGAATAAAATGGAACTTTTTCATCTAAAAATGTTCGCAGTAGCAAATGTTTTGATCCCATTATGTGTAATGTATTTAATTTATTAGGGCCTTTTAACACTTTTGCTTTCTGGCATTTTAATACAAATAATGAGATAAAAAGAATGGCGAATAGTGTGACGCGGGTATGTATAAGGGGTGCGTGTGGGTATAAGAGCTTGACCGTGAGATAAACTATATGGGGCTGGTCTCCAAATTTTTCCAGGGCTGCTTTTCAGTCCCAGTCCGGCCCTGGTCAGGCACTGCTGTTGAATAAGAACAATCATCAGTCAACTGCCTATTAATCTCTGTGGCAGTTCATCCCAAAGGTGTTTAAGATTGAGGTCAGGGCTCTGTGTGGGCCAGTCAAGTTCTTCCACACCAAACTCATCCAACCATGTCTTTATGGACCTTGGTTTATGCACTGGGGCACAGTCATGCTGGAATAGAAAATGGTCTTCCCCAAACCCTTACGAAAAAATTACTGCAGTTTTTCTGAAGTAATACTGCAGTTTTTTGGACATGAAAAAACTGCAATACTGCACTTTTACTGCAGTATTACTGCACATTTACTGCAGTTTTACTGCATTTGTACTTCACTCTACTGCAGTTTTACTGCAATAAAGCTGCAGTACATTGAAGTACAACTGTAGGTTTGCAATATAAAAAAAAGTGCAGTAAATGTGCAGTAATACTGCAGTACAGTGAAGTACTGCAGTAATTTTTCGTAAGGGAACTGTTCCCAACAAAGTTGGAAGCATAGCATTGTCCAAAAATGTCTTGGTATGCATTAAGATTTCCCTTCAGTGAAAGTAAGGTGCCTAGCCCAACCCCTGAAAAACACCCCCATACCATTATCCATCCTCTACCAAACTTTACAGTTGGCACAATGCAATCAGGCAGGTAACATTCTCCTGGCATCTGCCAAACCCAGACTGACAAGCGTAATTTCTCACTCCACAGAACACGTGTCCACTGCTCCAATGGTGGCGTGCTTTACACCATTCGATCTGATGCTTAGGATTGCACTTGGTGATGTGAAGCTTACATGCAGCTGCTCGGCCATGAAAACCCATGAGTGCTTAATCCTGGAGCCTATACCTATTACCTCTGCCCAAACCTCTTAAATAAAGACAGACACCAATATGTGTGTAGGGCATTGGCCACAGCTTTATTGTCCCAGCATTAACAACCAACACAAACATTAACCAACAACACACCAGCTGGGTGGGTTGTAGGGAACCTGTCCAGGGAGGATCCAGGCAGAAAAAGGTAGAACCCCACTCACACCCTCTTCATATACCCTTAAAACCCTGAAACAATGTTGCAGGCACCAATCACTAAACCACTGACATCCTTTAAACCGGCCCAGGCCAGCAGTCATAGTTCTTTCCCTAACTGTCCAGGGAGCCCTTTCCATGGAGTTCCTGCCGCAGTTTTTGTGCTGAGAAAAGTATGGCACTCTTTAGCTATGGACACACCATGCGCTTTAGCACTCGGTGACCCCGCTGTGTGACTTTATGTGGTCTTCTGCTGTTCCTAAATGCTTCCACTTTCCAATAATACCATTTACAGTTGACCGTAGAATATCTAGCAGGGATTACGTTTCACAAACTGATTTATTGCAAAGGTGGCATCAAAGTACCAGGCTTGAATTCACTGAGATTTTCAGAACAAATGTTTATAAATCCAGACTACATGGCTTGATATGCCGCTGACATTGGGTTGGATTGAAACACCTGAATTCAATGATTAAGAGGTGTGTCCCAATACTTATGCCCATATAGTTTATGCATATATATATTTAGAGAGAAAAAAATCATTTGATATATTTGAGTGGTTTAAATATACATTTATATGTAATTATTGAACCAGGCATTGGTTAGGAATATAACACAAGTCAGTTAACTGTTACTCCCTTTCACTGAGACTTTGACCACATAATGTATTTTAACACAGAATATATTTGGGTTATAGACTCCAGGGCACAGACAAGCAGCTGTACATTCCGGCTCATTCACTAGTGAGCAGGATTTCTGACAGTAAGCCCCATCACAACATGCCATTGGGATGCTGCCATTCACTGTACTATATCCAGTGTCGGCAGAAATAGTAGAGCCATTCCAGTGACGATTGGCTGGAGCCAAAGCTAAATGTGTGTGTGTGAGGCTGGAAGAGCATTCCTAATTCACTGTGTTTTCGGAGTAATGTTAACTAAAGGGACGAGGCAATAATGTTTTTAACTTTGTTTTTATTCTTCTTTCTTCCAAATCTTATCCAATGCCAACAACCACAAAGCTTTAGCCCTACATGTCACCTGGACACAAATCGTAGTTTGGTGTGTGATTCCTGCCCTCCTGGATATGCAGGGCAGCGATGTGAGAGGTAAGACATCATGTAGTCCCTTTAATTTCTTAAAATTTTCTGAAATCTTTTTTCTTTTCAAACATCATATTGTATAAGCTATGTAATACCAGATGCACATTGATATTGCCTTCAAATGTATTTTTTATTTTTTTATTTTATTGCATTTGTTTAGCTTTGGGGAAATTAAAATTAGTATTTTTTCTAATAAACAGCCCTGGCTGAAGCACTATTAGTTTTAAAAATTAATCAGTTCTAAAGTCTTCTAAAATCATTATCCTTGTGATGTATTTCCTCATTTAAAAAAGCATCATGGGGCAGGTTTATTGCACATACAAAAAATTGCATAACTATATATTCAGTTTATTAAAAAATATATAGTTTAAAAGCATTTAATGTATTTTTGTTGTTATTATGTTACACACCATGTTTATTGAGTGGATATATTGGAGCTTCAAGAAAATGGAAATGTCATATAGTTTTAAACATTTCAGTGATTTATAAACTTACCTATGTAAGAAACAACATTTTCTCTTAAAGAAAGTTCTCCTTAAATGATGTAATTGACAGCAACTGTAGCTTATAAAAATAATTGGATTGATTGCCATGATTTCCCTTATAGAAACATTAATAGATAACTAATTATGACTCCATACCAACATTTAAACACACAATGTGATTTTCGGAGATTTGGTTAAAGGAGTAAGCTTACCAAATGTTTTGTATGTAACCTATGGTTATTATATATAATGGAATAAGTCACATAAAAACACATTTTTAAGTATTATGGTCCTATTGAAAGGCTAGTACATCAAATCCTTTACATGCCTGACTGGGAAGTCACATCACTGGTTCTGCATTGACTACTTTAAATAAATAATATGATAGTCTTTAAGACTGTTCCAAAGAGTATTTATGGAATAAGACACTAAGGATATATATCATGTTTCACTAGCATTTTCAAGAAGTGTTCAGCAGGTATTTAATAAAAATATCATACCTAAAAAGTGTGCAATTGTAGTGTACAGCTATATGGATAAAATATGTTTTGTAAAACAATATATATATATATATATATATATATATATATATATATATATATACCGTATATATACAGAAAAAATACAAGAATGGAAGCATACCATAGTGGCTATATAGTGTGATGTAATCCTCAATATTTATGCCTCAGATGTGTTTTTAAATAGTATGTGTTGAGTTTACACTGATTCCTTGCTTTGTTTTTATTTATGCACACATATACTGTGAATATATTTATATATTTTTTTTTTTTATATATATATACACCGTGTATATATATATATATATATATATATATATATATATGCTATTCACTGTCATTATTACAGATTTATAATACTCTTTATAATTGGTTATTTTATATGTAGCCACCTTTGCAAAGTTTCAGTAAGTGACAGGTCTACACTAACTTTTTAGTCGTCCACTCCCACCCCTTTCATGTCTATCACAGGCCAACCCTGCCTCCACCCACAAAAAGTCATGCCTCACCAACTCAGGCCCACCAATCCCTTCTCCCATGGAGAGAAAGACTGGCCATCTGGCAAACCAGGCAAATGCTTGGCAGGCCAGTGCTGTGCTGTGCATTAACCTTTCCTGCAGCTCAAGTGGCAGATCCTGGGGCCACCAACTGGTTACATATGGCCAGACAATGAACATGAGAGCATAGTTGTCAGAGCTGAGTTGGGATCGGAGCGCAGCGCAGAGAGACACCGGGTGCAAGGGAGTGAAGTAAAGGGTAATCCAACACACAAAGTCCAGTATATAGCCAAGGGTCAAAAGTCCATGTAATCGAATCAGAAGGTTCGCAGTACAACAAGGGTAATCCAAAAACAAAGTCCAGAAATCCAGCCGAGGGTCAAAAGTCTGTATAATCCAATCAGAAGGTTCGCAGTACAACAAGGGTAATCCAAAAACAAAATCCAGAAATCCAGCCGAGGGTCAAAAGTCCGTATAATCCAAATAGAGAAGAAACAGCAACAGGGTACAGGAATCCGGTAGGGAACTTGAACAACCAAGTACTGAAGGTACAGGGTTGCAGGTTTAAATAGCCCGCCTAATTGTTACTCCTCCTCTAACCCCTCCTCTCTCTGTGGCTGTCAATTAGTCCCTAATCCCTCCCCTCTGCGGTTAGACCGCAGGACACGCCTCTCCTGGCTGTCAGTAGAGGTTTGGGACTGCAGGACACGCCCCCCCCTGGCTGCCAGCAGCGGTCTGGGACCGCAGGACCCGCCCCCCCCGCCACACTGCTAGTCCTGGCGCCTGTCTCGTGCGGCTGCCGCCGCAATGGAGACCGGGGACGCGGCCCGCGGCACGGAGATGCCGTGCCGTGTGGCCGAGGATGTAGTTGCTCGGCGGGGACTCCGCCGGGTGAGGACCTCCGTCGCCGACGGGTTGGGACCCGACGGGCACGTAGCCAAGGACGCGGGCGCCCGGCGGTGTCGCCGCCGGGCACGGACCCCCGCCGAAGACCGGTAGGGTCCTGACAATAGTATCCAGCGTATCCGGCTGGCGGATGCATGCTGTGCTCTTAAGCCACTATGGTGCGGCATGTTCATGATTTGACATCAGGTACCAAGGCCGATTCTCAACCGCAGACTTGCTCTGGTTCCCAGGTATTGTAATTAATGGCCTAATGGCCAAAGACTGTTTAAGACACCTATAGATTCTATTTCCTTCAGGCTTCATTTGGAGGGGCAGAAGTAGACCAAGATGTAGCATGATAAGTACCAAGCAGATCCATGTAGAAATTAAGTGAAAAGTAGACATAACAGTATTGGGATTGATGGAACTAGAAGCAACTCCCACTCAGAGACAGGACAAAGGGCATGGTAATCCACCTGTGTGCACGTAGTGCAGCAAACTGAGGCCTGGCTGTGGTTGAGCCTTAACTACTTCATGCTGCTTTAGAACCACCTTTGTAAAAGATACATTTGATTTCATGAATTAACTGTCAGTAAAAGCATAATTCCCCATCCTATTGCACGTTTTCAGCACTAACTGTTTAACGTGACATTTGTTTACCTTTTAACAAGAACCTTGAGAAATATCCTATGCATGTGCCACACCAAATTTACAGAAAGAAATGTTATTAAACACTGCAGCTTTTTGGAGTACTTCTATATTCTGCTATAATGGCAAGAGAAAACTATTACAAAATGGGTCTTCTAAACCAATACATGAATATTTCATAGCCTTCAACAGTAATGTTCAAGAAAACTAAATAGCACATCACACAAGGACAGTAACTATTTTATTCATTTTTATTTGTGCTGGATTTAAGTTAAGTTTGTGTCAGATGCTCTGCTTTGGAGTAATCTTCTGAACCGTGCTGCTCTTAGAGTCAGTCACCTGTCCTTACATATCAACCCGCCTGTTCTTCTTCCTGTTACTGTATTCTATTTCTGTCAGTCTTTTCCTGTCTGCTTCAGCAATCACCATACTCTCAGGAAGGCGGTCTGCTGTGATCTTAACGACTTTGCAAGCCAATCATGTCAGAAACATCTAGGGTTTAGTTTCTTTAATTTAGAGTCATTGGAAGAAAAAAATAAATGTGTAAAAGCTGCAGCATCCTTAAAATATAATTGGATACGCAAGCAGACCTTTAGACCTGTTGCAACCAATTAGTGTAAATTACATATTTGTAATTAGAAAAATGTGTTTTCTTATGTTTTATATTAAAGGGAAACTCATGTGACGTTTTTTGACTGCTGCATATCTGTTACCAATCAACTTGGAAGCCTGGCTCCTTATCATAGTGCCTTGTGGCAATACTGTAGAACGTCTTAGTCTTAATCATCAAAAAAGGCTCACTGACTTTGAATACATCATGAATAGTAAAGAATATTGTGGTGTTTCAGCAAGTCACACAACGAATTACATAGCTGTCAACAATGGCCACCTACAGATAAAAGAACGTTTATTCGGACAAAACGCAATTAAATTTTATCACAGATTGCACCAGCAGAGTAATCTATAACCAGTAAATGTTAATTCATCTAAACTATTTTTTTTTTAATAAAAGCTATGATTGAGAAAAATATTTTGGTTTTATTTCCTTCTATTTTCCAACCTCCCCCCCTGTTATGCACATCTGCCCCAGAAATGCCTTATACCCCCTATATGCCACTGTGCCCCATGATATGCCTTGTAACCCTCTAAATGCCACTGTGCCCCATGATATGCCTTTTAACCCTATATGCCACTGTGCCCCATGATATGCCTTTTGACCCCCTATGTGCCACTCTGCCTCTAGAAATGCCTTATACCCCTATATGCCACTCTGGCATTTAGAGGGTTAAAAGGCATATTATGGGGAAGAGTGGCATATAGGGAGGTTTAAGGCATTCAGGAGGCAGAGTGGCGTATAGAGGGTTAAAAAGGCATTTCTGGAGGCAGAGTGGCATTAAGGGGGTTAAAAGGCATTTCACAGAGCACTCTGCCTCCAGAAATGCCTTATGCCCCCCATTTAACCCCCCCCCTCCAAACTTACCGGTGCTTCTGACTTCCCTGTCTTGTAGCCGGGGCAGCGTGTAGATCCCACGCACTTACGCTGCAGCCGGAAGGAGGCGTGGCTAGCAACAGGGGTTGTCTGCGTCCATCGCGCAGACCTTCCCCGACTGTCAGAGAACTCTGATCTCTGACAGCCGGGGAAGGTCTGCGCGATGGACGCAGACAACCCACACTGCTACCCACACCTCCTTCCTGCTGCAGCGGAAGTTGTCTACGCGAATCGCGTAGACATCCACACGCTGCCCCAGCTACACACCGGGGACTCAGAATTACTGGTAAGTGGGGGGGGGGGGAGACATCAGGATCCAGGTCCCCTGCAGCTGCGGGGGATCTGGATCTTAGTCGTCTCATAGTCAGACCTATTTGAGGTCTGATTATAAGACGACCCCGATTATAAGACGAGGGGTATTAAAACCTCGTCTTATAATCGAGCAAATACGGTATATATATATTCTTTTTTTGTCTATTGTGCGGGTGGAGGTTGTAATTTTTATGAGTTTCAGGCAAAGACATGCAAGTTCTAACCTGAAGTTCTCAAAAATTTAAGTTGCGTGACCTTGCACATTGCAGTGAATCTGGGGATTGTTAGCATGCACTGATATGTGGTCTCAGTCGAGTGTGTTCAGTAAACCCTTAACTCAACTGACCACTAGACTTTTTAATATATAGACCCTATTATCTAAGGACAGAATCCTTCTAGTCCCAGAGTGGTATGGAGCTCATAGCAAGCCTATGTGTTGCTCACCACGTTGACATGTAAAGGCTTAAAAAGACATACAGATGCAGCCTTGGAGTACATCATCTTAAATGTAAACAATAGTACTTACATTTGATTTTGTTGTGTATTTTATATTTTATTAAAACATATTTTTCATGGGTTATAGAATGAAACACTGCATTGTAGCACATCTGATGTTACAACTGACTTTTACAATAATATATTCCGCTGCACAACTGAGAATTGATTGTAGAATCATTACAGTAGTACTATGCTAATGATTTTGTTACTGGCTTTCTTTATGCGTGCAGCTATAGTTATACTCCTTAGATTGTTCAGTAAGAACTCTTTACAAAGAATAAACATGAACTCACTTTGATACTGGCACATAGGACTTAATTACACCAAAGTTGAAAAGTCTACTGAAAATCCTGAAGGTCTTCTAGGAAGCCAAATAACGCAAACTTAGAATTTTGCTTCTCTGAATTTTTAGAGGTTTTACACCAGTATAACCACATGTATATTTAAGATATGTAGTGCAGACGGAGATGTTAAATAGTACAGCAGGCTTATTCATATTTTTTATTGTAATTAACTACAGTCATCCTCAACCAGATTTATCACGACTTGATGGGATTTATATATAGAACTGTCACCAGAGATATATTTACTGTCTCCGCAGCCCTAAGCCCCTCTACAGTAAGCGTCTTCCCTGCATTAAAAGGTGTGCTGTGCCTTTAAGACACAGTGCTGGGATATTACAACATATCCCAGAATTCTGTCTTTTAAAGACGCACATCGCCTTCTAATGCAGTCTATGGATGCTGTGCTGTAAATGGGCCAGTTGGGGAGACCAAACGTCTCTGGTGGTAGTAGTAATTTATAAAAAGGAGAATGGTAAACTGCTTATATGATTGGCATCTAAATATATAGAAAAAACTAACATTGATATATATAATATAACCTTAACCTATAACTTGTTGGAATCATATAAACATAACATTTAACAACGTCCCTGGACAAAAAAAAGGAAAAAAACACATAAAAAAGACAGTAATACATTATATGTATGCTTTTGTTAGAGGTTTTGTCATATTAAATAATCCATAAATATTGTAACACACTAACTAACATTCACGGCACAATTTCATAGTCAGCAAGCCATTTGCAATATAGTGCCCTCATAGCGGATGTAAAAAAATGCAGTCATTTTTTTAATTGTATTTTTTGGTTTTATTTTGAGATTTGTTCGGATCGACTTGACTCATGTTTCTTATAATAAATATATGTCACATGCCAACCGTTGCTGCAGATTCGCAGTTGCCAGTCAAGTGTCATGAAATGTGAGATGTTTCTGAGTTAATTAAAATTTTGCTTTAGGCAGCCTTTGCCAAATTTTCACTGCGATATAGCACTACAGTACATTAATATTCTTACTACAGGCAAATTTATAGAGGAATAGATTTTCCAATTTATGGTGTGTATTTAACCCAGTAGATTAAGGCTTTTAGTAGACAAAGGTTGTCTGGCATCAGTGAAAAGAGCCAGCGATTTGGAGATCCAGCTAACTCACCGACCAGTGTCCAATTCCGAGTGTATATTTGCTAAATATTTTGGCTTGCAGATTAAAGGTGTATCTGAATTGAGGATATCTATAAATATAAGTGTACATGTCCAACCCATAAAAACCCACAGAAGTGGTATTCTGATTAATTTATCCCTTATGAAGCGCCAACAAATTACACAGTGCTATATATTTTAAATGGGGTGGTTGAAAACATATGTAACACATACACATTAACATAATCAGACACTACAAGAGTTGAGCACCCTTCCTGAGAACTTGCCCATCCTAGCAATAATGGTGAACTTTCTAAAGGTATAGTATGGGTAAATGCTAGTATAAATGTAGTGGCATAGGAGGTGGGTTAGTGCTTGGCTCAAGAAGTAGTTTTTCAGGAAAGCTACGAGAGAGCAGAGAGAGAGATGAATTAGAAAAAACATTTTTAAAGTAAAAAGGGAAGATGTTATGGCTGTAGGAGGTCAGAGGGGGAGGGAAACAAGAAGGAAGGAATGTGTGTTTAAAAGGGTAAAAAACATTTGGCGAACTCTATGCTAGGTCCTGAAGCTGAGATCTGCCCTCTATAACCCAAAATAGACAATAGAGGTAGATTCCTGCTTGGCAGTACAGTATAGCTTTGATAAAGGATGATGCAATTTACAAAATTTCTTGTTCCCCGGTATGATTTTCATATTATATCATCTAATACAAATTTGGGCAGCTGAAGACCTTAAAATATTTATAACAGATTAAGTGATAAGAAATAGCTAAATATAGCTAGATGGATCTGAAATTACTTGCTGCAATACGTTTCACCTATGTAGGTTTCGTTTGCAAAGAACTTCTCATAGTTATGAATATTTAAGACCGGTATAAACCAATGGGCTATTTCTTTATATTTTTTTACATATATAGTCTTAGGTTTCATTTCCCTTAGATACGTGGTTGAGGGGATAGGTCATTACAAGCTTGTGACACATGCACACTTTCCGTATACACACTCTAGATTGTAAGCTCGTTTGAGACCTTTTGTCTCTGTAAGTCAATTTGTTATGTGACATACTAATTGTTATGTCCTGTCTACCCATTGTACAGCGCTACGGAATTTGATGGCGCTATATAAAACAATTAAAAATATAAAACAATAAATAATAATATATAGATAAATATACTGAAGATATGTTTACCCCACCACACATGTAAATTTGAATATATATATCTTTCGTTGAATCTTTTTTTTTTTTTTTTTTTTGTAGCAGTAGTGTACTGTGGCCTAGTTTTACTAGGCTTATAGCAACAGGTCCAGTGCGGCAGAAGCCCCTCTTCCATAAAAACCTAGGGCAATGCGAGTGCATTTACACTGGTATATAAGGAATGACCGATCTTGGGATGAGGTATTCCTTTCTATTAGCACCCACTAAATTGTCACTTGAGGAGAAGAGAGACCTAGTAGGGCCTGTCAGTTTGCTCCCCCTGCTGGCTGATTGCACATGTTGTGATTAGCAATACAGACTATCGAGCCATGCATGCTGATCACAATGTGATCATTGCAAGGGAGATCAGAAGGAAGAAAAAAGGGAAAAAAAATATTTTAAAAAAACTGAAATATAAAATAAACAAATAAATAAACAATATAGGGAGCCCAGTGATGTCACTGTGACATCACTGGCATCCATAAGAAAAAATAAAGATCCCCAAAGGGATCGCTATCCATATTCCACTGAGCACATAAGAAACATAATTTAAAAAATTCAAATGCCCTGTTGCCATAGCACTAGTGGTGGACATTAAGCAAATAAGTAAGGTTACATTACTTACTCATAGTAAGTGGGGAATTTTAATTTGAAGAAATTTATTTCATTTTATTAAGACTATTTGGTGGGTGGTTAGTTAGGGTTAGTCCTAGTTTATATGTTTTGTCCAGGACTTAAAATAAAAAATTACGGAGAAAAAACAAATAAAGTATGCTAGGATGTATGCTAGTTTAGTAAGTTAAGTGTCCTGGTCTTTTTGGGGGAAGTGAAAGATTTTATTTTATTTTTTATGAATATTTTTTGGGTGGCTGTGTAGGTGGGTTGGACAATTATATGGGTGGATCTTTAAGTCTCTGATAAAAAATTCCAAACTTGAAATCAGAAATGTAGACCTCGTAATGTTCAATAAGTATTACAAATCTATGTTTGTTGGACGTTGTTGAACTTTGGGGATGTATTTGTATGTGCATATATACAGTCCGAAGAAAATGGTGAAATTGCATTTTTTTGTGAAGAAATACATATATATATATTTTTTAACGCTAGCTTTGTAAGATGTGGAAATGGCTTCCGCATAAACATACTTCTGTGCCCCTAAATAAATAAGGTTTTAAAAAAATGGAAATGTGCAAATTCCAATTTAGACTTTGTATTGTCCCATAACCATGCTAAAACTATGCATGTGTTACATTACTGAACTCAGGGGATGTTGCAGAATGCAAATTGTGATGGTTTTTGTATATGCACTCATGCAGTGCAAGAAACTTTTTTTAGTACCACCAAGTATGTCGTTGGTTCAAGAGCAAATATGCATAAAATGTGCCCATATGCACCTAGGCAAAAACTATTGGTTGACAAAATACCGGTATATATATTTTTATTTACTGTCTGAAATGAGACATATGGTTTGTGTGGGTACAATAAATGAAAGAGGGTGAAATTACAGTTAAACAAAGACTGAAAACCCTTGTGTCTGCAAGAGTAAAATAGTGTAAAATACCTGCGTCCTTAAAGGGTTAACCATTTGTTTATTCGTATTTCCACTTTACATCTAGATGTTGGGACAGTGTTGTGTTTTATTAATTATTAATTTATTTCTTAATTAACTTTAGGTGTGCAGAAGGGTATTTTGGGCAGCCTTCGTTACCTGGTGGATCTTGCAAGCCTTGTGAATGCAGTAACAACCTCGATCTTTCAGCCCCTGGCTGTTGTAACACTGAGACAGGGGCCTGCCTTATATGTAAACCAGGAATAACTGGGGAGTATTGCAATAAGTGTGCTGATGGATATTTTGGAGACGCCCTTGGACCACTGAGCTGTCAAGGTGAGTACTTCTAAGCAATGAAAACGATGAACTAAGGCTCATTTCAGTTTTTAACATTGGATGCTGATAATAAAGATTGTTAAACCCACCATTCTTACTATGTGCTATGTCAATCACTTTCTTTCTAAGTTACATGGGGGTCACTGGCTGTATAATGTAATGGTGTTTTACTTTACAAAGAAGGTGGTAGATAAATGAGGCTAATATGGTTAGGGAGTTTAAACATGAGTGGGATAGGTTTACAGCTATCTTATCCAGTGGCGTCTCCAGGTTTCATATTTAGGGGGGGCACATGGGGGGCCAGGGACCAAAGTAGGGGGGCCAATTATAAAACGGTACATATACACTATATATATATATATATATATATATATATATATATATATATATATATATATATATATATACACACACACACGTGCATTTTTAACTACATAATATACACTTATCTCTTTGAAGTAAAGACCGTGATTAAAATATGATTTCAAAATAACAGCTAAAGTGACAGTTATTTTTCATTATTTAATATTAGACCCTGCTGCAGATATATAGAAATATTACATCCTGCTTCCGATATATATTAATATTAACCCCTGCTGCGGATATATATTAATATTAGCCCCTGCTGCGGATACATACTTATATTATACCCTGCTGCCGATATACATAGAAATTATACCCTGCTGCCAACATATATTAATATTAGCCCCTACTGCCGATATATAGTATTAGTCCCTGCAGCCAATATATATAAATATTAGCCCCTGCAGCCAATATTTATTGATAATAGGCCCTGCAGCCAATATATATTAATATTAGCCCCTGTTGCCGATATATATAAACATTAGTCCCAGCTTCCGATATATATTAATATTAGCCCCTGCAGCCAATATATTTGCCACACTGACTGCAGATCAGGGGAAGACAGTGAGAGTCAGTGCAGTGTTCCCTCCTTCTGACTGCACCGTGACATTGAGAGGTCCTCTCCCCTGTAATCATCCCCAGAGTCCCTTTGTCCCCTCATTCACTAAACCATAGCGCTCTTTTACTTACACCCTGTAGTTCAGGTATAGATCAAATAAACAACACATGGAAACAGCACATGCAACTGAATGAGATTAAAAAAAAACTTGTATTTGCAGGTATACATAAATAATGTATGGAAACATAGCATTGCAGGTATAAACCAACAGAACACACAAACCCAGCATTGCAGGTATATATCAACTGGAAATCACATGTACACTCAGCACTGAAGGTTTAGATCAAATAATCAACACATGGAAACAGCACTCCAGGTATTGATCAACTGAATAAGACATGCAAATCCTATATTTGCAGGTAAACATTAATAATGTATGGAAATATAGCCGATACAGATGAACAGAATGACACAAAACCCAGCTTTGCAGATATAAATCAATTGGAAATTACATATAAACTCTGCATTAAAGGTATAGATAAAACCCCCTAAATTACAGGCATAGATCACTGGTCACACACCCCAAAGCCAGCCCTGGTGTCCACACTGCCCACATAGAACCTGACCAGCACCTAAGTTACACATTATGTCAACTTTGTCCCCAAACAGCTGAACGTACGCCGTTTTTGTCCCATAAAGACCTCTCCCTCCCAATCTATCCTATCTACCCCCTCTCCCTCCCAATCTATCCTATCTACCCCCTCTCCCTCCCAATCTATCCTATCTACCCCCTCTCCCTCTCTATCTACCACATCTGCCTCCCAATCTATCCTATGTACCCCCCTCTCCCTCCCAATCTATCCTATGTACCCCCCTCCCTCCCAATCTATCCTATGTACCCCCCTCTCCCTCCCAATCTATCCTATGTACCCCCCTCTCCCTCCCAATCTATCCTATGTACCCCCCCTCTCCCTCCCAATCTATCCTATGTACCCCCCTCTCCCTCCCAATCTATCCTATCTACCCCCTCTCCCTCCCAATCAATCCTAACTATCCCCTCTCCCTCCCAATGTATCCCATCCACCCCCATCTCCCTCCCAATCTACCCCCTCTCCCTCCCAATCTATCCTATCTACCCCCTCTCCCTCCCAATCTATCCTTATCTACCCCTTCTCACTTCTTATCTACCTCTTCTGACTCTCTAAACCCCTCCTAACTTTCTAACCCCCCCTTTGAAGTTCACTTACCTTGGGCTTGTCCAGCGGTGAGATCGCGAGGTCTCTGTGTCCCTGGTTCTGCCGGCTTCACTGCTGGGCGCCGGATATGACGACATATACCGGCGCTCGGCTTGAAATGCCGGCACTGCGAACCAGGAAGAGGCCTCGCGGTCGCGGAGAAGAGTGAGAGGCGCCGAACGGTTGCTGAGAACTTATTCCTCAGCAACCGCTCGGCGCCTCTCACTCTCTCCTCCGGGTCTATTAAAAAAAAAAAAAAAAGCCGGCGTTTCAATTGGGGGGGCACACCGGGGGGCACAGCATGATGTAGGGGGGGGCCATGGCCCCCTCTGGCCCCCCCCTGCCGACGCCACTGATCTTATCAGAGACCAATGACTGATTGGGGCCTGAGTCTTTACATGGACAGGCTAAATGGGCCGAATGGTTGTCAGCAAATTCTATGTTTCTAAGTTAATGGTTTTATTTTATGCTTGTTTAGCATGCAACTGCAATATCAATGGCTCCTTGTCCTCAAGTTGCAATCTTCAAACTGGACAGTGTGAATGCAAAAATAATGTGGCCGGACGTCAGTGTGATGAGTGCTTGGTAAGTTACTAATGATTTCATTCTTTATTTATTATCCAAGTAGTTCTTTAGAGCAGAAGTCAATGCGGTGCTTTAGGCAGTAAAAGTGTTATTTTCCATAGTGTCTATCTTTTTCAGGGGTTGGTTATTAACCTCTCTTTCTTCCAAGGTAACGGTGTTAACAAGTAGCTTCTTCTTTCTGTTTCTCCTTTGTTTTACTTAACTCTGTCTCAGGATTCTGATAATTAAGTATTATGATATTTCCCTAAACTGAATACTGTGGCTTTAGCTAATGCCAGAGTTTAGCAACTGCCCTCTGAGAGGAGTGCTTTGTGAATGCATCAATTGCTGACCCTTCAGTTCAGTGTCCATTGATTAAAACTCACAGTTACAACCTTTGTGACCAGGCTGCTGCAAGTTCTGTAACTCACAGAAACGCTCCATGAGTTTCAGTGGAACTTGTCAGGATCTGATTTAGTGGGAAATGTTCCGTGCAAGCCAAGCCAAGTTAAGTTACCCCTTTGACGGCAGATGATTTTTGACGTTTCTTAATTCATACAAGAGCCACACCACACAGGCAATGCATGGGCAGTAACACACAAATAGAGATTGACAAATAGGCTCTATAGGCATCTGACAAGCAGCCAAGTATAGTATGTTGTGACCCTAACATTAAAGGGTCTTGCATTCTGCTTGCAGGTCATGTTACTGTAAATTTATTATGTGCGTTCCATGCTGTGGTCCAGCTGAATTTTTATACGGATCTAGCCAGTTTGACATCCTCTTTACTTTTATACATTGTGCTTTATGGAATAAAATCAAAAGATAAAATAAAGACATAGAATACCGATGTCTAAATGCTTAATGTGTAGATTGCCACTACATGTGACTCTGTTCTATTCAAAAAGCTTTCACTATTTTACATTTGAACATTTTTCTCAACACTTTGTATTCATTGAATTGTTCTCTGAGTACAGTGCCAAAAGGGGTGTCTTCAAATAATACATCTTAAACCTCCAGTAATTCCCTTTGACATAAACTGTTCTATTTTATTTTTTAACATATTCCTTCTGAGAATTGGCATGTTAAAAAACTATTATACATATATTTTTGTATTCTCATTTGATTTGATTTGCTAGTCACTTGAGCTTAAAGTACATGCAGAGTCCATTTATCATCTTAAGCTACCTATTTAACGAAATCACACTTTTATTACATTACTATGTAATAAAAGTGTGATTTTGTTAAATGTTATTCAATAGAGCTGCTATTAACAATGTCACATTTTTAAGTGTTTTGTTTCACTCTTTGATAGCACCCAGAAAAGGCAGTAAAAAGTAAATGAATATTCAAAGAGATAAATAATTAAAGATTCATTGATTTAAATTAAGCTATCAAAAAGCCAAGGTCTAAGTTTTGAGGCATCATATGGAAAATAATCTGCCTTGTAAGAAGATGTCTTCTCAAGAAAGAATTAGGAAACTTTTTTTGTTTGTATGACTGAAGGGTACCCTTAAATATAAGGGCAGTGAAAATGTCAAGTATGGTCAATTATTTGTCAAAAAAGCAACTAAACTAGTTAATTGATACTACATCATATACCAACTCCCAGAATTAGTGTCAAATTACTAGTTTGTATTGTCGTATTAAATTTGAGTCATTTGGGAGGATTCATTATTCATGGTTAGTTCAGCCTTCAAAGAAGGAGGATTTTGATGGAGTTAGCTCTTTATCATACAGAGTATGTGTGCTTGACATAGTGAGCCACATCTTATCTACACACTCATGGTTCAGTGACTGAGCTCTGCAGTCACAAGTTTCATACATCATTTTGTACTGGGATCTTCCCAGACTATACATCCAATGCTGTAGTTGCAGATTGTGTTTGGTAATTTTTACCTTCCAGATAATCTGTTATTGTTTTTCTGTTTTCAACAGTTTTTTTGCATTATTATTTAACTGTGAATTTCCATATTTGTTTTAAATGGACATTTTAATACAATGCTAAAAGCAGGAAGTGGTCCCAAATGTACTACTTCATAAACCCTTCCATGCTTCTTGCTGTCCTATCACACTGTTTTCATTTAAAATAAGTGAGTTTTTTGAGATTTCTCAATGTACCAACAACATATGTCAAAATGTAATCAGGTTCATCTATCATTTAACCACAATTGCCACTGGTTGTTCTTGTAATGTCTTTCAACCCACATAAAATATTCAACATCTTTTGACATTTTTTTATATGGGTTCTGAAAACATTATGTTTTGTCTTGTAATAACATTGAACATAGATGTCAACACAGAGTATCATAACAATCTATCCTAAATTGCCTTTGCTGTTCTCTCTTTTATGTTGTTTTTATTCCCTTTGTTTTTTATTGGAAAAGCCCAACTGTTGGTGGGATTCTGAGGAGCAGATATGCTTGCCGTGTGGCTGCAGTCCCAGTGGCTCCATGTCACTGCGATGTGACATAACTGGGAGGTGTATCTGTAAACCAGAGTTCTTTGGGAAACGTTGTGAATTCAGAAAACAAGTATTTGAAAGGAAAAAGCCTACTCGAGTATCGCAGGGCATCCAAGCTCCAGCTAGACGATGGAGACCCACCAGTTCTCATGGTTGTCCGCGTGGTGCTTACAAACCGACAACTTTGGTAAACGGCGGTGCATTTGAGCACTGCATGGAATGGAGTTTAGCAATTCTGTGATTGCATGTAGACCAAGAGTGGTTAGCTGGAGTCATGTTGTTCTCTGCCAACTTCTTGGCTGATGAAGCAGTTCAAGTTGCCCAAGAAACTGTGGGGATGAATCTAACAGCAGTTTATATAGGGTGTTTTTTCTAGTTTTGTTTTATGTTAGTTCCAAGTAAATATGCTTAAACTAATACGCGTTACAAGATATCATTAAATAGATCTAAAATTTCATATTTCTTATAGGATACATCTGAATAACTTAAGTCTTGTGGTTTACGTAGCAATGGTACAGTGTTTTTTTTAAACATGCATGTTACTGATCTGTGTTGTGTTTGTGTGTTTTGCTTTGCAAGTTTTGTTTAACTGGTGTGCTATCTTACTGTTCTAGATTTGCCAACCTCTTAACTCATTGTACAAAATTACTGTGGAATGATAAAACCTTTAATGACCTCTAAGTTGTTGGGTTTATTCACTTAAGCATTGTGTAAAAAGGATGTTGTGGTAGCAAAGTCACACAAGCTAGATGAAATGTCCAGGCTTACATTTTATGCAATGCAAACTTGCGTCAATATTGCATTACAGTTGAGACAGGTTGCTTTCAAGTTACACATGAGATATTCAAGGGGGTTAAGTAAACATAACCACCCTTGTTTCCCATTACATTTAAAATAATAACCCTTTGGGGATGCCTTTTCATAGCTTTCTATCCTCCAGTTTATGGGATGGAGGTGGTTAAATGTACTTTATCCTTTTGTGGAGACATAAGACTGTCCCATCCTTTGCTCCCTCCTTGCCCTAAAGACCCTATAAAGGGCTCACCCACACCATAAGAATATAAATATATAAGAAAGAAGCCTGTTGAAAAAATCCTATCTGCAATAGATTGAAAAATGTCTGCAAATTTTATGATAGGGTTTAAATATACTGCCATGCACTAGCAGCCATTAGTAGAAGAACACTTGCCACCACTGCATTAGTTTATAGGTGGTTTCATCATTTATTTTTATATTTCATTTAAGCTTTTTCTATGTATGTCGGTAAATCAACGTGTGTGAAATTGACTGTACCTTGGAAATTATAAAGTTACAAGCACCCACAATTAACTCGTATAATAATAATTATACAACTTGTTTTGTGGATAGCATGCAAGTTGAGACATATTGTTTTCCGTTATCCTTTAGTGAAGATTGCTTTCAACATGCTTATTGAGCTTCTGGAATATTACAGTTCCCCTTTATGATCGCTAAACGTTTTATTTTTTTAGCCACAAACCTATGGTCTGCAGTATTCGCAGGGCTGCATCCCTTGTAACTGTAACTCTTTTGGCTCAAAATCCTTCGATTGTGATGACAGTGGTCAATGTACTTGCCAACCAGGAGTTGTCGGGAAGAAATGTGATCATTGCGGTCGTGGATTTTATAACTTCCAAGAAGGAGGATGTACCCGTATGTAGAATTTCTTTATTTCTATTTGCTTAAATCTATATTGGTATGAGAAAATGTAATGTATCATCTTCCACAGCACAGTGCTAGAAGAATTCTGTGATCTTTCTTTTTTTTCTAATATATGGGTTGTGTTTCCTATACAGCCTGTGATTGCCCTCATGTTGGAAATAATTGTGATGCTGACACTGGTCATTGTGTTTGTCCTACCAACACCATTGGTGAACAATGTGATAAATGTGCACCAAACCACTGGGGATACAGCATTATCACCGGATGCAAGGTTTGTGGATCTATATTTTCTCAGTAGGCCAGGGAATGGCTAAACATATTATTGACTTGTATGTAACAAGGCTGAGATTGTCTATAGCTTTATTGATTAACTACCATTTTGCTTTCAGTTAAGTGTCACAGTTTTGCAGTCTGTGGTTTTATATACCAATATGTTACTATCTAACCAATGCATATATATATGCACAATATCCACTTGGGGTGTACTCACTTTTGTTGCCAAGGTTTAGACATTAATGGCTGTGTGTTGAGTTATTTTGAGGGGACAGCAAATTTACACTGTTATACAAGCTGTACACTCACTACTTTACATAGTAGCAGAGTGTAACTTCTGCAATGTTGTCACATGATAAGATATAAGATATAGAATTTACGCTTTACGTGATGAATGTAAAAGCATGTTTTGGTTTTACTTAATGCAGAATAATACATTAGGCCTTCCCTGTTTACTAAAGGTACACATGTCTTATTTACAAAGACAGCCTGGACACTGACAGCAGAAGCCGGCATCGCATGAAAACCGGAAAGCTGTTACATTTCAAAATGCCCGATCGCGCGATCGGGCATTCCCTTCCGGGTTGCGTCTGTGAGGACCTGCATAGAGATCACAGTGTGATCGGTGCAGGGGGATCGCGGGGAGGGGAGTGAGAAACCATGTCTCTCGCCCCCCCTCTCGTCCTGAAACAGAAAAGCAGGAAAAAAAAGGTTCGTCATTTAAAAAATATTAAAAAAATCATTAAAATAATAATATAAATAATAATAAAAAATAATGTGAGCTAAGTGATGTTATTGTGACATCACTGTCATGTTCAGGAGGTCCCTAAGAGGACCTCTAACCATTTTTGTGTAAAAAAAAAAAATATAAACAAAAAAATATTTAAAAAAAATATACCGTATTTGCTCGATTATAAGACGAGGTTTTTTCAGAGCAAATGCTCTGAAAAATACCCCTCGTCTTATAATCGGGGTCGTTTTATAATCAGACCTCAAATAGGTCTGACTATGAGACAACTAAGATCCAGATCCCCCGCAGCTGCAGGGGACCTGGATCAGAGTTCCCCGCACTGGTGCGGCATCGGCACCGGTGCAGGGAATTCTCTCTGACAGTCGGGGAAGGTCTGCACAATGGACGCAGAGAACCCCCGCTGCTAGCCACACCTCCTTCCGGCTGTAGCGTAAGTTGTCTACGCAAATCGCGTAGACATCTACACACTGCCCCGGCTGTATGACAGGGGTCAGAAGCACCGGTAAGTTGGGGGGGGTGTTAAATGGGGGGCTTAAGGCATTTCTGGAGGCAGAGTGTTCTATGAAATGCCTTTTAACCCCCTTAATGCCACTCTGCCTCCATAAATGCCTTTTTAACTCTCTATACTCCACTCTGCCTCCTGAAATGCTTTAAACCTCCCTATATGCCACTCTGTCCCATAATATGCCTTTTAACCCCCTTAATGCCAGAGTGACATATAGGGGTATAAGGCATTTCTGGAGGCAGAGTGGCACATAGGGGGTCAAAAGGCATATCATGGGGCACAGTGGCATATAGGGTTAAAAGGCATATCATGGGGCACAGTGGCATATAGGGGGTATAAGGCATTTCTGGGGCAGATGTGCATAACTGGGAGGGTAGGTTGGAAAATAGAAGGAAATAAAACCAAAATATTTTTTCAATCATAGCTTTTATTAAAAAAAATAGTTTACATGAATTAACATTTACTGGTAAAACTTTTTTCCTATAGGGTCATCTTATATTCAGGCTTTTTCTTTTTTTCCTAAATTAATATTCAGATTTGGGGGGTCGTCTTATAATCAGGGTCATCTTATAATCGAGCAAATACGGTACAAAAAGGATAATCATAGAAAATTAAAAAACCTTACATCCCATTGCCCTAGCATAACATCTACCCAGTATAACCCTCCTGCCCCCGTTCACAACCCCGAAACCCGTTAAGCCATAGGCATAAAAATTATACATAAAATGTACACCTTATAGTATGCTCCCTGGTGCTGGGAAAGTATGGAAAATCTATATATATTAGGTATTTCTTAAATCAGGACACCTGAATTGATAAACTTGGAGGGGATTTTCCACCACTTTACCTAATTTTGTCGCTAGTTTTTACTAAATTTCTCATTCTAAATTTTCAGCTAATCATCCAACTATGGTATCAAAGAAAGCTCTATCTCTCCTTGAAAAAACAATATATAGTTTACATGGGTACACTATTTACAGGAAAGGAGGCTAAACCGACAGACCGCAAAAATGGCAAAATTGCTCTGGGACTTGAGGTACCAAAAACCCCTGGGATTGAAGGGGTTAATCTCAGTATTATTACTAGATTTTATTTTAAAAATGCCAACAATTTATAAAATTCTACAGTACCAATATTCAAGGGGTATGACAAAATGTAAAGAGACCAAGACAATCCATTACATTAAGTAAAAAGGGCCCCGCTCGCCAGTAGGTTCTTTTTTTTTTTTTAACTGCAATTTTAAAAAAAATTGTGCGGTAAATATTTTAGATAACACATCTAAAACTATGACTTTTTAATTCTACATTAATATATGTATATAAATCACATTATTTAAATATGATAGAAAAAATGTATTCCTGTAAAATAAGTGTCTAATAAATCACAGATAAAAAGCTTCACTGAAAAAATGAGGATTCTTGTTTGTAGATATGTGTGCTAATTAAACAATTAATGCTGCTTTCCTTAGAGAGATCATTTTAATTATTTATAAAATCTTTCATGGGTTCATCTTTAGTTTCAAACAGTATGCCATGTTTTGCATTTATAACATGAATTGAAAGCGCAAGCTGCCTAAGCGGCGCGCTAATTGTCCATTGCTGGACATTAGTTATATAACAGGGGTCACTAAAAGGTCAGGAAAGTTAAGGCATAAAGTTTTGGCGGGCTAGGTTAGCTAAATCTAATTCTAGGTTGCTGGGCAGGCAGTTTATTTAGCGCGGCTGATTGGTTAATTAGCTGTGCTGCAGCACGAGGTTTGAGTGGGTGTTCTGTGCGGCGGGAAAAATAAGCACAGCTTACGGCGTGAGGCAACTCTAAAATAAATAAATAAGCTGCGCGCAGGGGGATTAAATTCACCTCAAGAGAAATCTTCAAGGAGCTGTTGCTGAGCAAGCGTCCCACCCCCCCCTCCCCTTTTGTGTTTAAATGTAAGGTATGTAATATGTATATTGTCGTAGTTTTATAAGGGGTAAAGGTCGCCTCTGTGTTGAGGTGGATAGAGGCTTGGTGTTACACAATCTGGCTGAGAAAGGGTCAGATTGTATTTGGTGTATTATATATAAGAAGTTATTTTAAATAAAGCTACGGCCAATTCTATCCAATTTACAATTCTGTGTCTGTGGTAATTTTATTGATTTGTTAGGGGTTAATATGTACATGCAATGGACAATACCATTCACTCTGACAGTTACATCACACAATCTTCCGGCACTCAGCATTACAAGCCGGCACCGAGACTGAACAGGAAGACTCGCCGCAGAGGAGAGAGAGAGGGGCGCCGAGCGGGTACTGACAGCTTGGTAAGCGAAAACCACTCGGCGCCCCTTTCTCTCTCTTTCGCTTTAGAAAGAAAGAAAAAAAAAAAGGGCTTGGGGCGGCGAAGTGCCGCCCCTTCAAAAGTGCCGCCTGGAGCGGCTGCCCCACTCGGCTCCATTGTCGGGCCGGCCCTGGTGATGAGGGCAGTGTATAAATGTGTATGTATGGACAGACGTATGTTAGTATGTGTAGATATATATATATATGTGTGTGTGTGTGTGTGTGTGTAAGGTCAGTGTATGTATGTATATGTCTGTGTATGGGCAGTGTATGTGTATGGACAGGTGTGTGTAAGGGCAGTGTATGTGTATATGTGTGTTTGTAAGCTGGTGTGTACGTTTATATGTGTGTAAAGGAAGGGGTGTGTGTCTATACATGTGTATGTGTGGACAGACATATGTTAGGGAGAGCAGACCCACCTAATCCAAGCAGGCTTTGTATACAACAACCAGCCAATCACCGGTAAGGTACATCGCTTGCTGTGATTGGCTGGTTGTTGTATACTGGGTAGAGGGGTAGTCTTTACGGCGGGTATAGCCCAAACTCTATATTTTAACTGGAAAAGTTGGGGGTCGTCTTATACGCCCAGTCGTCTTACATGCCGGAAAATACGGTATATATATATATATATATATATATATATATATATATATATATATATACCGTTTCAGCACTTTTATATTTTCGTTGGAAAAGTAATTGGTTGTGTCTTAGCGATTCTATATGACTAGTTCTGTCTGGCTAGCTGGCTGCACTTGCAGTTTAGTATAAGAGTTTTCACCCTGGGGTGAAGATGCCTGCAAAACTTATAAATTACACCAAAGAGCAACAGCATCCTTTCATTTTTGTGGGCAGAAGGTGTGCCGGGAGAACAAGTTCATCTTGGCATGTGCTCAGTATGGGGCTAAAGTTCTCTTCCCATAGAGTCGTCTATGAGTGGATTGAAAAGTTTGAAATTGGCTGTACTGGTGTGACAGATGCAGAGCACTCTGGATGTCCAGCAACAGTCACAACCACGAGAAATGAAGAAAGAACCATGGAAGTTATTCGCGAAAACAGAAGAATGTGAGTGTTGTATCTACCTATGCCCTGATTCATGACCTTAAGTTCAGTAAAGTGTGTGCCAGGTGGGCGCATGTCAGAACCAGAGACGGAGCGTAGCGCAGGATCAGGTAACCAAAAGGCTTTAATGAATAAGGTAGTTTCAAATACACAGTTCAAAAGACATAAAGCACAGTACCGTAGTCTAGCAAACAATTTCAGGGTCAACAGGCAGGCAGCACAGTTCTCAAAAGCGAAGGCACAGTTCCAATTAAAGGGGCAAAGGCAGGTAGAGGGATCCAAGAAAGGGTAGCCGAAGTTCAATCACCAGAAAGTCAAGCAGGGAACATCAAAATCTTCAAGCAGAAGGTCGTAGGGTATCCACAAGGAACACGGCTCAACTAGCAAGCAACTAGTGTAGGATTTGCAGGGTCTTTATAGTGTTTCTGAGTGGAGATCCCTCCCTTGCGCACCTGATCCCCTTCAGAGTAAACCTGGTCTCCTCCCCTGCACACCTGATCCCCTTCAGAGCATACCTGGTCTCCTCCCCTGCACACCTGATCCCCTTCAGAGTAAACTTGGTCTCCTCCCCTGCACACCTGATCCCCTTCAGAGTATACCTGGTCTCCTCCCCTGCACACCTGATCCCCTTCTGAGCACACCTGGTAATCTCTCATGGGCATGGTAATTGGTATGGGAGCGGGAGGCAAGCTCCTCCCCCTCCCTTCCTGATTAGCATCTTCCCTCTGTCCATCTCCTGCCTCCGGGGTGTAACCACGCCCCCCCACCATGAGGAAAGCGCGCGCTTTTGCTAAGCGCGGTACGCGGCTGAATCGAGGCCGGGGATACGGCCTGCCCCGCGGATGGGCGATCCTGACAGTGCATAAGCAGCTCACAGAGTATTATAAGCGCAAGCGCTCAGACATTTCTTCCCGACACATGGCCTGAAGAAGGTGATGATTTTCTGCAGAAGATAGTTGCTGGTGATGAAACATGGGTTCACCATTACAAGCCCGAAAGCAAGCGGCAGAGTATGCAGTGAAAGCATTCATCATCTCCTGCAGCAAAGAAATTCAAGACGCATCTGTCGGCAGGAAAGTTGATGTTGACCGGCATCTGGGCATCGCAAAGGAAGGTGACTATGTAGAAAAGTGATGTTGTTTTTGTTGTCATTTGTTTTGAAATAAATAGAGTCACAAAAGGTGCGGAAACTTTTCGAACGTCACTCGTATACATATATATAGTACTGCACAAAAATGTAGGCAGCTGTGAAAAATGCTGTAAAGAATGGTTTAAAAAAAGACATGTTAATAGTTTTTATCATTTAATAAAATGCAAAGTAAGTGAGCAGAAGAGTAATCAATATTTGGTGTGACCACTCTTTGCCTTTAAACCCTTAACGTCCATTGCCGGGTCAGGCACGTCATGCAAAACGGTCACTTAACGACCTATGACGTGCCTGACACGTCATGAGACTTAAACAAGCTTAGAAAGTGATCAACGATCACTTTCTAAGCTTAAACGGTGTTGCTGTAATGCCTCGATGTCGAGGCATTCAGCAACACTGAGATCGGCATGATGGGCCATGTCTGGCCCCTCCCCGGGGCGTCAACATCCGCCATACATTGTATGGCGGCGGACGCCCGTTTTAAAAGCGTTTAGGAGGCGATCACCGATCACCTCCTGAACTTCAATGGTGTCGCTGGTGTCAGGAGGCATCCAGCGACATCAAATACTTACCCTCCGGAGCGGTCACAGCCGCAGCTGCACGCAGGCTTCGCCATCCGCAAGATGGCGGCGGCCCGGGAAAAAAAATAATAAAGTTGAAAAAGTTCGCTAGACGGTCTCCAGACCCTCTAGAGAACTCTGGCTCCACTTGCAGGTTGAATACAGGTACTGCATTCAACCATACAAGTCAATGGAGCCCAGCTTTCTAATCACTATGTGATTAGTAAAATATTTTTTTAAAAAAAATAAATAAATAAAATAAAAAAAAAGGAAAAGAAGAAAAAGCTTAAAAAAAACATGGTAACATTTAAAAATTATTATGCTTTAGAGGAACTATCCAGTTCCAGCAAAATGTAAAAAAAAAGTCCAAAAAGAGTAAAATAAAGAAAAAAAATCCTGACGTGGAAAAATTTAAATAAAAGCATTTCAAATACCCAGGGGGTGTCTAATTTAAAAAAATGAATGGTTTGATGGGGTAAATTGGAGTGGCCGGGCTCAAAGATAGGGGGAAAATGGGGAAAAAAAAGCGTACTTCCAAAATGTGGCATTTTAACCCCAAACACCAGACAAACCCATACATGTATGACTGAACTCGGGAGATGTTCCTGAACACATATTAGGGTGTTGTTTGATAGTGACGTATACCTGGAGCTATAAATTTATACCCAAAGTACAATTTGTGTGAAAAAAATAAAAAAAAAATACTACCACAAAGTGTGGCAAAGGCTGGTGGTAGAATCTGATGCATGGAAAGGGTTAAAACACTAGCATTTGAAATACCTTGGGGTGTCTAGTTTTCAAAAATATATGGTTTGATAGGGTAAATTGAATTAGCCGGCTTCAAAGATGGTCCTATTAGGACATGGGGGCAGAATGACCAGATGTAAAAGTTCCAAGTTAAAAAATGTCTACTTCCTAAATGTGGCGTTTTACCTCCCAAACAACCCGACAAACCCATGCATGGGGGGTATGACTGTACTCGGGAGATGTTGCTGAACACATATTGGGGTGTCTAGTTTTCAAAAATATATGATTTGATGGGGTAAATTGCATTGGCCGGCTTCAAAGATACCCAAAATGGCACAAGGGGGGAAGAATTACCAGATTTGGGAAAAATGGTTTTGAAATAGCAAAACGCTACTTGTACTTAATGCTCCATAACGTGCAGAAAAAAGCAAAAAAACATAAAAACATTGGGTATTTCTAAACTCAGGACAAATAGTAGAATATATTTAGTAGGTTTTTTCATTAGCTTTTTTGGATGAGTAAAAGATTTTTGGGGTAAAAGTCAGAAAATGGGTGTTTTTTTTATATTTTTCATCATATTTTATTATTATTTTTATGGGAAATTAGATAATATGATTAAAACAATGGTATCTGAAGGCTGTTTTAATACTTTTGTGGTGCTTGTGTTCAGCTGTAATTTTCTCCTCACCCATTTAGTGTACCCACATAAGTTATATATTGTTTTTTTCAGGACAAGATGGGCTTTCTTCTTTATTTACTATAAAAAAATAAAAAAAACATGGTGAAAAATTGAAAAAAAACAAATTTTATGACTTTTATTTGAAAATTCTTTTACTCACCTAAAAAAGCAAGTAAAAAAACTAGCTAAATAGATTCTACTACTTGTCCTGAGTTTAGAAATACCCAATGTTTTTTTGCTTTTTTTTGTAAGTTATAGGGCAATAAGTACAAGCAGCGTTTTATGATTTGCAAACCTTTTTTAAAAAATCTGGTCAGTCTGCCTCCATCTCCTCTTTGGAACATCTTTGAAGCCACTTAACTCAATTTAACCCCGTCAAACCATATATTTTTTAAAACTAGACACCCCAGGGTATTCCAAATGCTGTTATTTTAACCCTTTTCATGCACCAATTATACAACTACACTTTGTCAAACTTTGTAATAGTAATTTTTTTTATTTTTTTTTCACACAAATTGTACTTTAGTTATAGATATACAGGTTCTGGTATATGTCACTGTCAAACAACACCCCGATGTGTGTTCAGGAACATCTCCTGAGTGCAGTGATACCCGACATGCATGGGTTTGTCGTGTTGTTTGAGACTTAAAATGCCACATTTGGGAAGTGCGCTTTTTTTCTCCATTTTGGTCAGTCTGTACCTATGCCCTATCTTTGAGCTCTGCCACTCCAATTTACCCCATCAGCCATTTTTTTTTTTATATTAATACTTTTTTTTATATATGTTTTTTTTACACATTTTGCTGGTACTGGATGGTTCATCTAGTGACATCACTGCACATAATCACATAATTATTTTTAAATGTTAGCACATTTTTTTTTTCCCATTTTTTTTATTTTTTTATTATTTTTTGAATATTTTACTAATCACATTGTGATTAGAAAGCTGGGCTCCATTGACTTGCATGGTTGAGTGCAGTACCTGTATTCAACCTGCAAGTGGAGCCAGAGTTCTCTAGAGGGTCTGGAGACCATCTAGCGAACTCTTTCATCTTTATTGTTTTTTTTCCCGGGCCGCCGCCATCTTGCTGATGGCGAAGATCACCGGCAGCTGCGGCTGTGACCGCTCCGGAGAGTAAGTGTTTGGTAAGTGTTTGGTGTCGCTGGATGCCTCCTGATCGAGGCATTCCAGCGACACCATTTAAGTTTAGGAGGCTATCGTTGATTGCCTCCTAAACGCTTTTAAAACGGGCGTCCGCCGCCATACAATGTATGGCGGCTGTTGACGCCCCGGGGAGAGGCCAGACATGGCCCCCGATGCCGATCTCGGCCTTGCTGAATGCCTCGACATCGAGGCATTACAGTAACACCGTTTAAGCGAAGAAAGTGATCGTTGATCACTTTCTAAGCTTATTTAATTTTTTGACTGTTCAGGACCGTCAAAGGCAGGGCCGGACTGGCCCACCGGGATACCGGGAAATTTCCCGGTGGGCCGGAAGGTCCGTGGGCTGGGCGGCCGGCACTTACCATGAAGACAGCCGCTGAGCGGCTGCAAATGGCAATGAACGCCTCCCTCGGTGCCAGGGGCGGGCTGGGCAGGGGGGCAATTGCCCCCCAGGCTTCCCGAAATCTAACCAAAGCGGCCGCTGGGTGCTGATGCGGCCGGCCGGCATCAGCACCCAGCAGCCGTGTGCGATGGCCGTCTAGTGATGGGAGCAGTGTGAGGGGTGAAAGCTCCGCCCCCTCGCACTGACCTTTCACCCCTCACGCTGCTCCCATCACTATGCGGCCATCAGATTGCTGGGAATGTAATCTAAACGGCCGGTGCGTGCTGATGCCGCCGGCCGGCTCTGCTTTAATACTTTTTTTTTACTTTATATGGCAAGCCGATCCAGCTTACCATATAAATAAAAAAAAAGTGTTAAAGTAGCTCCGGCCGGCGGCATCAGCACGCACCGGCCGTTTAGATTACATTCCCAGCAGTCTGATGGCTGCATAGTGATGGGAGCAGCGTGAGGTGGAAGCTCCGCCCCCTCGCACTCAGACTGCTGCAGCACCGGATGTCTGGTCAGTGGCATCCTGTCAGCATAGAGGAGAACAGTGTGCAGCTACCAGGAAGTCAAGAGAAGTAGAAGGTGAGTAAAATAATGTATTTTTTGTACTGTATAATGTTTTTTGTATTTGTTAAAAACAAAAAAAATCGGCATGTGTGTGTATGTAAGTGTGTCCCCCTATATGCCACTCTGCCTCCAGAAATGCCTTATACCCCCCTATATGCCACTCTGTCCCATGATATGCCTTTTAACCCCCTATATGCCAGAGTTGCATATAGGGGTATAAGGCATTTCTGGATGCAGAGTGACATATAGGGGGTCAAAAGGCATATCTGGAGGCAGAGTGGGATAAAGGGGGTTAAAAGGTATATCATGGGGCAGAGGAGCATATAGGAGGGTATAAAGCATATCGGGGAGGCAGAGTGGCATATAGGGGGCATAAGGATTTTCTGGAGGCAGAGTGCCCCATGATATGCCTTTTAACCCCCTTCATGCCACTCTGCCTCCAGAAAGGCCTTATACCCCCTATATGCCACTCTGTCCCATGATATGCCTTTTAACCCCCTATATGGCAGAGTGGCATATAGGGGGTTAGAAGGCATATCATGGGACAGAGTGGCATATATTATTTTTTATTTAATATGGCAAGCTGGATCGGCTTGCCATATAAAGTAAACAAAAATGTCCCATGATATGCCTTTTAACCTCCTATATGGCAGAGTGGCATATAGGGGGTTAGAAGGCATATCATGGGACAGAGTGGCATATAGGAGGGTTGAGGCATATCAGGGAGGCAGAGTGGCATATAGGGGGGTATAAGGCTTTTCTGGAGGCAGAGTGCCCCATGATATGCCTTTTAACCCCCTTTATGCAACTCTGCCTCCAGAAATGCCTTATACCCCCCTATATGCCACTCTGTCCCATGATATGCCTTTTAACCCCCTATATGCCAGAGTGGCATATAGGGGTATAAGGCATTTTTGGATGCAGAGTGACATATAGGAGGTCAACGGCATATCTGGAGGCAGAGTGGCATAAAGGGAGTTAAAAGGGATGTCATGGGGCAGAGGGGCATATAGGAGGGTATAAAGCATATTGGGGAGGCAGAGTGGCATATAGGGGGCATAAGGCTTTTCTGTAGGCAGAGTGCCCCATGATATGCCTTTTAACCCCCTTTATGCCACTCTGCCTCCAGAAATGCCTTATACCCCCCTATATGCCACTCTGTCCCATGATATGCCTTTTAACCCCCTATATGGCAGAGTGGCATATAGGGGGTTAGAAGGCATATCATGGGACAGAGTGGCATATAGGGGTATAAGGCATTTCTGGATGCAGAGTGAGGGTATAAAGAGAGGGTATAAAGCATATCAGGGAGGCAGAGTGGCATATAGTGGGGCATAAGGCTTTTCTGGAGGCAGAGTGCCCCATGATATGCCTTTTAACCCCCTATATGGCAGAGTGGCATATAGGGGGTTAGAAGGCATATCATGGGACAGAGTGGCATATAGGGGGTATAAGGCATTTCTGGAGGCAGAGTGGCATATAGGGGGTTAGAAGGCATATCAGGGGGGCAGAGTGGCAAGCCTGGGGGCAGAGGTGCATAACTCGGGGGTAGGTTGTCAAATGAAAGGAAATAAAAACCAAATATGTCTCAATCATAGCTTTTATTAAATATGGAAAAAATAGTCTACATGAATTAATAAAGAAATAAAAGTTTCTTACCAGAATATCGTGAAGAATAATGTGATCAGTGTTTTGTTCCACTAAATAAAATGGAACTCTTTCATCTAACAATGTTCGCAGTAGTAAATGTTTTGATCCTATTATGTGTAATGTATTTAATTTATTAGGGCCTTTTAACACTTTTTGCTTTCTGGCATTTTAATACAAATAATGAGATAAAAAGAATTGCACATAGTGTGACTCGGGTATGTATAAGGGGTGCGTGTGGGTATAAGAGCTTCACCGTGAGATAAACTATATGGGGCTGGTCTCCAAATTTTTCCAGGGCTGCTTTTCAGTCCCAGTCCGGCCCTGGTCAAAGGTCATTAAGCGACCGTTTTTCCATGACGGCAAAGGTCGTTAAGGGGTTAAGGGGTTAAAATAGTAGGGGTGACCGTTCCCTGCTGCCCTCTTGGGTGATCAGGCCCCCGTATCCCGCTGCTCAATGGGCCCATTTAAACAACGGAGGTTGTGCCGACTCACAGCCCTTGTATTCTGCATTTGATGGTGTCACACAACTTTAAGACACAAGACACAGAGCGCATGGGGTATTGATTTTTTTGATTGGGTGACTAAAGTAATTGATCAAGGTGGTGCAGTAGACATTGCGTATCTGGATTTCAGAAACTAAAAAAGTGTGAAAACCAGTGTGAAAAAAGGTGTGTACAAGAATAAAAATAAAGGTATACTTTCCTTTCTCCTTTTTACTGGATACACAGCTGCAAACCCGTAATAATATTCTCCTGGTGTTAAAATGATAATTTTGATCCACTAGGGGGCACTTGTGTGAACCGGTTTGAAATATAAACAGAAGAAAAACTATAATAGTGTAGTACTTCAAACTCAGTTATCGTATGGATATTATATATATGCACTCACAATCTGAATGTGTTGATCAAGCTCTGTATATAAACCCACCGTGATCCGTATGTGGAGTATATATGAAAAAAGCAACGACATGAAAAACACAATGGTGTAGTAACTTAATATGTTCTGGCACACCAGAACAGATGTACACTTACAGTTATAACTGGTGTGTCAGGCGCACAGTGGTTTGGTTTCCTCGGTCCTTCACAGCCGTGTGGTTGTGTATATGGACGCAGACAACCCCCGCTGCTAGCCACGCCTCCTTCCAGCTGCAGCGTAAGTGCGTGGGATCTACACGCTGCCCCGGCTACATGACAGGGAAGTCAGAAGCACCGGTAAGTGGGGGGGGGAGTGTTAAATGGGGGGCATAAGGCATTTCTGGAGGCAGAGTGCTCTGTGAAATGCCTTTTAACCCCCTTAATGCCACTCTGCCTCCAGAAATGCCTTTTTAACCCTCTATACGCCACTCTGCCTCCTGAATGCCTTAAACCTCCCTATGTGCCACTCTGCCCCATAATATGCCTTTTAACCCTCTAAATGCCAGAGTGGCATATAGGGGTATAAGGAATTTCTGGAGGCAGAGTGGCACAAAAGGGGTCAAAAGGCATATCATGGGGCACAGTGGCATATAGGGTTAAAAGGCATATCATGGGGCACAGTGGCATTTAGAGGGTTAAAAGGCATATCATGGGGTACAGTGGCATATAGGGGGTATAAGGCATTTCTGGGGCAGATGTGCATAACTGCAGGTTGGAAAATAGGAAATAAAACCAAAATATTTTTCTCAATCATAGCTTTTATTAAAAAAAATAGTTTAGATGAATTAACATTTACTGGTAAAACTTTTTTCCTATAGGGTCGTCTTATATTCAGGCTTTTTCTTTTTTTCCTAAATTAATATTCAGATTTGGGGGGGTCGTCTTATAATCAGAGTCGTCTTATAATCGAGCAAATGCGGTACTAACACGCATACTTGATTTAACACCCACGGACTCTACCACCATACACTTACAAACACCCACATTCTTTTTCTTGCTCTTCCTCTCCACCCCTCCCTATGCTCATCCCTGACATCCCCAAACCAGCCATGCTTGGTATACTAGTAATGATTGTACCCCCCTGGATCATGTAAAATCACAGAGTAACATGCACACACACACACTAACATACTTACACACATATACTACAGTAACATACATACACAGACTAACGTCCTTACTTTCACACATACATATTAACATACAAACATAAAGCTTACACACTCTAACATATTTATTTACACTTGCACACACACAAAACCTACCTTTGTTGGCTCAGGAGGGAGAAGTGCCAGCTCTTCTGCTTCCTCAGATCATCACAGTATCTCGATGAGAGCATTAGGACACCTGTTAGACACCAAAAAAATCTGTTGCTAGTAGATTTCCTCAATAACACAAAGCAATAACATTTATGTAATGCCAATATATATCTGCATTACACAGGTGATAGAATATACTTTTATTGGTTACCACAGTGATATCCCATCTTATCTGTGGATATTACCATAAATACTTTAATACTGTTTCAGTGCCATAGCCTTTAACATTTATTTTACAATATACTGGTACTGAGTGTACTAGTTGCTAGATTTCACATTCTTTTTACTCTTTGCAATCTTTTCATTTATAATTGTACTATATCATCTATTTAAACCTATTGGCCAGAATTTGTATAATTTTAATTGGTTTACAACTCATAGGGCCCACATTAAACACCGACCTTGAATGTCTCCCTTAGGCATATGGGATGCTTAAATGATCATAATAGAAGCTATGTGGGGGGAAAAAAAACACATTTACAATGAGGCTTGCTTTTAAGAGTCAAAAGTTTTTTTGTTTTTTTTATCTGAATGCCAAGCTAAGGGCTCTTTATAGCTCACAAAACAGGTCTGGCAGCAGAACATACCCTGCTGATTACAACTGCTTCCAGGTACTCGATGCTTGAGTCATATTGGTAATGATACTGTCGCTTATAAAACTTATCTTTTTTTTGCTTTTTACAAGAAACAATTCCCTAAAGCAAACTCAAATGTTATGTTTTGATATATTTTTTTTCTTTATTAACCATCAATATATTTCAAAATAACCCAAACCTTTCGTAACAATATAACAGTTGGTATAAGACAAACTTTGAAGAGTGATATATTATAATAAAATATAATATCACACAAAATATAGAATGTGCAAAAATAAACCAGTTATGTGTTTGTTATTCTTTACATTTTAGAGAGATATAATGTGGAAAGTTTATCATACTGTTTTAGGGTAGGATTTGGAAATATTGAGCCAAGTTCATGCATGTTAGATGCTGTGAATACTCGACCAGGGATCAAGGTGACCTTAGGTAGACTTGGGGTCTTTGGAGTCATACAGGGGCATGTAAAGGGTGGCTGGCTGTGCTATAATGGGTGATCTAACAAGAGATCAGCTGGCAACCTGTTGGCAGACTTAAATTTACTTTATATATTATTTTCCTTTAGTTTTGATGGCATGGTAGTCATTTTACCCTTTCTTTTTTATATAATAAGTTTTTATTGGACAGTTTTGATTCAAGATTTTTTTTTGCATGTATATCAAACATTGTTACAGAATAAAGAAATGTGTTGGTTAATGACAAAGATATTACAAGGTCAAGGGAACTCCGAGATCATTTCATTCTATGTGACCTCGATACTCCGTTTACAGAGTAAATACATCATAATGCCAAAAATACAATACAACATAAAGATTGAATATTTCAAGATAATCAGTTGCGAAGATAAAAGGAACAAAATTATAAGAAAGTGTAAAAGAAAACCAAAGGAAAAATTAAAGTATAACAAAAACAACCATTATGGTGAAAGTTGTGTATGTTTTCAGGTAGTTATGGATCCTAAACACGAGCATGGATAAATTATATTTCCAAGGAGTGCAGTCATTGCTGCGATATGAGGTGGTTTATCTATGTATAGTGTCATCTTTATTCTATCCCTCAACTTAATGATATTTGATGAAGTATAGCTAGGGATAATGAATTGATTTTATGAATGTTATTTATTTATTTGTTTTAATCATGCTCCTTTGATGGGAAGTTTTCCCATATTTTATTGAAAGTGCTCATTGTGTGGTTGCCCATATGAAAAGCCAATTCCATTTTTCTAGTTTCTCTCATTCTTTTGGTATGGTTGGAAGCTCCTCCGAGTTCCATAGTTTAGCTAAAAACTGTTTAAAAAGCATACAAGCTATATTTAAAAGTTTCCTGAATTTGTGTGGTATATGATGCGGATAGAGTCCCAAAATCCCTATCTTTGGATCAATTGGAATCTGGATTTTTAGGATTTCACTCATGTGTTTGAATAATTGAGACCAGATTTTATATACTTTTGGACAGGACCAAAATATATGTAGATGAGTACCAATTTGGTTGCATTTCCGCCAACATAAATTCGGTCTTTGGGGATAAAACGTGTGCAATTTCTCAGGTGTGTAGTGCCACCTATAAAGTATTTTAGCATGAAGTTCTGATAGTTTTATACATTTGGTTGGGCCTTTCTAAAGGCTGCTGATCAATCTCTGACCTATCAGCTGCACTCACTCCCTATGAACAGAGCCTTGCATTTAGTGTAAACACAAGGCTTCCATTCAAGAAGGAAGTCTCACATTCACACATAATTGCACAGAGAGGCATTCAGCAACACAAAGCAATAAAATATACTGTCTGGTTGCTTCTGATACCCTTTCACAAGATGTGATGAGTAAAATCTAAAAAAAAAAATAAATAAAAATAAGAATTTAGTAACATTTTAAAAACTTGCACCAGTGATGTCACCATGGCATCATAAGGGCAACCATTCAGTTCCAAGAAAATATAAAATAAAATATCCCAAAAATATATTTAAAAAAAATTAATTTTATGAGCAAGTCCTGAAAGATCTTCCCAAAAATCCTGATTATCTTCCAAAAAATCCTGGCACAGAAAGTATTAAAATACCAGCATTTGAAATACCCTGGGATGTTTAGTTTTCAAAAATATATGGTTTAATTGGGTAAATTTAATTGTCCATCTTCAAAGATGTCCCAAATAGAACATGGGCGCAGGATGACCAGATGTCAAAATTTCAAATTGAAAAATGCGCTCCTCCCAAATGTGGCAATTTAGCCCCCAAACAACCAGATAAACCTATGCATGGGTGGTATCACTGCACTTATTTGGCAGTGAAATATACTAAGAGCTATAAATTCATGCCTCAAATACAATATGTGTGAAAAAAAAATTACTACCACAAAGGCTAGTGGTAGAACTAGTGCAAGAAAAGTGTTAATATCACACTGGTCAGTGGTTGGCAGGGAAAGCCGACTTAAGCAGTTATATCCAGCCAGGATACTTGTATAGTACAACTTTATTTGTTTACTGTTTGCTGTCTTTTCACAGGCCTGCAACTGTGGTGGTCCGGGATCTCTGAGTCACCAATGTAACCCAGAGACCGGTTGCTGTTTCTGTCGCCCAAACTTCTCCGGAGATAAGTGTACCTCTTGCAGGCTGGGACACAGGAATTATCCGCATTGTATAAACTGTGACTGTAAGCTGGCAGGAAGTGAACCCCAGAGCTGTGATCGAGAAACTGATAAGTGTTCTTGTGCTGAAGAAACCGGGCAATGCAACTGTAAGGTACGGGAACATAAAGAACATTAAAATATATGTTTTGTTTTAAAAGCAAACAAATAAAAACAAATCCTGTCAGGTGTCCACTTTTATGTTGATCCAATCCATTTGTTCCTTTTTCCTCACATGCAGACTTTTTGTTTCCAGTTCAGAATGATTGGTGGGTATTATTGTATTACAATGTCATGCAGTGGTCACAGCATTGTGTATTAAAAGAGTTGATGGATAAAGCTGTATTTTTCCAGATATATTTGCTTGTTTATAAGACAAGGTTTTTTTTCAGAACAAATGCTCGTCTTATATTTAAGGTTGTCTTATAATCAGACCTCAAATAAAGGTCTGACTACAAGACTAAGATGCAGCGCTGCAGGGGACCTGGATCCTCCTCTCTGGCACTTCTGGGGGGTTCTATGACGGAGCGCCGGCATGACATGACCTTCCGGTGCTCCACCATAGAAGCCCCAGCGGAAGTACCGGCCACCAGCAGCGGAGGTTGTCTACACCCATCGCGCAGATGTTCACCGGCTGCCCGAGAGAAGTATCCCCCGCAGCGCTGCAGGAGACCTGGATCCTCCTCTCTGGCAGCCGGTGAACGTCTGTGCGATGCGTGCAGACAACCTCCGCTGCTACCCGACACTTCATAGAAGCCCTGGCAGAAGTCCCGGGTAGCAGCCAAGGTTGTCATTGCGCAGACGTCCACCGGCTGCCCCCACATATTAGACAATTAAAAGCTTCTTCCCGCATGACTATGCCCCTGTGCACAAAGCAAGGCACATAAAGAGATGGTTTGATGAGTTTGGTGTGAAGGAACTCAAGTGGTCTACACCACCTTTACCCACTGAACACCTTTGAGATGAATGGACATTATTAATTCTGCTGGGTAGTACTCACCTGCTATCTACTAAACCCAGATTTGTCCATCTCACGCTTCCTGAAAAATCCACTCCTCCAGTGGCGGTGTGCTTGACACCACTCTGACGAATGGCATTGTACATAGTGACCTTTCGGCTTGTGCGCAGCCGCCATAGAAACCAATTACATGAAGCTCCCAATACAGAGTACTTTTGCTGATGTTGCTTCCAGAGGCATTTAGTGAGTGATGCTACAGAGTACAGATAATGCACTTAGCAGCCCCGCTTTGTGAGTGTACATGATCTACCTCTTAATGGCTGAGTTGTTGTTACTCCACACTAATAGATCAAACTCACTTGTAGCAAAGGTGGTATTCTATGACAGTGCCATATTTGAAGTCACTCTTCAGTACAACCAACCACAACTACTGCCAGTTTTTACCTGTGGGGATGACTTTGCTTTATTTTATACAACTGTTAGCAATGGACGTGGAGCTAAACTGAATAATTGAGAGTGTGTCTACAAAGGTTTGGTCATATAGCGCACACATTACCAAGAGAGATAGAAAGTACTATCCTCTCTTTTATTTTGCTTTGGTAGGGGACAAGAAGAATGTTTCTATGATGACTGGATCCCTTTTCAGCATAACATGGTGCATGCCCTCTGCTAAATGTGTTAGGCTGCTTCCTTACTTATATAACTGTGATCCAAAGCAAGTTTAGTGAGGCCATACATGAAAGTTGAAGAAACATGTTTAAGAAAATAACTATGACACAGGAAAGAAAAATAAATATTAGACTATATGATAATTTCTTGAAATTATTTTCCAAATGCTTAAGCAGTTTAACTGAAATATTGATAGCTTTTCTAAAATAAAATAACACTGACAATGTCACATATTATAAAACCTTTTTTCCCTTAAAATTTACAGTTACCTAAAAAGTGCCATTAGTGGTAGTGTACCAAAATATTCTTAATGCCTTTTTTTTACATTTTAAACAGTTGTGTCCATTAACCAGAAAATATAAGATATGTTTTTTTATTTGTTTCTATTACAAATATATTTCAATTTAAGAGGCGAGCTTAATATATACCCCTTATAAAGTTGTAATGCTTAGTCATGCCACAGTCATGGTATTTAGTAAAATAACTTTAGTGAATGATACGAGCATTCATAGATTTCTGTAGTAAATAGCCTTTGTTAATTGTTTAAGGCAAACATATTTTCTAGTTGGTTTTAAATGGCCTGCCAGGAGAAATTCAGTTCCTACATGCTTAATAGTAATTGTTTAACCACATGGCTATAATTTGGATATGAGCCACATGTAAGAATTCCAGCACACTAGTGTTAACACAGAAAACTAGTAGCATCAATCTTCATACAATCTTCCATTAACCAAAGAATTGTCATTTTGACTTTATAATTTAAAATACTAGTTTTATTACAGAACTTTGGTGGTTTATCTAAAATGACACTGATTTTTAATTTGCCAAAGGTAAACCTAAACATTATGTTTAAATACACTTCTTCCATAGTGGTAGAAATCACGCATACATTATTTCATTGTCGAGGATCCTGATTAGGGTTCCTGATTGTAGCCTTGCCTCTGCTTACCTAAGGTCAATATGGATTGGCAAAATCCAACCTGCAAGTTATTTGCGGCTAGGGCAGCATCTTGAATTTGCGTATGTAGTTCAGCCCCTGCTGAAGAGTTGTCATTGGCATAGTACAGGTTATTTTGTATGCTCAACCCACAAGGAAGCTCAGAAAATGCCCTACAGTGTCTTGTCAGTTACCAACTAACAATTCTACCAGTGTGGTCCCTTTAGGTATTCTTCATGAAAGTCCATATGAGGTGTTAAATTAATTCCTAGATATTACATGATTGAATAAATATTACTCATGGGAGAATTGATTTCTGATTGAGTCTTTGGTCTGTGACACTTTAGTTATTTAATTGATATGTAATTTAAAGGATCGATTCGTGTCTTCAGGAAAAATTGGCATACTAGTTTGTTGAAATTTTTCTTATCTGCCATCAAATTCTATGTTTCTATTTAATTCATATCAAAAACCCAAAACAGATCAGTGTAGCAGAAGTGTGTATTGATATGTTTTCCAATTATGACTTTTGCTTCAATTAATTTCTCATAGAAAATCCAGAAGCTATAAGCACAAGAGTAGAATGAGTAGGGATCTAAACCACTACCTATCTACTTATTTACTACCCTCCCTTACATTACGTCTAAGCCTCCAATTTCTATAGTTTTAAATTATGATGTCTTGTTCTAACATCAGTTGTTGGAATAACAACGTGATCACCATAACTAAATCATTGGACAGAATTAGTAATAATGCTGCACCACACTGTCAACTCTTTAATGTGGTCAGAATGGGAAAAATTAGTAGAACACTGGTTGTTCACACCACTCCCAAGTCTAAGCTGCACCTATCTCAGTATTTGTCACAGAAATGTATACTTACTATAGCATCTACTGTTTTCTGTGCCTAAATGGGGTTTGAGGTAGAATACTGGAGACAACTCTCGGAGCTATAATTTGTTTTATTTTTATATGAATATGACCAGTGTGCAGCCACTTTATACAAACAATTGAGCAAATGTTTGTTTATAACAATTGCAGGATATGTACAGGCTACCTATTGACTCATGTTAGCTTAGGGTTCATTTGTTGTAGTTAACTTTAGTATGTTTAGCGTTAGAGTATTATGAATAAGGTATAACAGTACATAAAATGTGTAGTGTCAAATATTATGTGTAGTGTCATATTACTGAATTATCATGTTAAAATACACAACAGTTTTGTGCAGAATTAACAGCAGTCCCCTTTTTGGTATTCTGACTTGGCCAGACAGGCCATTTGGCTCAATGCACGATAACATGGGTCACTTACCTTTACAGTCCCTTGAGCAGGAATTCCAGTCTCTTAGTATGTGGCTACCAACTGTGCTTTCACACTGCGAGTGTGTAGGCAAAGCATACGTCATTTATTGCCTCCAAGGGCCTTCTTCTGTTCTGATGTTTTCCTACATGTAGTTTGTAGTTTCCATGTAGTTTTAAATTATCACCATCTGTTGTGAATCCAACTTTAGTCTGCGATAGAATAGGAAGTGAATTTGACTGATACATATTAAGTTAAGGTTTTAAGAATATGTTTTTTGTATTTATTATACCTTAACAGAATCATGCCCTTTGTATAGATTTTTAAGAGGATCTCCCTCACGTACATAGAGCTGTAGTAACAGAATACAGAATACATTATAGCAATATATTGTTCTCAGTGACAACGCTGGTGAGTTGTTCCATTAAAAATATTAAAATACTGTACAAGGCCTCACTGACACATAGGGCAAATCATCACGATTGCAGAACATGAGTATAAGAGAGGAAAAAAGTCAATACTGTTTCTAAAAGGTTTTGAAGGGCTGTTTCACATAGGGTGAAAATATCCCATCGCAGTGCTGTCTGGAACATTCTGATAAGCCACCTGCTTGTACCCAATATATAATGTAAAATCAAACTCTATGAACAGTCACCACTGTTAATATTCAAAACCTCAAAGACTTTGAAAAGCAGGTTATATTGTGTGCAAGAGATAAGACAAATCTTTTCAATCAGGCAAGGCATTGACAATTGCACAGCAGCAACCTTTGGAGTGTTATGTAGAGTTCTGGCACTCATTCAGTTTATTGGTTGATGCATATCTTGAAATTATGCTTGATTGTGGAGATTGCCTGGTCGTCAATGCCTATAAGTAATAGTAGAATAAAACACAGATTATCCTTATACAATATCACATGCATTTAATTATTGATTTGTTACCTCCTTAAAAGCTCAGGCTGTAGACATCCATCTTGACATGACTTACACAATTATTTCTCCAGATTCAGAGGCAGGGGTAAGAAAACGAGTTTTTAACAAAGGGCACAAGTAGACACATTTCTGAAGGGAAGTCTAACAATTTGAATCTGCTAGCAAAGCAGGTCCATATTTGTGAATAATGCAAAAAATAAATAATAATAATGAAATATTCTTTAAGCTTCTACAATAAATGTGCAGTTCTGTTTTATGCATGCTCCTTCAAAATCGATAAAAATAAATTTAATAGGATAAGAAGGTGTGTAAGATACACTAACACACAGTTCTTTAAATTTTTTGTCATTAAAAAGCTGTATGAAATCTTCCACAATATAACTATTACATTGTAAAGTCTTTATCTCGCCTGCAGTCAAACGTAGAAGGTGTCTACTGTGATAGATGCAAACCTGGCACTTTTGGACTTCATGTAGGGAATCCACTTGGTTGCAGCAGCTGCTATTGCTTTGGACTGACTGCCCAGTGTACGGAAGCAGATGGATTGATCCGTATGTGGGTGAGTAATATGAAATCTGTTGAGCCATATAATACCATAATGCGAGTTCCTGCTGGTGTATTTTAGTAAAACATGCTGAAACAACTGAAAAAGTAAGGCATTCCCTGTACAGAAATCTACCCCTCTGACATTGTATTTTGGCCAGCTTAAATGTAAAAGCTTATAGCTATACTGATGCTAGACAGCAGAATATTTCCAACAATGTAATGTATATTCAGTAAATATAGTACATGGTTGATCAGTTTAAAACTATGTTTGTTTTCATGGATAGTGCTATTTAACAAGTCCATTATAAAAATGAAAATGGAGCCATAAATATAACCCACAATTCCTGCTTTAACGCGTCATCACTATTTTATTAGTTTGTTGATGAGAAAATAAATTTCTTGTAGAAACTGTAACAACTGTGGAACGTCTTTAGCAAAGTACTGGCTGGACCTTTTCGAACGGGGCAGCATACTGCCGAGGAGGGCATGGTATCGTTTATGTGACAATAATTTCTGGGTATTAACAGCTGAAACCTCTCCAATGAGCCTTTGACTCTAGGAAAGTTGTGAGACACTTCTATTGTCCAGCGGTGCACTAGTAAAGCTGTTGCATGCTGTGGTCTAGATTTCCTATAAGACTTAGATAAGTTGTGCCTTCCACTACTCTATGAACTCTATTCATATGCCCATGCAATATAATTCACGTCGACTGAGACTCCTATAAGATATAAGATAGATAAAAAGAGAAGCAATTTACTAAATGTTTACAAACGATATATCTCTTCTTCTGTTTCTTTATGTGTTTAAAAGATAACACTGAAGCCAGATCAAACAATGCTTGAATTGACGGACTTCACACACCAACACAGGACTACAAAAGGTGTGATCTTCCAGCATCCAGAAATTATTGCAATGATTGATCAAGTGAAACAGGACTTGCACTCCGAACCATTTTATTGGAAGCTCCCACAACAATTCGAAGGCAGAAAGGTACGTTATGACATAGATTAAAATTTGATCTAGTTGTGACGTTTCTGTATGGTATTAGTGAACATATGTATGATAGCTCGTGAATCTTACGGAAGCATCTCAATAGCTCACACAATAAATAATAATAACAAAACGCTATAGTGTAATATGATGAACCAAACTTAACTATAATTGCCAAACCACACACAGCAATGTAACTCATGACATCTTTTGTGACATGATAACGTTGTCTATCAATACCAAGGGCCGCAGAATGATTCATGCAAATGTAGCCTGAGATGAATCAGCAACATTAAGATGAATTCAGTTAATAAAATAAAGACAAGGCCACAAGTGAAAATGTATTTAAGCATGTTAAGAATATAAATTACATTTCCTTTTCATACAGTGTTTATATTTTCATCAGGTTCCTGTGGGTAAACAGAAGTCATATTTTGGAATGTTTTTTTTTAATAGTAATCTTATTTTTCTTGCTCAGAATATAGATTATGTTTCCTTTTGTTCCATGTTTGCTTTATCCCCACAGCTTTATAGTTTCAATTAATCACATCAAATATGCAATTTAATAAAGGAGGATTTTGGTTGTTCTGCCCACGGGTAAAATATGTATTTTCGTGGATTTCTTTCAATTGAGAACCTTTCTCTGACTTCTGGACATAGTGATTTGGGATATAATATAATATAATAGAATATATCTCTATATATATTTAAAGTGTTATATCAGGACTGATCCTAACCTACAGGTTGTCAAGGGTTCTAAACTGGTAGTGGGGACACTATGGGATTAATTCCAAGTACATGCAGGAGGGGGCAACAGAAATATGGTATGCCTAAACCATAAGTCATGAACTATATATAGTTCAATTTTCTAAATGCAATCCTGCCAATTGTATACTGATAAATAATTATTTTAGGATTGACTTAGTTTCTGTCAAGTGTAAGCCATAGCAAGGTTAAAGTTGTTATTAATAGTTTACTAGTGTCCTACTTTTTTTTTTATAATGGTGGAATTCTCAGAGAGAAGGGTCAACAAGTGCTCTAGAACAACCCTTAGTTAAGGATGAACAAAACTGGATTTTCTGTAATAGTTTATGCAGGTATTATACAAATCATTATGTTAAGCAGATGTAAGCGCATTTTACTGTAACATTGATTTCATTTTTCTAGTTATTTGGATAATTTGTTTATATTTGTAACACATCAATGCATTTGTATCTTCTGAGGTCTCCTGTTTAGGAATAAACCTATTTAAATGTCATTACCATAATCAATAAAGTGTTCCAACTTTAAATGCTTCCCTTATTAAGTTAATGTTATATTCTCATGAATATTTGCATAATATTAATTAGATTTCATTTTACAATTGCTGTTATGGTATATATGGACATGCTTGATATAGCGATTTAATAATTTGCTGATTTCTCATGAATTTTACATGTTTAAATAATTTCTAGGAAAGGTTTGGGTACAGAACAGTACTAGGCATGAAGTTTCTAATGATGCATTTAGTTACAGAAGAGTTAGATTCAGGGTCAATAAGGGCGCGTGTGACAGACAAAGCAGGCTGTTTGCATATTCATAGGTATTGTATGAGTAAATCATACTGGTATCCATTATCTTTGGTCCCCCACAGACATACCTTATGTGGGATACACATTATGGGGTAACAATCTCTTGCCAAAAAGCCTCAGTACATGCAAGTATTATTTTCACTGCTTTTCGTTGGCAAATTGAATCACTCTTAATTTCCTTTTTTCACTTTAAAAGCTGACGGCCTATGGCGGCAAACTGAAATATGCCATTTACTTTGAAGCACGCGAAGAGACTGGTCCTTCAACTTACGAGCCTCAAGTAATCATCAGAGGTGGTCCACCAACAAATCACAGGATTATAGTGAGACACATGGCTGCCCCTCAGAACGGTCAACTGACAAGACATGACATTGAGATGACTGAGGTAGCAATTAATAATTTCCCCTTAACGTTTTGTAATATATTTTACTGTGACATATGGATTAACCAGGTTATATGTTTTGATTGTGTCAGCATGACTGGAAGTATCTTGGATCGGTGGAAGGAAGCCCTGTAACTCGTGAGGACTTCATGGATGTTCTGTATGACATTCATTACATCCTAATAAAAGCCTCCTATGGAAATGTATTAAGACAAACCAGGTGATGATTTTTATATTTGTTTCAACATTTCTAATGAAACACATAACTTCCAGGGGTATAAATTACAATGTACTTGCATACATATTCTTTTCGTATGTAAGACTCTTGTTGTCCATGAAGAAATCTTGCCAGACGAAGATGTTCTCTGTCATTCACAGTATATAACATCATTAGAAATAGACCCAGAAAGACCCAAGACTATGGTTAAATTAACATTCCCTACTTGCATTCCAAGATTTACATTCACCCACCCTTGGGTGATGCAAAAAAAAAAAAACTTGTAAAGGAGGCCAAAATGTTTCAGCTCTCCATTACTCACTAGAGTTGAGTGAACAAACCCCTTTGTTAGACTGAGAAAACCTTAGGTAAAATTCTGCATCTCGAACAGTGTCTTTTGGTAATTCCGTAGTACAATTCAGACTAAAATAAATCACTACAAATGCTGTCTTAATCATAGACGGAATGCAAATTCTCCTCCCTGTTATAAAACACTGCACTGATTTATATGTTCACACAAAAACTCTGTTTCTGGAATTATTTTACAGAGCAATATAATTTGTTGGCATTGTTTGTTTTGGGATAATACATAAAGCAATGATAAATCACAAGAGCCTGGATTGCAAGTATGCCCTTTACGTTGCTTCTAATTATTTATAAAATCTGAAATAATCATTGGTTGCTAGTTAGTTTAAGTCCCAGTAGGCCTATGCTGTGCGAAAAACAAGTTATAACTTTCCTTTCCAAATACCTCTCAAACAAGCAAGTAGCTCTGTGCTCCCTAAGTTTATTATTATGCAAATATGGATCTATGGTTGTAAATAGTCTGTTGTACACAAACTATTTTCTAACTCCTGAAGGTGATGGGAAGGGATTTTTCATTAGATGCACAAAGACTTCCATCTGAAAAGCTAGCATACTGTTCTGAATAAATATTTATATATTTTCCCCAGAAGAGGTGGGACGCATGTAAGCAAACTCTTATTCTCCTGTCAAAAGTCTTTTGGCACCAATCAGTTTTGTTATGTCTCACTCTTTGCACAAGGGCACTTTTATAATTTAAGAGTCAACCTGATGTATAACATCTGACCAAATCCAGATAACAAGTGATTACAGAAGGTAGATAAAAAGCCAGCAGTGACCATGCGATTAGTATTCCACTAGCTTCCAGATCCTGTTAAATATAACATTATTTTGTCCTACTGCTTGATGTTTATTCCACCTTTTTTCTTACTGCAATTTAGTCTCCATTCAAGTTACTTTTTTCCAAATCATATAAATATAGCAAGTAGTGTTAAGAGGCATCACCCATGGACAAGTTTATTGTTCTTTATATTGGTAAAGAAAAATGTAGTTACTGATAATATGTTCCCTATCGAATAAGTAATGCTTGGAAAAATACAACATTTGATCTTTTTGTAAAAAAATAAATAGTTTCTTTTATAAATAATTATGTGCACAGATGCACAAATGTATCTTACCAAGTATGTACCCGTGGACATATTTTAGAACAGGCTTCTATGTAATATCCTAATGATGCAAAATATATATTTATGTAAATATAAGCTACTAAGTTTTGCAAAGTTGTAAAGTTGTAAAAGAAGCAAGTATATCTTATATTGTTGTTCTTTGAATGCCAAAGTTTATTTGTAGTAAAGATTGCCTAACATCTGTTTATATAAGATAAATTAATTTGCTGACACCCAGCAGCAATATACTCTTTAACCAGAGTGCAGTCAGATACTGCAGTACAACACATTTTGTGTTCATAAATATATAAATAAAATATCTTTAAGCCAACGGTGACACCAAGGCAGCAAGGGTGAGGGGGCGGGGAGATGATTACCCCATTGACATTGAGAGTAACTGTCAGGAACGGGGTCCATACAGATGACTGTAATGACCCAGATCGCCCATTGATAATATTCAGGAGATATTGTGCAGAAGCAGAGTCAAACAGGGCCTGGTGCAGGGCAACCGCCCTCTCCCAGGTGTTGAGCACCTAGGGTTGTGCGACCAGGACCCTGACGTGGCAGCAGATGTTGTACAGTTCAAAACAGAACCTGGTGATATGCACCCTGGTGCAGACATGAGACATAGCGCTACAGAGAAATGTGCAGGATGCTATAGGCTGGGATAAGGGAAGGTAAGCAGAGTAATAGCAGAGGGTAAAGAGAAACATAACAAGCAAGGGGACTCATCAAGCAAGGGGGACAAAGCGAGCAAGGAGGACTTAGCAAGGAACAGGGAAACAAAGCAAGAAACTTAACCAGACAAGACATATATGGTACAGGACACAACAAAGGACAGGGAACAAGGCAGGGAACACAGGGGATGGAGTGAGGAGCTTCTCCTTTAAGCAAGGATAGGAATTTCACTGGGACATGGGGAGAGGAGAGAGGAACCGAGATTCTCAGATGATTAAGGGAAGAGAGGGCAAAGGTAACATAAAATACTGACACACATAAATACAGGACTAGCCTAGGACTATATGATAATAATTGTTGATTTAGTCACATCATATGGGCATAGTATGCTTAGCTCACCAATACACCAACGTACTCCGATATTCAGTGTGTCCTAGCGCTAAACCCTGCTTATTGAATTTTAAATAGGCTGAAACTGAAAATTAAATTTAAACACAGAACAGAGATAGACATACCTAGAGACTGCAGACTGAGACAAACATAACAAATGGGTGGGGCACAACTTATAAAGAAAACAGAAGCTGAAGCTAAGAGCAGGATCAAAATATAAGACTCAGCAGCCAACGGCAGAGCACAAGGAAATCCAGAAATGGATTACAGCAAAGGGGGAACTGTAGCGAGACAGGGGAACTGTAGCAAGACAGGGGAACTGTAGCAAAGGGTCTTTAGAACTGAGCCTTTGTTACCCTGAGAGGGAAAGGAGAGCGGAAGTGTTACTGGAGAGGGAGACGTTGAAGGTACAAGTTAGAATATGAACTATGAGAGAGTAGTGTCACAGAGACAAAGATTATGAAACGGTTTTAGGAAAAGAGGGCTGTCCACAGTGTCAAAACAGCAGAAAGGTCCAGTAGGATTAGCATAGATTAGTGGCCATTGGATTTAGTGGGGAGATCATTAGTAATTTAATTTAGGCCAGGAGGAGGACTGTGCAGGTATATCACATCTGAGGAGTAGTTGTTATAGGGTGCAGAACCGAATTGAAAATACTGAAGTGGTGTTTACGGTTATGAGACTTAGAAGAGATAAGAGAGGTGAAGCAGGTTTCCTTAGCAAGGGCAAGAGCAGAGTAGTAGGAACGTAGCATGAATTTATAGTGTTCAAAGTCAGACACAGAATGTGACTTCCACCAACTATGTTCAGCAGTGCGGGAGCAACGTTGAAGGTGTCGGGTTGCTGTCGTATACCAGAGTTAGAAATGTGAGGGTCGTGAAAAGTGAGTAGTAGTTCAGACTACATCCTCAGGTGCAGATGTGAGGGTGGAGTTATAAAGAGAGAGATAGCAAGGTTAGGGCATTACATTTTTATGATGGGAGAGGACAGAGGGAGTAAATTTATGAAAATTGAGAAAACTAAGGTCTCTGGTTAGGCATGGTCATTGGGAGAAAAAGGAAGTGGTGGCCAGATTAGGGTAAAGGAAAATTAGAGAAGTTAGTAAGAGAGCACATGCTAGGCAAAAAAGGTCCAGTGTGTGACTGTCATCATTATTAGGGAAGTGTGTTGTGTGGGATTAAAGGGCAAGAAAATGGAGACAAATTCGGAAGCCACAAGACTTAAAGGGGTGTCTCCATGAATACCAGAAGAACCACCAGAGTAGAAGTGGTGAAGCCATGAGGAGAAGTGGTCAAGAAAGTGTCATTTGAAATGATGGGAGTGATGTATTTATACGTTGAATCCATATGCTTTCAAAATGCCACATGTTCACATGTTGAACTATAAAGTGCTTCCCATTAGTCATTTGCTGTACATGTAAGAACCCCTAAATAAATGTGGATAAAGCATACTTTGTGTTGTTTTTCAATTATTGAATATTATTTGTTGATATGTCTGAAATTACATATTGTTAGATATTTGTTTTATTAGGTGGCGGATGATAAAAAATAGTTATCTGGCTACCTTTCTGTTTAGTGAAGCTTTTATTATTTGTATTCATTAGCTAGTAATCATGGTGTGAAGTCATTTTAGAAGATCAATATGCAAGTGCGATTTGTATAAGTCTGATTATTGTATTATAATAGGGCTGGGTTTTTACGTTAATGTTTTCCTTTTTGGAGGGTTCATAAAGGCACCTGAAGTATATGTGCATGGGTTCTCCATTGGGTTTTGGCAAAAATACAGTGAATGCTGTAATGTGTTTTTTTTTTTAATCTTTTAGAATTTCTGAAATCTCTCTGGAAGTGGCCGAGCAAGGGACTTCTTTCACCATAAGCTCTCAAGCCTATTTAATTGAGAAATGTCACTGTCCTCCAGGTTACTCTGGACTTTCATGTGAGGTACATCTTAGGGTTTTAACCTTTCTACCAATATTTATACTCTTTAACTACCATTGTGGGTGAGGTTTAATTTAGCATTAAAATGTTATTGAATGCAAACTGACTGACTGATATGCTCTATCTATTGACATAATGAAGACAAGTTTAGTTCAGCATTTTAATTCCTATCTCTACCACAGCCTGATTGGAATGATAATTATTGAATCAATGTTGATATTGTATTCCCTTTTTTGGGCAGACAGATGAACTTTCTATGTCTCCTTCAAATGTTAAGTCCTATTGGTGTAGGTGGTGTAGATATTGTCAAATAGATTCTTTGCTTCACAGCACTAGATGGTCAGAACTTTTTGTAATATTTTTTTCAGACGTGTTCTGCAGGATTTTACAGAGTTGCTGCAACATTCCCAGGAAGACGACCTGGTCCTGCACTTGGAACCTGTGTACCTTGTGAGTGCCATGGCCATAGTGACATATGCGACCCAGACACATCTGTTTGCCAGGTATGATTTCATTAATTGTAATACTGAACGTTATTTATTTCTAATGTATAAAAGGATTACTGAAAGAGGGCACAGACTGGCTTTAAAAAATGATGATTACAGAACCTTTACATTTGTCCCCTGCTAGGTCAGATTACATAATCATCTGTATATGATCCTCTATAAAAATCTTTCCTCACAGTAAATGTTCATAATACGGTATTTCATCTTTAAAATACCATATTCTGTAAGTATGACATTTTAGGTGGAAAGGGATGTATCTCTCAGGCAATATATGGGAAATTACACATCAATAAAATACTGCACCACTAAAATAGTGAGCCTCCAGACATCCATGGTGCAATTAAGGATGGACAGATTCATCCCTCTTATTTAGTATTATCAGGGCCATCTTGACTATAAGGATGAACTAGTGTGTACATACTGTATGATCAAGCCATGCAGAAGTGTGTTTAGCCAGATTTGCTGTAGGGTATGAATCAAAATGGCATCTTTTCAATGTTCTAGTTCCCCAATGTTGGGTACCAGGACTCACGTCTACTTGTCATTCTCTGAGTAGATACTGAAAATAGGCTCAGTTTATATGACCTGTGGCCAATCTTTGGGAAGCTATGGTCTAAAACCATTTGACTGGCCTTAACATTACTATTATTAGTTCCAACTACCCGGGTGAATTTAAGACGTTTGTAAACACAGCATTGGAAACTTAATTCCTACGACTGTTGAATACCCATGGTTTTCTCAGAATTAGTTCTTTAATCTTGTCAAAATTTTATTCATTTATATTTTATAGATTTACTTATTTATCATGTGACACAAAAACCAAAGCTGTAACATATATATATATATATATATATATATATATATATATATATATATATATATATATATATGCAAATAGTATACTTCTGACACTTGCTTATAGAGCCCTTTACAACTCCCTACCCCCCTATATCTCCACCCTCCTATCCAAATACACCTGTTCGTTTCTCTCACAACGTGTGTCTCTCTTCTACAATGATTACCTCTTCCCACTTCCGCAATCAGTATTTCACCCACGGTGTACCCTGTCTGTGGCATTCCCTTCCTCTTTCCATCAGACTGTCTCCCTCATATGCGACTTTAAAAAGCTCTCTCTCCCACTTTTTTGAGAAGCCTAAAAAATAATTCTTCTTAACACTCTCAGCCATTATCCTAATCAAGCTGCATGACCAAGAACCTCTACAGATCATCCTGACTCAAGCAACTCATCCCCATCCAAGCAGTCCTCTCCCACGGTTTCACTTCCCCCTCAACCACCGACTAGATTGTAAACTCAGTGGCGTCGGTAGGGGGGCCAGAGGGGGCCATGGCCCCCACAACATCATGCTGTACCTCCTGTGTCCCCCCCAATTGAAACGCTGTCCTTTTTTTGTGCAGGGATGATTGAAGCAGAGGAAAGAGAGAGGCGCCAAGCATTCACTCATGAATAAGTTTGCAGCAACCGCTTGTGCAGGGATGATTGAAGCAGAGGAGAGAGAGAGGCACCAAGCGTTTGCTCATGAATAAGTTTTCAGCAACCACTCGGCGCCCCTCACTCTCCTCCGTCTTGGTTGCGGTGCCAGCATTTAATGCTGAGCGCCGGAATATGACGTCATATACCAGCACTCAGCAGTGAAGTAGAGGCCTTGTGCTCTCACTGCAGGGGAGAGAGGGCAGATAGTGAGAAAATGGAGGAGGGGGGGCAGGGTACATAGTGAGAAAGGTGGGTAGTAAGAATATTGAAATAAAGAGTGAGAATACGAGAGAGAATGAATGAATTAATGTGTGGATGCATTGTGTAAATGAATGAATTGTGTGGATGAATTGTATGAATGAGTGAGAGAATTAAATAATTAATGTGTAGATGAATTGTGTGAATGAGTGAGAGTATGAATTATTGTGTGGATGAATTGTGTGAATGAGTGAGAGTATGAATTAATGTGTATATGAATTGAGTGAAAGAGTGAAAGAATAAATGATTGTAAGAATGATTTGTGTGAATGAAAGAGTGAATTAGTGAATGACTGTAAATGTGTTTGTGTGTATCATAGATGTATAATTGATTTGTGGAAAGGCAAAGATGGCACAAGCAGAGTGTTTAAACCTTGGGGGCCAAGATGGCACAGGCAGGGTGCTTATGGGACAGAGATGGCACAGGTGGCGTGTTTATGGGACAAAGATGGCACAGGGCGGGGTCAAAGGTGTCGTACGCTGGGCTGTTTGGGGACAAAGTTGACTCATGCTGGGCTGTTTGGGGACAAAGATAGCACTTCCTATGTGTGTAATTTGGGTGCTGGTCAGGTTCTATGTTGGCAATGTGGGTGTCAAGGCTGGCTTTTGGGGTGTGCAACCTGTGATCTATGCCTATAATTTAGGGGGGGTTCTATACCTTTAATGCTGAGTTTTTATGTGAATTCCAATTGATCTATACCTGCAAAGCTATGTTTCCATACATTATTTATGTATACCTGCAAATACAGGGTTTGTATGATTGCATAGCAGGGAGCGTGGAGCCGGGCTCAAGGAAATGCTTTCCTGGGGTCCAATTTTTTCAATATAAAATATATTGGCAACAGGGTCTAATAGTTATATATATTGGCAGCAGGGTCTAATATTAATATATATAGGCAGCATGGTCTAATATTAATATATATTGGCAGCAAGGGTAATATTAATATATATATATTGGCAGTAGGTACTAATATTAAAATATATATATATATATATATATATATTGGCTGCAGGGGCTAACATTAATATATATTGTCAGCAGGGTCTAATATTAATATATATTGTCAGAGGGGCTAATATTAATATATATTAACAGCCAGCACAGCTGTTATTTTGAAATCATATTTCAATCACGGTCTTTACTTTAAAGAGGTAAGTACATATTATGTAGTTACAAATGCATGTAATTACATATGAAAGCTGGAGACGCCACTGTGTAAGCTCAAAAGAGCATGTTCTTCTTCTCCTTTTTGTGCTAGTTTATTATTGTTTGTGGATTTTAAAGTATTCTACTAACTCTGTTGTATCAGTGCTATAGAATCGGCTGGCAGCATATATATAAATCTCATCTAATATATAATATTTTGTCTAAGTAAACACTTTTAACTTCCAGTTGATGTCTCTGATCATGTACCCATTTTTCACCTCCAGTCATGCAAACACAACACAGCAGGTGATCACTGTGAAAGTTGTGCACCAGGATTCTATGAGACTGTCAGAGGTTCACCAGATGATTGCCAGCCATGTGCCTGTCCTTTACAAATTCCCAGTAACAAGTAAGTTAAAGAGCAGTTTCATTATTAGTGTCGGTTAGGTAACTCCCCTGTCACTGGCATAAAAAGTTAATGAAAGCTTACTTAAACTAAGTGTCTGTACAACTTAGAAGACATAACAGATCAATATTCCAGATATAATCAACTGAAGAAAGGACTTCTGAGCTCTTGAAAGCTTATGTAAGTCTGTATCAGCTCCACAACTGAACAACTATGATTTAACGCTTCCTGGTCTTATTACCTTTCAAGTCTGGTACTGCAACACACTGTTTTCTGTGAGTCTAGTAAAGCAATATAAATTTTTAATTAACATCCAGAACAAAATATTTTTTTTTTCATTGAGCTTTGTTACAGTTATTTTTGAATTGTTAATTAAGGTATATTTAAAAATAAATTAGATCAAGCATCACTAAACTTCTTGTGCCTAGACTTGTATGGCACATAAGGTCTGGTCATGCATTTATGTATTGATTTGCCATCAGTGAAGGGCTGGCACCTTTTGGCCTGGGTGTTCAACATTCACATAGGTACACACACCTACGTAAACATACACAGTCACACATAAGCATGCTTACACTACGTAAACATACACAGTCACACATAAGCATGCTTACACATAAGCATGCTTACACTTACTCATACTTACTAACACACACTTACACATTTATGCTGACATACACATACTTACACATACAAAACCATGCTAACACACAAACGTTCACATACACATCTATGCTAAAACACACTTACATATACCTATCCATGCTCACATACACTTACACATTCATGTTAACGCACACACTTATATATACTTTCTCACACTTACATACAACCATACATTTATACATACATGCTTGCTCCCTTACCCTCTCACTGACTAGCTTACTGGAAGCTTTCTCTCTGGCTACTTGCACACTGTGCAAGCAGCCTCCTTTAGACCATGGCATCACACATAACTACCGCTGTTTGTCATAGATTAATTTAGCATTCTGCTGTTTTAATATGAATCAGACGACGTAAACATCCCGACAGTTATTCATACTGTGAACTAATGAAAAACCTATGACATCTGTTAACTATTTCAACCTCTGAATATTTGCATGAACTAAGAAACATCTAAAGTTTCCTTTGCACAAACACTTTACTTAAATTGAACTATGTCATATACTAAATTCAATATGTTAGCCTTATCACAATCCCGGGAGACAGAATGTGACAGTATTTTTGTAAATGACAACTTGATTATAGCATCTCAAGAGACTAGACTATTAACTAGGTGTTCGAGTGATACTCATCTGGAATGAATAATGCTACTCATCTGAGAAAAAAAAAAGTACCCCTAGCAATACAGTGTTGTTCTAATATTTAAAATCTAATCAGGCAAATAAAAGAAAGTTCTACATAAACAAAGGCAAGGCTCAGGAGAAAAAGCTAATCTTTTTTATTTGAGATGTAAAGTTTTCCCTAAACAAATTATTTTCCCAGCTATCAGTTTTAAAAGTGTTTTGTTTCCTGTAAACTCAGCACTTCAAATAGGGTTATAAGCCATGGATCTATTTTTACAGAGTTGAAAATGTGTTGGATAATGAGTTTGCGAGTAGCAGATCAATTTGTTTACATTTTTTGCAAAGTAGTAATTTTATTACCTATTCAAGCTCGATTGATTTAATGTTTTGTGAGCACTACTGACTGTACTAGTACAGCCCAAAAGAGATATGGGTACTTTTTCAACATTACTGAAGACGTACAATGACAGACACATCCTACTTCTAGATAATATTGACTCTCACCTGCATTATATCAGCCCTGGGACTCACTCTGGAGACTGCTTAGTGACAAAGCCGATGGGACTATCTAATTTAAAGTAAAGAGGGGACCATAATCTATGTTCAAGTAATTAATTAAATTAAATTTTGGTGAGCCAAAAGAATTTTGTTGACAAAATTAATACATGAGTAAATATACCTTCCTGCCTTTATTTATTTATATAGTGTATTGACTAGGGCACAAGGCTCACATTTTCACCCAGATTTATCAATTATGAAATGTATGTGCAACCTATTTTCAGATATTTACAAAACTCAATACCAGTTTTTATTTTTACATAAATCCAGATTTAGGAAGGAGATCTTTGTTTGGGCTGATACCGAACGTCAAAGAAAGCATGCTCATCCAATTATTTTATTTATCTTAATGAAGTTAGACATATTTACTATTTTAACTCTTGATGGAAAAATATAAAAGTGCAGGAGAGAAAAGGAACAGCAGATATAACATATGGTTCGAAATGTACAGCTGTCCTTTTCATCACTACTGTATGTAATAATGTGTAAAAAATGATAATATGAAAAATTGGTTAATATGTTAGACAAGCAAGGCAAACTATGCCCTTTCTCTCTGGAATTTTTTTTTCTACTCTAGTTCCTTTGGGGATATCATATTTAGTAGCAGGTGAAATAGATACCTAAACAGCCTATACAGAGGCAAAAAGGAGAATAGGGAGGACAAATTAGGATGGCAGCTACTAGAATAAATACATTATGGACAAAAATACTGGCACACTTTTCTAAATACATAGACATTAATAGTCCGGGCTATCTGTGGGCCAATCAAAGTCTTCCACAACAAACTCATCCAACCATGTTCTTCCACACCAAACTCACCCTACCATGTATTTATGGACCTTGCTTTGTGCACTGGAACACAGTCATGCTGGAATAGAAAAAGGCCCTCCCCACAAGGTTGGAAGAATTGCATTGTCCAAAAGGTCTTGGTTTGCTGAAGCATTGAGATTTCTCTTCACTGAAAGTCCAGTGGCCACATGGTTTACACAACTCGATCTGACGCTTGGCATTGGCGATGTGAGGCTTGCATGCAGCTTATCAGCCAATCCATTCTTTGAACCCCCCGCCCCACAGTTTTTGTGTTGATATTAGTGCCAGTAGAAGTTTGGAACTCTTCATATATGGAATCAACAGAGCACTATACACCTCAGCACCTTTTGACCCCACTTTGTGACTTTACTTGGTCTTCTGCTCTGTGGCTAAGTTGCTGCTATTTATTGCTTATTCCAATAAAACCACTTACAGTTGACAGTGGTATATCTAGCAGGGATGAAATTTCACGATGATGTATTTCAAAGCTGGCATCCTATCACAGAACCACGCTTGAATTCACTGAGCTCTTCAGAACGGGCAATTTCTTTCATAAATGTTTGTAAGTGCAGACTGAATGGCTTGATTTTATGCACCTATGACAATTGGTCTGATTGAAACACTTGAATTCAGTTATTAAAAGCTGCATCCTAATGCTTTTGTCTCTATAGTGTATAGTGTAAAAGTAAACCGGAGGACTAGATACAAGAAAGAAAACGGAACATGTAGTTAACTGAAGGATGAGATTAAAGGAGAGAATGATGGGAACAAATATACTTGTGCTCTTTGCTCAAAACACTCTCTCATCCTTTGTAACTATATAACCTGTCTTTTTGCACCAAAGAGACCTTTTCTAAGTCTGCACCAGTAGAACTTTGCTTGTACAGACAGAAAGGGTCCATAATTTTTGTTATTTATTTTTGTTAATCAATTTCACGTGGTAGATAACTGTCTAAAAGTGACTCAGCTTCAGAGCCTTCCTTGGTAGGAGGGCTTCAAGTCCCAAATTTCTACTACTAGTTTACATCTTTTCTCAAGCACTACAGCTTACCAAACAAATATGTTCTCCTCTGAAGGGACGTTTCTACCTTCTTTCAGCTTTAATATCTATTTTTGTATTCATCAACAGATTTTGGTCTATATCAGTTTGCTTTGGTTGCTTACACACTATATACAATGTTTGTGTCACCTGTGGTTGATTAAATGGGCAGTAAAGAGTTTATTGTATTTTTATTCTCTATTTTTGTAAACACAATACACATATAATTTTGTTTAAAGCACTACTATTCGATTTTTGGTACTGGGTTGAGTTAAAAAGCATATTCCACACGTACAGAAAAAAATCATTATTTATATGACTTTAAATGCCTACAGACTAAATTTAACCATAATGATTTTACTACACCCAGTGTTTTAATAGGTTACAGAATATCGTCATTGCTATTTGGTTATTGCTGGATTTATATGCAGACCTTACTGTGATAAATTATATAATGCTACTTTTACTCTCACATCATCAATAAAATCTGTAACTTGTCTTGCAGTTTTAGCCCTATGTGCATTATGCAAGGAATTAATGATTATAGATGTACAGCTTGTCCTGTGGGATATGAAGGCCAGTATTGTGAAAGGTAAGTAATAGAAAAAATACATGATCAATTTAAGACAGATTGTTTTTTATCTGCTTTGAAAGACAATAAATGATTAGTATTTATAAGGGTCTATTATATGAAATTAATTTAAAATTCTAATAATCCTCTTTTGGCATACTATAATCAGGTTCAGGTGGGAGAAGTGGGATATAATTTAGGAACGATGAAAGACATCATTGTTCACCTAAATGAGTGCCACATGGGGCCAGGTCAATCCCAGTATTTTCAAAAGAAGAAAAATAGAATAAAATTAAAGAAGAATAAAGCATATTAATAAAAAATGGCAATTTAAATAATTACCCTTCCTTGATGCATTCTGTCTAAACAATGGATTTTCATCAATGCCATCTTAAAATGTGTTTTTAAATTAAGCAGGGATCATGACATCATGTGATATCTTCTACTGCATAACTGTTGAAGAAAGGATAATAAAACAAAAAGGATTAAAAGTAAAAAATAGAAGATACGTGACTAATAGGACTTGCTAAACACATCTTTTCAAACTTATGAGAATGTTAGACTCCTGTGCGGGGTGGGGTGGTCTACTTGTTTCCATCGCCAATGTAATAACCACTTTAGTTGCCAGCAATTCAAATACAGTGAATTTCCCAAGAGGGGATTGGGTGTTGTCCAAAAAGATACAAAAATATATGAAATAGGACCGCCCATCAAATAGGTCAAATAAGCCAAGAAAGTAAGATAGGGTGCAACGCTAAATAAATGCCTACAGTGAGGCAAAAAAGTATTTAGTCAGCCACCAATTTTGCAAGTTCTCCCACTTAAAAAGATGAGAGAGGCCTGTAATTTTCACCATAGGTACACTTCAACTATGACAGGCAGAATGGGGGGAAAGAATACAGGAAATCACATTGTAGGATTTCTAATGAATTCATTGGTAAATTCCTTGGTAAAATAAGTATTTGGTCATCTACAAACAAGCAAGATATCTGGCTCTCACAGACCTGTAACATCTTCTTTAAGAGTCTCCTCTGTCCTCCACTCATTACCTGTATTAATGGCACCTGTTTGAACTTGTTATCAGTATAAAAGACACCTGTCCACAACCTCAAACAGTCACACTCCAAACCCCACTATGGCCAAGACCAAAGAGCTGTCGAAGGACACCAGAAACAAAATTGTAGACCTGCACTAGGCTGGGAAGACTGAATCTGCAATAGGCAAGCAGCTTGGTGTGAAGAAATCAACTGTGGGAGCAATTATTAGAAAATGGAAGACATACAGGACCACTGATAATCTCCCTCGATCTGGGGCACCACGCAAGATCTCACCCCGTGGTATCAAAATGATCACAAGAACGGTGAGCAAAAATCCCAGAACCACACAGGGGCACCTAGTGAATGACCTGCAGAGAGCTGGGACCAAAGTAACAAAGGCTACCATCAGTAACACACTACACCGCCAGGGACTCAAATCATGCAGTGACAGACGTGTCCCCCTGCTTAAGCCAGTACATATCCGGGCCCATCTGAATTTTGCTAGAGAGCATTTGGATGATCCAGAAGAGGATTGGGCGAATGTCATATGGTCAGATGAAACCAAGGTAGAACTTTTTGGTAGAAACTCAACTCATCGTGTTTGGAGGAGATAGAATGCTGAGTTGCATCCAAAGAACACCATACCTACGGTGAAGAATGGAGGTGGAAACATCATGCTCTGGGGCTGTTTTTCTGCAAAGGGACCAGGACGACTGATCCGTGTAAAGGAAAGAATGAATAGGGCCATGTATCGTGAGATTTTGAGTGAAAACCTCCTTCCATCAGCAAGGGCATTGAAGATGAAACGTGGCTGGGTCTTTCAGCATGACAATGATCCCAAACACACCGCCCGGGCAACGAAGGCGTGGCTTCGTAACAAGCATTTCAAGGTCCTGGAGTGGCCTAGCCAGTCTCCAGATCTCAACCCCATATAAAACCTTTGAAGGGAGTAAAAGTCCGTGTTGCCCAGCGACAGCCCCAAAACATCACTGCTCTAGAGGAGATCTGCATGGAGGAATGGTCCAAAATACCAGCAACAGTGTGTGTGAAAACCTTGTGACTTACAGAAAACGTTTGACCTCTGTCATTGCCAACCAAGGGTATATAACAAAGTATTGATATGAACTTTTGTTATTGCCCAAATACTTATTTTCCACCATAATTTGCAAATACATTCTTTAAAAATCAGACAATGTGATTTATGGACTTTGTTGTCTCATTCTGTCTCTCATAGTTGAAGTGTACCTATGGTGAAAATTACAGGCATCTTTGTAAGTGGGAGAACTTGCACAATTGGAGGCTGACTAAATATTTTTTGCCCCACTGTACCAAGCAGTAAATAATGCCATGTGTACTGTATAATTAATATGAAGCATGCACACCAAATAAGGAAAGAAAAACAAATAATGAATATCCTTAAAATATATTTACTAGATACAACCGCAAAAAAACTACATACCAAGGTAAACAAGGCAGAAAATATCTACACTATTACAGGATAAGCTGTCTCTTTGTGAGAGATCTTCTGTTATTTCCGCAAGATTACATTGTCTAGCACAGTGATGGCAAACCTTTTTGAGCCCAAGTGCCCAAACTGCAAACCAAAACGACTTATTTTTTTCAAAGTGCCAACACTGCAATTAAACCTGAATAACGAGGGGGCGTGGCCAGGGGAGGGCTGGCAGCCTAAGGCCTGGGGGGGCAAGTCAAGTGAAGTGGCTCCGCCCCCTCGCACTCACCTTTCACCCCTCACACTGCTCCCATCACTATGCGGCCATCAGACTGCTGGAAAACTTATCTAAACGGCCGCTGGGTGCTGATGCCACCGGCCGGAGCTACTTTAATCCTTTTTTTTTTATTTATTTAATATGCCGGATCGGCTTGCCATATTAAAAATAAATAAAGTATTAAAGTAGCGCCGGCCGGCAGCATCAGCACCCAGCGGCCGTTTAGATTCGATTTCCAACAATCTGATGGCCGCATAGTGATGGGAGCAGCGTGAGGGGTGAAAGGTGAGTGCGAGGGGGCGGAGCTTTCACCCCTCACACTTGGCGGCCATCGCATACAGCCGCTGGGTGCTGATACCGCCGGCCGGAGCTGCTTTAATACTATTTTTTTTTCATTTAATAGCCGATCCGGCTTGCCATATTAAATTTTTTTAAAAAGTATTAAAGTAGCGCCGGCCGGCGGCATCAGCACCCAGCGGCCGTTTAGATTAGATTTCGGGCGGCCTGGGGGGCAATTGCCCCCCGGCCCAGCCCGCCCCTGGGCGTGGCTTCAGTGTTCTCTGGGGAGGGTTCTCCCCAGAGAACTGTGGGAGATGTAGTCCGCGGGAGCCGACAGAGACGGCTCGGCGTGCCAACAGCGGCACGCGTGCCACGCGTTCGCCATCACTGGTCTAGCATATTTGTTTTATTTCTTTTTTTTTTTTTGCATGTTTCATATTACATATAGTTGTCCAAAAAAAAATATCTAATAAGACCAATTCAGGAATTGTAAGTATAGTAATCAGGGTTGTAATTGAAATGCACTTGGATGAAATTCCGTGTTTTTAATAATCTTGTTAATCACGCTGTAATGTTGAATTATACAAGAATATTTGTTATTTGCAGATGTTCACCTGGTTATACTGGTAATCCAAATGTTCCTGGAGGATCTTGCCAGGAATGTGAGTGTAACCCGTATGGCTCTTTGTCTGTGATCTGTCATCCAGCCACTGGACAGTGCACGTGCAGAGTGGAAGCCTCAGGGCTCAAGTGTGCAGGCTGCACCCATCGGCATGTGCGGGAGGGCCCGCTGTGTGTATGTACGTATACTAACATGCTTACCTGCTAGCTTGTCTGAATTTTTTTATTCAGCTTCCATCGCCTACAACAGAAACACTTACAAATGGATGTTATGGATGTTTTGAAAAATATAAATGAAAGAGTAAACCTTTAAGTGTGGTAGAGTTCTGAAGATCTGTATTACATACTTTTGAAAATGTCTCATTCTCCTGTTCCTAATTTCTGTTATTTTCTTAAAACACTGGGCTGGATTCAAAGTCCAATATAAATCTATTAAAAGACACAGAGAGTGATTTTATATACCCTATATATAACCTTTATATACATTGAAAAAAATCAACAAAGTACAAGGTGAAATACATTTCCAAGAGGAAAAGTGGTCATAGTCTAAAATGAAGATTGATGCAGATATGATGCAGATTATCAGCATAGAAACCAATCAAACAATCCAGCAAGTATAATACATTGGTAATGGTAACCATATACAGCACTGCAATAATTTGTTACTATGTAAATCATTAAATGATAATACTAATATTAATAATAATATGACCACTTTTCAACCATTGCACAATTGTAGTTCTTAAATTGCTCCCATATGTCCGCTAAATTATAAGATTTCCAGCTAGAAATCTTCTTTGTCACTTTTTGGAAACCACTGCCAGTTACTATAGGTACTGCACATTAAAAATATTGAATTATCAAAATGGATAAGAACAAGGAGAGCTTTGATTTTTGAATCAGCAACCTCTGGTAAAGACGTAACAAAGAGTAAGTTTGAAATGCAAGTGTTGCATGCATGTGTTTGAAATGTTTCTACACTGCAGTAAAAATTAACAATAATAATAATAATGTTTGTCACCCTAACACTAATGAGTGACATCCTTGAATGAAATAGTGATTGCATGATCACAGCGTTTATGCTAATAATCACTACCTGAAATAAATACAACACTGTTTGTCAAGCAACAATCGGCAACATCCACACCAATTAAATGTAAAGATATCTATCTATCTATCTATCTATCTATCATATATATGTACATAGATACAGTATGTACAATGCTCTACAAAGCCAGGAAAAAAAACAAGAAAATCCCTAACACTCTAAATTTGACATTGATTCCGATATCTATAACATTAAAATGTAAACAGGCAATATATATACTCAGTAAGAATGTGACCTTTGCAGTTTATTAATTAAACACTGCAACCAAGCATGGTAAAAAGTATGGTACCACATATTTCAAAATGCATTTTAATTAGGAAGCAGCCTGTAAAATGAATAAATATAATTACACTTAATCGAATGCTAGATATTAATATACAGTGAAAGGCATTTATGATAGAATTGTACAATTTTATGTGTTTCTGTATTAAAATAATCAAGGCTCCCAATTTAATTTAACGAATGCTGCAATGTTTTGGCAAATTACAGCAATTCATACAGGTACGACATATGTATACACTATGCATGACTTTAATTGATTATGTAAATAGCCACATGACATGGTGATTGTGAATACTTCTTGGCTCTTTTCCGTCTGGCTAAGTGTTACAATTTTGCTGCTCTAAATTTTGCAGAAAAATGAACATTGTTAATTTGTTCTTATTTAAACAAATGGCTTTAATTCAAGGTTCTATTCAATAAGCCTCTACTCCCTTGTTTTAGTGGGGCTAATTATAGGATTAGCATAGCAAACATTCAGAGACTATTACGTGCACTTCTAAATGCCATGGTGCAGGAATATTGAACATCTGCCTCTGGTGTTTATCAGAAATAAATATTATTTGCTGTCCTCTTCACAGTTTGCGATGATGAATGCACAGGGCTCCTTCTTAATGACTTGGATCTGCTAAACCAGATGGTCTTGAGCGTCAATCTTTCTGGACCTTTGCCTCCCCCATACAAAATGCTGTTTAGTTTTGAAAATGAAACACAGGAATTAAAGGTACAGTCTTGTTTATGATATAAATCATGATGTGTCTTAAGCTAAGGGAAAATGCTAAGGGAAAAGTCTGACCATGTCACCTTAATATGACGACACAGTCAATCATAATGACAATTAAGTTTAAATACTATATGATAACCGACTGAGGTTTATTTTTTATATTTAGTCAATACACAGATGACATCGCTTTTTTAGGTCTTCTTTAGTGTCCATACATTTTTTTACGAGCTGGAGCTGCACCAGTGTGGGTTTTGTAGTTCAGGATAAACAATGGACCTATGAAATAATATGTAGACTAAAATGACCAATCTGTATGTGTATATTGAAATTAATCTTTACTGCACAAGAGGAGTCATATTCACTTTTGCTATCTCACCATAATAAGTTGTCCTTATTAAGGTATTTGAATGAGGCCACCATTGTTCAGACAAGCCCCAGGCAATTAAACCTCCCAGTTCTCCTACATCTTGTACATGTGGCACCTCTGAGGCTCCTCTTGATCTGTATACCTTGTATGAAAAGAGTTCTACACAAGCCCTTATAAAAATATATTATTTTATTGTACAAAAGAATATTAATTTAAAAAATAGAAACATATATAATATTGCATAATTTAGACAACAGAGGTTTCTAGGAAACTAATAATCCAAATAATCAAAAAGACATCATAAAAGTGCTGTAGTGCTTACCCATATTAACCTCCACTTCCCCTACGCCGTTTCGGTTCTCCTTTTTCAAGGAAATTATAAGTCCTTTACATGTTTCAGAATCAATGGGTGCACTCCATAGTGAGTAATAGGTAATAATATTTGAATGACTTAGCACTTTATGATTCACTTACTGTTTACATGCACCTGAGACACTTTATGTATATATAACCATAGTTCCTCCATATGCTCTGATTAGTTTCCTAGAAACCTCTGTTGTCTAAATTATGCAATATTATATATGTTTCTATTTTTAAAATTAATATTCTTTTGTACAATAAAATAATATATTTTTATAAGGGCTTGTGTAGAACTCTTTTCATACAAGGTATACAAGTTTATAGGAGTTTCCCTGTTTTGTAGGATGAGATCCTTATATACACCACAGTATTTATAACATTACGTTATTTGTGGAAGGTGTAGTAGGATTCTTGTGTGTTATCCTCTTGATCTGTGCAGTTCTTCATCAGGTAGCTATAACTTTCCACAATATTACATTATATCCCAACACTCTCATGCATGACAATTGTACTGTTTCCTCCAGATGCTATAGGTATCACAGCTAATACCAAGCACCTTTGGGCTAGCCTTTGGTTTCAATGGGGTATCAGTGGCATCTGGCCATCCCTGCTCCACACACTTTTGCCCATTTGTGGCTAGCCCTGTATCCTCAGGCCAAGCCTAACCTCTCCCGACATCTTTATGTAGCCATAGGGAATCCAAACAAAATTTCAGCATGATTGCTCTCGTTTGTACAAAAACGAATGCAAAAGTCTATTGAAAATTGTCACTTTTAAATCACCATCCAAGTTTAGTCTTACCTAAGTCTGTGTTTGTGAGCTCCATCTAGTGCTCTATTTAGAAATGTCAACTTTGACATTTGAAGTTCACCCGTTCAAGGTCCTGGATTGTACGAGAGAGTCCCAAAATCAAACAAGCTGTCCCATGTCCTGGGCAACCCTGGTCCGGGACCTTATAATGACCTGGAATGAAATAAATGCAAAACTTACTGTTTTGTAACCTGTGTCTGCAGCCAAGCTGGAGGGCAGACAGAGTAACTGTCAGTAATTACTGACCAGGGAGGTTACACTAGATAACCAGGACCCTGGACAAGGAGTAATTAATTCCAGTTTGTATGAAATGAAAAAATAAAACCTACATTAGTATGTTCTATACTAATATTTTCTTTTCCACTTTTTCAAATTATCATGCTTGCTAATATATTTGCTAATAATTCTTGAGCTATAGACTTGGGCAGATCCAGAGCCTAATCATACAGAGAGGAACACAGACTTAGTGCTGTTACATGATATTACGTGATCCTGTACATGTAATGTAAGAGACATCATGGATGTAAGCAGTGGTTTGACTAATTGCGTCCCCTGGCTGAGAGTGAACTGCAAAGTTTCTAAATATTTGACCCTGCAGAAAGTTAATGTGCATTTTTCATGTCCTCACAGCTCACCTACAACCAAGGGTAGACAAAGTGTCTTTACTAGAACATATTGATTCATATTGACCACATTGTGAAATGTCCTGCATAAGCCCTCTTCTGCGGACCATTTGGTAGGGCTAGAATAGTGACAATATACCCTTATATTATATATCTTTGCTGGCAACAGTGACTTGAAGGTGATGACTTTGAACATTATTTTAGTTGAAGTGTCACAAGAATTTATTTATAACCAGAGACGTATTTACCTTTGGTGCTTGGGTTTCACAATTTTTCATACCTAAATCTATATGATTGCATGCAACTGTGATAACATTAAAGATTTTGACTTTGTGTCAATAAGATTAACTTTAACATCAATGCATCCATCCCTCATCCCTCATCCCCATAATTTATCAGACTCTGCTCGCTCTATAAAATGTTGATTTTTAAAAACACGCTTGTCACTTAGAAGAGGTTTGCCGGTTTATTATTTAAAACTAGCACACGCTTACCCATTTTACTATAGCAGTCAATTATAAGTTACAGGATAGGGTTATTAGTAAAGTGTGAGGTTACAGTTATGGTTAAATTATGTTAAGTTATACACAGGCCAAACACAGGCAGGGTGCTCACTAAGCATGGCACCCCTCTGTGTGGTTCAGCAGGTCATCTGACCATTGGAGCTCTGCGCTGATATCACCATTCATCTAATGCTGGTCAGATTAATGAGATGCTTAGGGCCCCTGTCAGAGAATGGGGGGGGACAAGGCCCAGATGTATCTTATTCATTAACAAACCTGTAATCATAAATATTATGTCCCTTTCTGTACAGTTACCCATTTTCATTAATCATGCTTAATCTTTTTACTTAGGGCCCCTAAAAACATAGAGCTACCCCATGAGTCAGGCCTCCTACCTAATATACCATAGTGATGGAGGAGAGCTTCTTTGTAGTCTAGAAAAAGAAAGGGAGATCTCTGTATTATGATAATTTATTGATTGGTTCCTCTTATTTCTAAATTACCAATTTAGAACCTTGTTTTGGAAATGATATGCCCTGGTACTCACTATTACATATAGTACCAGAAGCTAGAAGTACCTAGAGTTGTTTGAAATTTAGATTTTTCACATAGAACATACACGTATCTATAAATAAGGAAATAAGTTGCTGCAAGATCAGATTTACTAATTTTAAAGCAACAGAGACTATTTTAAGGAAAAGGTGTTTGTGCGTAAATAAACAATTGCACATTGGGTTATCCGAATAGACATAACATTGTCAGATTATTCATAGAATGATTTATTGCATTGGAATGAAGATGCTCTGTGTGTGTACAGTCAAAGTTCTTCCACTACTAAAATGTGTCTTAATAACATTTCAGCATTTACTGTCACCTCAGCGAGATCCTGAACGACTGCTCCAGCTGGCACAAAATAACAGAGATACTCTTGTCATTGAGATGGATGAGCTTCTGAACAGGGTAAGTATTCAGATGCATTATGTGATTTCACAATGTTTAAGAAGATTGGTAGAAACCAAGTTATTCTCAAAACCAATGTTCCCTCTAATTTTTCTAAGGTGTTGTGCGCAGGAAATTTCTCTTGTGCAAAAATTTTCCCAGAGCCAAAATTTTGTGCGCACAATATGCTTCTGCAAATGTTAAATGTCAATTGTTATTCTATATTTTTGGTATAGCTCGCTCATGGTTAATAACACTACATTATAGTGTGATAATGTAGTCTTTTACACAACAGTATTACATACTGTAATGTTTTTTTAAAGGTGAAATTCTCACTGCATAAGTAAATTATGAGCGAATCACAAGCGGAGGCTCCAGGCCGCATAAAGGATAAAAAAAAATTGGGAAAAACTGTTGTCCACAGGGGAGTACCTAGAGTATTTGGCACCTGGGGCGGATCCTGTACGTGGGACCCCCACACACACACTTTAAAACCGCATAGCTTCTATCATTAGGCAAACATTGACAGGGGTACAGCATAACTGTTATCATTATTTACTAAGGCAGCCATTGACGGTGGTACAACATAACACCTATCACTATGTACTGAGGCAGACATTGACGGTGTTACAGCATAACTGCTATCATTATATACTGAGGCAAACATTGACGGTGGTACAGCATAACTGCTAACATTATATAGTGAGGCAAACATTGACAGTGGTACAGCATAACTGCTATCACTATATACTGAGGCAAACATTGACGGTGGTACAGCATAACTGCTATCATTATATACTGAGGCAAACACTGACAGCGGTACAGCAGAACATCTATCACTATATACTGAGGCACGCACTGACGGTGGTACAGCATAACACCTATCACTATATACAGAGGCACACATTGACCGTGGTACAACATAACACCTATCACTATACATTGAGCCAGACATTGACAATAATGCAGCATAACCCCAATCACTACAATCACTATATACTAAGCCAAACATTGATGTGGTGTAGGCCTACCACTTTAGTGTCTGTCCTAGTATCTATCTATCTATCTATCTATATATATATATATATATATCTATATAGGGGTGCACCGAAATGAAAAATCTGGACCTGAAAATTTAGCATTCACTTGACTGAAACCGAAAATGACCCCCCCCACCTTGAAAAACAAAAACAAAAAAAACCACTTTTATTAAAAGTAACACACCAAAATTAGACAAATAAAATCAATAACTATATATATATATGATGTCCTGATGAAAGTCTAATAAACAGACTGAAACGTTGATTAGGAAACTGCAGTTTCTGGAGTGATTATTTAAAGAAGTCCCTGGAGTGCCGGTAACTATTTTTGGATGTTATATATATATATATATATATATATATATATATGATTAACAGCAATCACACTCCTATCATGCCCAGGTTCTAGCATGTACTGGTTGCTTGGGCATGATAGGATTGGGATTGCTGTTAGCAATCATATATATATTAATATTGTTATCAAATTTTTCTGTCCAATTTTGGTGTGTTACTTACTTTTAATAAAGGTGTGGTTAACACACCAAAATTGAACCAAAAATATATAATTGCTAACCTATCATGCTCAGGCAGCAAGTACATGCTGGAACCTGAGCATGATAGGAATATGATTACAGCCTCCCTATGCCATGCTATCCCCCCCACACACTTACACATCCATGCTATCACACACACACTCATTCACAAACATTCAGTTTAAACTACAGCATAACACCCATCACTCTCAAACACTTACTAATTTACTCTCACAGAATGTTTTCCTACCTTTTCTCTGTCACTGTCACTTTTCCTCCTCTTCGTTCTTCCTCTTCTGTGTCCTCTCCTTCCTTTGCAGTGGAGGCGGTTGGCGTGGCTTCAGTGCTGTGCGCCGGGATATGACATCAAATCCCGACGCACAGCATCAGTTGCCGCGCACATCGAAAGGGAGCTCCCTTGATTTTTTTAACGACGGTTAGAGGGAGATCCTTGATCTCCCCAACCGAGCTTGCTCCTCTAGCGGCGGACATTACTGTCCGTCTCTGGAGGGGTGCCGTGCGCACAACCAGTAGCGGACTGCCCCCCTTCGGTACGCTACTGGTTGTGCGCACAATTTTTGTCCGTGTGCGCTCCCTCTGAAAGCTATGTGCGCGCGCACCAGCGCACAGCTTAGAGGGAACACTGCTCAAAACCCAGAAATGTCAGAGGAAATGATGGGAAATCAACTAAAAACGCAATATGTTTTCTGGATTGTAGTGCTGAAATTACATTTGTGGTGATGGCATGTCTGAAATGGTAACAAAAGGGGTTTTTAATATTTTTTTGCCAGGTGGATCAATTAATGTCTGACTTTTGAATGGGTACTCTATAGTGCAGCGAGACTGTCAGCAGAGATTGTGTGATCTCCATAACAGACTACGGTGTATGCTGCAGTGCTTGCAAAAACAGGATAGTTGTGCACAGGGTTTGACTGCCCTGGCACTTTAATGTCAGCACAGATAAAATGATGTACATAAGGAGAAATGCAGCCCTTATGCTACTCTATTCCACAATAAAGAATCTGCTGCGCCCCATCTGACCGGTTTGCCCAATTGCCAGGTAGCACAGTGGGACAGTGCCTGAAAAAAGCAACAGTTGTGGGGTATGCACACTGTTAATATGCCACATAATGCTTAGCATCTGTGGTGTTACATTCAGTGATGCATTTGTATCAGGTGTGTTCAAGGGTTAACAAATTCACAAAGAATGCCTTTAACATATCTCTGTATATCAGAATAGTAAAATCACAAGAATTGCCATTGATACACATAAGTCACTCTTATTTTGATTTATGATACGCATGTTTACCCTTTGAGAGCGAAAGAAGAGATCCTCAATGTCACGGGGCACATCTGAGACATTTCTTCTTTTTCTTGACCATCAATGTTGTATTTTTGCAAGGTGCGATAGCACTGTTTGTCCTTGAATTGACATTACTCTTTTCTAGCACACAGGCATTGCAATGCATTTCACAACACTCTGTCAATTAAAAGCTCTGCATGTAGAGAAGCCTGTTGCTAAAATTCTGCAAGTAAATAACTTAAATTATTTAGCAATCACATCTCTCAGATAAATGTATTCTATATCTTCAAACACCTGTTACATTGTACAAGCCTAGTAAATACTTGGGTTCAGTAGGAAATACAAAACGTGCTTGCAGGAGCATACAGGAGTGATGTACTCCACAAAGAGTTCTCGGATGAAAGCAGCAGCAGCATGCAGGCTTAATTATTTATGAAGAGACAAGTTATCTTGTACTTGTTTTAGTTGCAATGCACCACTTCTGGCAAAAAATAAATGCTCAAGTATATTTATAAGGATAATGTGGAAGCTTTCAAAGTGCAAGATTACTAAACATGATTTACTTGGCCACAAAACAACTTTACAAATTCCATGCACTCTCCAACTTTGAGTATATTCGGTTATCTACCTGTCACCAGATAGATGCCTTATTATAATGTAGACACATATGGTCCCTTGCGTCCTTCATTTGCATATACACTACCTCATTGAGACCACCTGGTCCTTTTTCTCCGATATATCCCACACTCTGACTGGTGCTGGCATTAGGCAATCCAACCTCAGGTTTGTTATTTTTGTTATGACACAGTTTATTATTTTATACTTAATTTTTTCTGATAGCTCAACTTACATTTTAAGACACCCAATCACACAGTAGTTTAGAGCAGTGTGTTTATTCATGCACATTGAGCAGTACGAGTCCTGTCACAGCTCATCTGGCACAGTGCTTTTCCAGTGCTGCAAGTCAACCAGCCAGACATACAAACACAGAAATTGACGGCAGATAAGAACCTTTCGGACAATCTTGTCCATGCATATAGACATGCATAGGTAATGGAAGGCTTTCTAGTCTAAAACATTGCTATTTACAATATTTAAGCCTTGAAAAAATGTTGAGACCTACAGGATATTTTATCCTATTTTTAGGGATTTAGGGATAAAGTGCTATTTATGCTTACAAAAAATATAATCATCCACCACTTCCTCCAGTCATGTGAAAAGTTGTCTTTATTGTTTAACCTTTGGATCTTTTCTTCAAACGCACATGCGCACGCACACACATAATTTTCCATTCGGAAAGAGCATTTAATATAAAGCATTTATATTATGAGAACTAACAGTGTTATATGGTAAACTTTCTACCAGCCACAGGCAGAAAAATCAGACAAGCATTGCAAAAGGTAAAGAGACAGGTCTTGCTGTCTATTCGTAGCTCAGGGTTGTATCTGTGAGATAACCATCTGCCGGGAAGTGCACTTTATCATATCAGCATTCATATTTCTTCAGATGTGATATTCAGCCTCCAATCTACCCTTTTAGCTCAGAGCACTGTCCAGCGCTATATTAAAATAAAATGAAACATATTAAAATGGTTTTATTTACATTAAAGCAGAAAAGCTGAATCCATCTAGGCAGTAGTTGTGCTTGTGATCTACACTACATGGTTTTCATAGTAAATCTAATAGGAAGTTATTTTAAAGATCCAATGCTTGTTAGTAATGCTTAATAACTTTTTTCCCTGTTACTTGTGCTTACCTAGGACAGTTAAAACTCAGGACTATCAATAGTGAAGCATGCTTTTTACCAGGCTCAGGCCTGTTTCACATGTTCTATGTGTTGTGAAATATACAGTTTGTTAAAATTCAGTATATTAATTTCAAGTGAATACATATTGTATGGAAACAATACAGCTTAATTTAGGTTTTGGCATTAGTAGAATGCATACCTCCCAACATTTCAAAATGTGAAAGAGGGACATTTTTTTTTTTTAATCTCGTGGAACTCACCAATACGCATACACTTTAAAATGTCGTGCTTATTAAAAATAACCAACACATTCAATTGAATTCCCATAAGGCTCAGCCAGACATACTACTTCCATGATGCTGGCTGAGCGTCATGGAAAGTGCAGCAACAGTAAAGCTGCAGATGCTATTTGTGAACTAAAATTCCTATGATTCTCAGCCAGGTGTCCACCATAATGCTGGCTGAGCATCATTGGAAGAGTAATCCACAGCAGCAGAGATTTTTTTTTATTAAAAAAAGGCTAATGTTAGCCTCCCTCCCAGGACCCTTTACACTGCCTTTATACACACCTGCCCATTAACACACATATACACATACACTGCCTTTATACACACACATATGCACGTACACTGCCCTTACACACAAACATATACAGATACACTGCCCTTACACACACACATATACACGTACACTGCCCTTAAAGAAAAATATAGACATGTACACTGCCCTTATACACACACTGCCCTTTGATTTTGGAATCAAAACATTTTTAGATTAAAAAGTTCCATTTTATTTCTTTATTAATTCATGTAAATGTGTGCCTGAAGTCAGCGGAGGATGTTACTTCCCCATTTCAGCTAGGTGATGCTGAAAAGCACTTTTGCACACATACATTGTAAAGAATGGCAAAGAATGATGTGGTCCAAGCCTGAACTGGCCATCTGGGAATTTGGTAGATGCACAGTGGTTGATGGTGGTGCACACTTACCTTCACTGTCCCAGTCTGGTCTTTCACCGTGCGGCTACCAGCTGGATACACATGGCAGCAAACTGTGAGAGTGTAACTGTATGTTATTTTTGGCATTTATTGGACACTAGCCTTACATTTCCTAGGTATATTTCAATCATCAGTCTGGCCTTGATCTGGGCCCAAAAGGGAACTCTCCTTTTCAATGAAGGATACTTGGATGGTAGGGCTAAAGCCCTAGGAGGGAGAAAGCTTTTAGACAGACATAGATATATTTCAATCAATAAACAAACTTAATTCCCTCCATTTCCACTTTCAAAAATGTATTTGCTCCATTTAGTTTGGTATAATCTTTTAGTAATTTCCTGGTGATCTAGTTCATTGTTTTACACATTTATCTGAAGTTACTAAGAAGGAAACTTTTCATATTTAATTAATGGGGAAATAATGTAATTTCTTGGTAAACCTAGACTTCATATTTAACTTTCGTTTTGCATGATCTATAATAATGTACTGAAATTCCTCGGACTCCGAAATAAAGAATGTTATTTGAAGAACATCTGAAATTAACCTAATAATTAACTGACTCCTTTCTGGATCTGATTGACAGGCTGCAAAAGTGACAGCAGATGGGGAGCAGACTGGGAAGGATGCCGAAAGGACACATAACAGGGCAAAGCAACTGGAGCTTTTCGTCAAGGCCATTACTCAGGCAACAAAGGGTAAAAAAACATTTAAGTTCTAGTAGTAAAACCTTTCCAGCACTAAGTAGGTTAATAGACCCCAATAACTACTGGTCTACAAATTGTTATTATATGGATAGTGAACAAAAAAGCCTGTTATTAAAGTGTGGTTTTGTGTTTAAGAATGTTTAGAGGTAATAAGAAAAAAAATCATGAACATTTGCAGTTTTGAATGCTAGTAATTGATTGAAAAGGTAATGTATCTGAGTCTCAGGTTCTGAAGTATGCATCATAAAGTTCCCCAGAAATACTTTATTATTCAGATTGTCATTCACAATAGGCTTGGAACTCAGAACTGAAGTGCTCTCATTATGACTGAACGTTCTTCCATGACAGGCAGGATTACTGCTACAGTTAGAGAAAGAGCTATCTCTTTAGAGCTTGGAGAGCTATGGTCCCTTCGTAACTCAAAGAATAGCAAAACAGAATTGAGATTTGTATTGTGTTTGTGTATAAAAAAAAGAGTAAAAAAATATCAGGTGTATTAGGAGTCATGATTACTGATATGGAACATTTGACCGTGTTATTTACAAGCTATTTCATGGAGCTGCATTTCCACCAGTTACTCTTACCATAGTAACATAGTTCATAAGGTTGAAAAAAGACCAAAGTCCATCAAGTTCAACCTATATACATATTGTGTCCCTACTGTGTTGATCCAGAGGAAGGCAAAAAAACCCTTATGAAGCAGATGCCAATTGCCCCATACCAGGGGGAAAATTCCTTCCCGACTCCAAATATGGCAATCAGAATAAATCCCTGGATCAACGTTCTGTCCCTATTAATCTAATATCCATAACTTGTAATATTATTGCTTTCAAGAAACACGTCCAGGCTCCTTTTGAACTCTTTTATTGAGTTTACCATTACCACTTCCTCTGGCAGAGAGTTCCATAATCTCACCGCTCTTACTGTAAAGAACCCCCGTCTATGCTGGTGTAGAAACCTTCTTTCCTCCAACCGTAGAGGATGTCCCCTTGTTATAGATACAGTCCTGGGTATAAATAGGTCCTGGGAGTGATCTCTGTACTGTCCCCTTATATATTTATACATAGTTATTAAATCCCCCCTAAGCCGTCTTTTTTCCAAACTAAATAACCCTAATTCTGATAATCTTTCTGGGTACTGTAGTCCTCCCATTCCCCTTATTACTCTGGTTGCCCGTCTTTGAACCCTCTCCAGCTCCACTATATCTTTCTTGTACACTGGTGCCCAGTACTGTACACAGTATTCCATGTGTGGTCTGACTAGTGACTTGTACAGTGGTAGAATTATTTCCTTGTTGTGGGCATCTATGCCCCTTTTGATGCACCCCATGATTTTATTTGCCTTAGCAGCAGCTGCCTGACACTGGTCGCTACAGGTAAATTTACTGTTAACTAAAACTCCTAAGTCCTTTTCCATGTCAGTCGTCCCCAGTGTTTTCCCATTTAATACATATTCCCAGCCTGGATTTTTCTTCCCCATGTGCATAACCTTACATTTATCTGTGTTGAACCTCATCTGCCACATCCCAGCCCAAGCCTCCAACCTATGCAGATCCATTTGTAATCGTGCACTGTCCTCTATTGTGTTAACCACGTTACAGAGCTTAGTATCGTCTGCAAAGATTGATACTTTACTATACAATCCCTCTACAAGGTCATTAATAAATATATTAAAAAGAATAGGACCCAAAACTGACCCCTGTGGTACCCCACTAGCAACAGTAACCCACTCAGAGTATGTACCATTAGTAACCACCCTCTGTTTCCTATCACTGAGCCAGTTACTTACCCACACACACACATTCTCCCCCAGCCCAAGCATTCTCATTTTATGTACCAGCCTTTTATGTGGCACCGTATCAAATGCTTTGGAAAAATCAAGATATACGACATCCAGCGATTCACCCCGATCCAGTCTTGAGCTCACCTCCTCATAAAAGCTGATCAGGTTAGTTTGACAGGACCGATCCCTTGTAAACCCATGCTGATATGGAGTCATACACTTATTTTCATTGAGATACTCCAAAATAGCATCTCTTAGGAAACCCTCAAACAGTTTACACACAACAGAAGTTAAACTAACAGGTCTATAATTCCCCGGGTCACTTTTTGAATATTGGCACAACATTTGCTATGCGCCAGTCCTGGGGAACAGACCCTGTCACTATAGAGTCCTTGAATATTAGAAATAGGGGTCTGTCTATTACATTACTTAACTCCCTTAGAACGCGGGGGTGAATGCCATCTGGACCTGGTGATTTGTCTATTTTGATTTTTTTTAGGCGGCACTGCACTTCTTCCTGGGTTAGACAGGCGACATGTACTGGGGCAGTTATCTCATCCTGCTGTATATTACCTGGCATTTCATTTTCCTCTGTGAATACAGCAGAGAAGAATATATTTAATAGATTAGCTTTTTCCTGATCCCCGTCTATAACTTCTCCCTCATTACTTTTTAAGGGGCCAACGCTTTCATTTTTAACCTTTTTACTATTTATATAGTTAAAGAACATTTTGGGGTTTGTCTTACTCTCTTTGGCAATGAGTCTTTCTGTCTCCACTTTTGCTGCTTTTATCTGATTTTTACATATTTTATTTTTTTCCCGATAGCTTTTTAGTGCTTCCTCACTGCCTTCCTGTTTTAGTAGCTTAAATGCCTTTTTTTTGCCATTTATTACCCCCTTTACATTTTTATTTATCCACATTGGTTTTCTCTTGTTCCTGACTCTTTTATTCCCATACGGTATGTACCTTTCACAGTGAGAATTTAAGATATCCTTAAAAATCTCCCATTGAGTGTCTGTACTCTTGTTTTTGAGGACATTTTCCCAGTTTACAGTGTTAAGGGCTTCTCTTAGTTGATCAAACTTTTCCTTCCTATAGTTCATGGTTCTTGTGGCTCCTCTAAGAGTTCCCTTATTGAAGGACAAGTTATAATGTATCATATTGTGATCACTATTTCCTAGATGCCCCCTGACCTGCACATTAGTTACTCTGTCAGGTCTGTTGGTTAATATTAAGTCCAGTAGGGCGCCCCCTCTGGTCGGGTCCTGTACCATTTGGGACAGATAATTATCCTTACTTATAGTCAGAAACCGGTTTCCTTTATGAGATTCACAGGTCTCTGTTTCCCAGTTTATGTCGGGATAGTTAAAGTCCCCCATAATAACCACCTCATTGTGATTTGCTGCCTTGTTTATTTGCTTTAATAATTGATCTTCTGCTGCTTCCATTATATTTGGTGGCTTATAGCAAACCCCGATCAGTATTTTATTATTTTTCTTTCCATATATTTCTACCCATAATGACTCCACATTATCATTTCCCTCACATATATTCTCCCGCAGTGTGGCCTTTAGGCTGGACTTTACATAAAGGCAAACTCCTCCCCCTTTTTGTTTTTTTCGATCCTTCCTGAATAGACTATAACCCTGTATGTTAACCGCCCAGTCATAGCTATCATCCAACCATGTCTCTGTTATACCCACTATGTCATAGTTTTCTTCAGACATTATTAACTCCAGTTCGTCAGTTTTATTGGTCAGACTTCTGGCATTAGTAAGCATACAATTTAGAGGTGTATGGTTTTTTTCCCTATGAAGCCTATCCCTATTGACTATTCTAACCCCTCCCTCCGCTCCACCCCCAGGTACATTTATAAGCCCCAGCTTTCTATCTACACTATCTTCCCCTTCTATATTGTAGTTTCCCTCCCCCCCTTTACCTAGTTTAAACACTCCTCCACCCTTCTGGCCATCTTCTCCCCGAGCACAGCTGCACCCTCCCCATTGAGGTGCAGCCCGTCCCTACCGTAGAGCCTGTATCCGACAGAGAAGTCGGCCCAGTTCTCCATGAACCCAAACCCCTCCTTCCTACACCAGCTTCTGAGCCACTTGTTTAGCTCCCTAATCTCCCGCTGCCTCTCTGGTGTGGCACGTGGTACAGGTAATATTTCAGAAAATACTACCTTGGAGTAAGAGTATGTGCATATTTTTTGTCTCTGCTTTTTTCATCGAAATATTTTTTAAACTCTGCCTTCAAATGCAACATTGTCTGAGAGCTTTAGGCAGTTTTAAGCTCAAATAGTCATTTCTATCCTTTAACCGTATTAAAGGATTTGGTTTCCAATAAGAGATCAAAGAAAAGTAGCATAGCTTTATGAATTAAGTCAAGGACAAAGAAAGTGTATCGTAATGCTTCCAACTGATAAGGTCTTAACAGTGTATTATTTATCAAACATGATATGAAGAGATACACTTAAAACGTATATCTTGTAAATTTATACTGGTAGCAAATAGTTTGGAAACCAAACATGATGTAAATATCTGAATTAATTTGGAATTGGGGTGATCACTCTCCCATTTTTCTTTCTGTATCCTCAATGTGGAAAAAATATAAAAAAAGTGTTAAAAAAAAGAAGATCTCCTGTCAAAACCTGATCTTGCTTATTGCGATCCAGCCCTGACATTAAAATGTTTCACTTTTAAAAATCAACAAAGTGGTCAAATCACAATAGGTCACATTGTTACTTAAGTTGGGTCCCGTCAGTTATAAGTGGTAACATAGTAACATAGTTCATAAGGTTGAAAAAAGACCAAAGTCCATCAAGTTCAACCTATATACATATTGTGTCCCTACTGTGTTGATCCAGAGGAAGGCAAAAAAACCCTTATGAAGCAGATGCCAATTGCCCCATACCAGGGGGAAAATTCCTTCCCGACTCCAAATATGGCAATCAGAATAAATCCCTGGATCAACGTTCTGTCCCTATTAATCTAATATCCATAACTTGTAATATTATTGCTTTCAAGAAACACGTCCAGGCTCCTTTTGAACTCTTTTATTGAGTTTACCATTACCACTTCTTCTGGCACAGAGTTCCATAATCTCACCGCTCTTACTGTAAAGAACCCCCGTCTGTGCTGGTGTAGAAACCTTCTTTCCTCCAACCGTAGAGGATGTCCCCTTGTTATAGATACAGTCCTGGGTATAAATAGGTCCTGGGAGTGATCTCTGTACTGTCCCCTTATATATTTATACATAGTTATTAAATCCCCCCTAAACCGTCTTTTTTCCAAACTAAATAACCCTAATTCTGATAATCTTTCTGGGTACTGTAATCCTCCCATTCCCCTTATTACTCTGGTTGCCCGTCTTTGAACCCTCTCCAGCTCCACCATATCTTTCTTGTACACTGGTGCCCAGTACTGTACACAGTATTCCATGTGTGGTCTGACTAGTGACTTGTACAGTGGTAGAATTATTTCCTTGTCGTGGGCATCTATGCCCCTTTTGATGCACCCCATGATTTTATTTGCCTTAGCAGCAGCTGCCTGACACTGGTCGCTACAGGTAAATTTACTGTTAACTAAAACTCCTAAGTCCTTTTCCATGTCAGTCGTCCCCAGTGTTTTCCCATTTAATACATATTCCCAGCCTGGATTTTTCTTCCCCATGTGCATAACCTTACATTTATCTGTGTTGAACCTCATCTGCCACATCCCAGCCCAAGCCTCCAACCTATGCAGATCCATTTGTAATCGTGCACTGTCCTCTATTGTGTTAACCACGTTACAGAGCTTAGTATCGTCTGCAAAGATTGATACTTTACTATACAATCCCTCTACAAGGTCATTAATAAATATATTAAAAAGAATAGGACCCAAAACTGACCCCTGTGGTACCCCACTAGCAACAGTAACCCACTCAGAGTATGTACCATTAATAACCACCCTCTGTTTCCTATCACTGAGCCAGTTACTTACCCACATACACACATTCTCCCCCAGCCCAAGCATTCTCATTTTATGTACCAGCCTTTTATGTGGCACCGTATCCAATGCTTTGGAAAAATCAAGATATACGACATCCAGCGATTCACCCCGATCCAGTCTTGAGTTCACCTCCTCATAAAAGCTGATCAGGTTAGTTTGACAGGACCGATCCCTTGTAAACCCATGCTGATATGGAGTCATACACTTATTTTCATTGAGATACTCCAAAATATCATCTCTTAGGAAACCCTCAAACAGTTTACACACAACAGAAGTTAAACTAACAGGCCTATAATTCCCCGGGTCACTTTTTGTCCCCTTTTTGAATATTGGCACAACATTTGCTATGCGCCAGTCCTGGGGAACAGACCCTGTCACTATAGAGTCCTTGAATATTAGAAATAGGGGTCTGTCTATTACATTACTTAACTCCCTTAGAACGCGGGGGTGAATGCCATCTGGACCTGGTGATTTGTCTATTTGGATTTTTTTTAGGCGGCACTGCACGTCTTCCTGGGTTAGACAGGCGACATGTACTGGGGCAGTTATCTCATCCTGCTGTTTATTACCTGGCATTTCATTTTCCTCTGTGAATACAGCAGAGAAGAATATATTTAATAGATTAGCTTTTTCCTGATCCCCGTCTATAACTTCTCCCTCATTACTTTTTAAGGGGCCAACGCTTTCATTTTTAACCTTTTTACTATTTATATAGTTAAAGAACATTTTGGGGTTTGTCTTACTCTCTTTGGCAATGAGTCTTTGCTGCTTTTATCTGATTTTTACATATTTTATTTTTTTCCCGATAGCTTTTTAGTGCTTCCTCACTGCCTTCCTGTTTTAGTAGCTTAAATGCCTTTTTTTGCCATTTATTACCCCCTTTACATTTTTATTTATCCACATTTGTTTTCTCTTGTTCCTGACTCTTTTATTCCCATACGGTATGTACCTTTTGCAGTGAGAATTTAAGATATCCTTAAAAATCTCCCATTGAGTGTCTGTACTCTTGTTTTTGAGGACATTTTCCCAATTTACAGTGTTAAGGGCTTCTCTTAGTTGATCAAACTTTGCCTTCCTAAAGTTCATAGTTCTTGTGGCTCCTCTAAGAGTTCCCTTATTGAAGGACGTGGTATGATGGATGTGTCTAGCAATATGGATGGTGTAGTAGATAGGGATGTAGGAACATACGGTGCAACTGTGACTGGGCCCAAAGCCACAGATGGTATGTTATTTACAAGACCTCATTCACCCAGGAAAAGCAGCTTCTAACTTTAACAACACAGGCTCTCCCTGTTCTGTCAAAGTAGATTAATTTAACTTGATTCCCATATCAAGAATGTGACCCAAGACAAATATCATTTAAGTAGACACCTGGGTATAGGTAAACAATGATGTGAGCCCATGTATAAAGAGGCAAAATACATCACACCTACAAAAGCCAGCATGTAGCTTTAATGCCTCTGTGTAACTTTACCTTTATGATGATTTGTTAAATTCAAATGAGATTGAAAAATCTGGTCCAGCAAAGGGTACCTAATGGCAGAATGGCATGGATTGCTAGAGAGAGCACTACGTTTATAGTGGTGCCAATGGAGCACCCTTTCGGGGCATACTTTATAAAAGAGAATATTAATTCAAACCTTTCAGCTGGCTGCCTCTTCTTCACACACTTAAATATTTAGCCCTCTAGAGATATATGTAGAGGTTGCTCCAATTTCAGCGAAAACTGATCAACTGAAAACTATTTAAATATCAACTTTGGAAATGTGAGCTTCAAGTGCAATACTTACAGATTGGTTACTCAAATTTCATTCTTTATTATTAAGCTGGATTGATCACCAAAAATATACTTTGGATGGTTGTTATCCCCCAAGAAATGGTTAGATTCAAGATATTTAATACTTGGCAGGTTGTAACTCCTAATATACAGCCATATACTTTACTATAAAAAAAAATCCTTGCAAAGTAGCCTATCAAACATTTCCAACTATTAATTCGTAAAGTAAGCCTCGATCGCTAAATTGTTGGTAAATGTGCCAAGCTATTGCCTTATATTTACATATTTTACTTTATTACCCTTATCTGGCTTAATCTCTGATCTTTTACAGTGTGTGCCTAAAACTAAACAAATATATGTCCTTCATATAGGTTGGCTAATTATATTATTCATTGCTTTTTATAGTGTTTGGGAGATGATATCTTGTGTGATTTAAGGAAAGCACTTTTGCTTAATAGTATAATTTCAATGCAAGATGTGCTAGAGAGCTATTTTAAAAGGGAAACTGTTCAGAACTTTAAATAATCTCTAGCTCCAGAGGATCACTGATTCCTTGCTTGAAACACTGTAGAGTACATGAGGCAATACGATTTCAGGGCTGGAAAGTTTTAGAGTCAATTTTTTTTATCTCAGTTGTGATAGTGCTTCTTATGCTGTGCAATTCTCTAGTAGATAGGACCCCATATGCAAACTAGACTATGTGATATCAAGATAAAAGAGGTTATGCAAACTCCACTCTCTACTTTGATCTCCATCATCACAATACAAGATGCGCTACTTATGAAAGACCACGTTGGTGATTAGAGGTGGCTATTATAATATAGTAGATATTGTATTTTGTGCAGCTATGCCATTGACTGCTAAGTATGCATTACAGCAGTTTTTCATTATGACAGCTAGCAAATGCCCAGTAGCCAACTGGGCTAGTTCACAGAGTTACACAGAAGCATTTTGTAGTGTGTGTATTCAGAAATCCCAAGCTTGTGATGAAATGTCCAAAATGTTTTTTTTCCACCCTTGCCCTGAACTTTCTTATTCTGACTTTAACTGACTGGGGAAGAATGTAAATTAGAGCAGGCACTAGTTACTTTTCAGCTCTCTATATTATCTGGTCAGGTAAGTGAAAAGGGAGAAAAGAAAACTTTGTTTATTTCAGAAAATTCTGTGCTGTGAAAAATAGCAATGTTCTTTTTTCAGTATGTTTTTGTTCCAAGTTACTTATATTTCATAACTGCAATTCTATTATTCCTGTAGAATTATTGCATCGATCATGTCTTCATTTATTTATGAATTAATTTGCTCTACTGGTTTTTTTTTGTCTCTACAGACATATATGACAAAGCAGTAAAGTTGAATGAAACTCTAGGCATCCAGAATAAAACACAAGATAAAAGTTTGCACGAGCTGCAAAAGGATGTTGAAAAGATGATAAAAGAAATGAGGAGGAGGGCATTTGACAAACAGGAAGACCTAGCTGAAGATGAACTCATGTGAGTAAACTCAAGCCAAATATGTAAATTACTTTTGGTCAAAGTGTTTGTACTACAGCACTTGGTGTTTTATATATGGAACAATAGTTTTTTTTATTGCATATAGCCAGAACTAGACCTGTACCTACTCAAAGTATACATTGTTCACAAAGAAATCATGGTTGCACAAGTACTTTGCCTCATTCATCTTCTCAGGATCTCGTCTTCTGTTTCCTTGAATTGTTTCCTCAAATGATTCCCTCACTCAATACAGCAGAGGCAAAGATAGGTATTTGTGTTCTACTAGGTCATCAATAATGCAGATAGTGGTAAAAACCAGTTTGTGGGAGCTATAATCTTTCTTATCTTCTATATCACAATATTACTCTTTGCCTCACAAGTTACAGGTATTGCATTGTACCTTTCCAATTACAGAGCTGCAACTGGTCTCCTAAACAAAGTGAAAAAACATTTTCACGATCCTTCTAACAAAACCAAAGAATTATCTTTTGATGTAAGAGACAAGTTAGGCCAGTTTCAAGACAAGCTGGATGATGTGTGGGAACTGCTTGGAGAAGCTCGAAGAAAAATTAAAGAGGCGGACCATTTATCTGCTGTTAACCAACGCAACATGACAGATTTGGAGGTAATTCATGCTTTTATAGGATAACTTTGCTACCATTTTTAAAAGGGTTTCATATATCCTTACCTACCTGGGCTGGACTGGCCATAGGTCACATAATGTGCACCTCTGTCATATAATTTACTTTAATTAGACACTAGGTGTTTCAAGTGGGGACTGTTTAAGCAGAAAAAACTGATTACATATATTTATTCACAGAATTACTTTTCATATTAGACCAATCATACTAGACATTAGAAATAGAAGCTTACTTGTATAGTTATTCAAATTTAAGTCATGGATTTTGTTTCATGTGCTATTGTAAAAAGTAATAGATGACATTTTTACATGTCTACACCTAATTTCTACCTGATGATTTAGTATACACAAATACAAGTCAGCATACTAATTACACACAATCGGCAGTGGTTAATAGCTGTCACAAATGTTCTTCCTTGACTGCCTCCTCTCAATTTATTTTAATTGCAATCTATCATTATACTCTACATTAATAAATGTTTAAGCAAGGGACAGGGGAAGACTATCTTAAATGAAGATAAATGTTTCAAAGCCTTTTTTTTACAGTGCAAGGTTTGTGACGATTGCTTTTAAACAATCGCAAACATTTTTATGTTTAAAAATAACACTATAAATAATAATTATACTTAACAGTGTAGCTTTCCCATGACCTCTTGGATGAAAAACATATTGTTTAACATAAAAAGTTGTGAAACTCAGCACCAAAAGATGCACAACAGCAGCTACAAAGATCAGTGTGCAATTCCCCACAACATATTAAAGATAAACACAAAAAAATATTAATTTGCGCTTCGTGTGACAAATAGTTTAAAAAATATTATCACCTGAAAGGTTGTTTGGTGATCCTCATACCGTCTTTAGTAATTCATAACATGTGAAAAATATCAGTAACAAGTCAGAGTATACAGTGTAACAAATAAATACAATCTTATCTGTATAATACTGCACTCAAAAGTTGAGTAGATTTGAAGGCTCATCAAAATGCTCCCAAATTTGTGGAATGATCAGCAGCTTTAGATAAGGAGATGCAGACAATTTAAAAGTGTGAAAAGTAAACAAACTTTAAAAAAAATGTAGTCCTACAAGTTGTACATTTTGTATTAAAACAATAGTTAGTCACCTCTTGAATGCGGCTCCCTCAAAGTGGAGATGGTGAATAGGTTTCTCCGTATGTTTATGCAAGTTGTTCTTTGGTACTCTGAATTGCTAACGGGAACATCCTTCCGGTGGTATATAAAAACGTCTTTGATGCCTTCTGTTCACAATGGTGTGCAGATACATATAAGGGAAAAAACAAAAATGCAATATAGTGTAGAGTGTATGGTCAGTATTATATAAAGGTGAAGTATTGCACTCACAAGTGAAATAGATGATTCAGACCCATCAAAGTGGAGTACATTTCGCCGACTTTGCTTCCTCAGAAGAAGTGTGATCCTGGAAGGATCAATTTGGACGATTTTATATTCTACAATCGGTGGACTTTCTACATACACGCCTATATATGCACTTTTCAGTGAATGGACTAAATGTGAGTGCATTTTTACCGGTAAACTCGGTTTTTGCCTAAAGATATTGCACCATTTCAGTTTGTTTTTTTAGATTCAACACGAAGATTATTAAAGATATCACTGTACTCCACTTTTGGGTCTGAATCATCTATTTCACTTGTGAGTGCAATACTTCACCTTTATATAATAATGACCATACACTCTACACTATATTGCATTTTTGTTTTTTCCCTTATATGTATCTGCGCCCCATATAATTTTTTGGTTGGTCTATATTTCTACACCCTGAGGAAGAGTGTCTTTTTTGGGCAGCTGCAGTCTTATCAGGGAAGTATTATTTATATTCAATTATTTTCACTTCAGCACATGAGCACGTGATTTTAGGTTTTCACGTTTTCTGTTCACAATGGTGTCAGATTTGATCTCAGCGGATTTATATTTTATCCCAGCAAGCGTATAACAATTTATCTATCTACTCTCAACACAGTGGTTGCAACAATTATGCATATGAAGAAAATAAACTGAGCGACTATACAATATAGCGATGTATAAAACTCACTGAAAAGGTATAGATTTGTTTTGATTAACTTTCATACAATTATCAAATAAATTTAAATTTTTAATCCAGTTTGTTTATAATGAAGTGTTCCAACATTGTTCAATTGATGCATAGAGTCTAATAATTGTATTTATTGCTAAATTAATCCACATGGTGCTTTCTTGGTGTGATCAATTGTTATCTTGTGATTCATTTTTAAATCACTATGTTGATACTAAATAGATACATTGTTATACGCAGGCTGGGATACAATGTAACTCTTTTAATCTGTGTCTGCTGAGATCAAATCTGACGCCATTGAGAATTATTACGTTATTTTAGATTATTTATAAAAGATACCGTATTGGCCCGAATATAGGCCGCACTTTTTCCCCCCACTTTAAGTCTTTAAAGTGGGGGTGCGGCCTATATTCGGGGTCTAGCGCCCGACGCCCGGGACATGCAGTCCCGGGCGCCGGGCAGGCAACGGGGTTAGGATACAGATCCCCCGCAGCGGTGCAGGGGACCTGTATCCTGCTCTCTGATACGCTCAGACAGCCTCCCTTGCCGGGACTTTCCACGGGGGGAGTACCGGCACGAGAGGTTGTCTAAGCGCATCGCGCAGATGATGCATCACGCGATGCATCTTACCTCTGCCCCCAAGACTTACCAGAGCAGACTCCCGGGTGTCTTGCGGGGGCGGGCGTTAGACATCTACGCAATACGCGTATACAACTTCCGGTGCCGGCACTTCCGCTGAGTGTCGGCACCGGGAGTTGTATACGCGTATTGCATAGATGTCCCCCTCCGGCCCCACAAGACACCTGGGAGTCTGCTCTGGTAAGTCGGGAGGGGGGACAGAGTGGCAGCATATCTCGGGGGGGAGGACAGAGTGGCAGCATATCTCGGGAGGGCAGAGTGGCAGCATATTTCGGGGGGGACGACAGAGTGGCAGCATATCTCGGGGGGGAGGACAGAGTGGCAGCATATCTCGGGGGGGAGGACAGAGTGGCAGCATATCTCAGGGGGGGAGGACAGAGTGGCAGCATATCTCGGGGGGGGGCAGAGTGGCAGCATATCTCAGGGGGGGACAGAGTGGCAGCATATCTCGGGGGGGAGGACAGAGTGGCAGCATATCTCGGGGGGGGACAGAGTGGCAGCATATCTCGGGGGGAGGACAGAGTGGAAGCATATCTCGAGGGGGGGGCAGAGTGGAAGCATATCTCGGGGGTGGGGGGGACAGAGTGGCAGCATATCCATTAAAAAAACTTTTTCTGTAAAAAAGCACCAAACTTTTAGGGTGCGGCCTATATTCGGGTGCGGCCTATATCCGAGCCAATACGGTACATATTCAATTATGATCTGGCTTGCATTAGTCCCAATCAGCACTGATACATGTTTGGTACTGTATTACCACAATTTGAATATTTGAATATTTAGTTAACTTTCCTTGATCTTTGTTACAACTTTGTATTTCATATTCATACTTCAAGAAACCAACCACCAAATCATTATATAACAATATGGTGTCCAGTACGAATGAATTTGTTAGCAGGTGCATGAAGGATATGGAATGATCTTTAATTAGCTTTTCTAACGAATAATATATAGATCATAGGAAAAGATGCAATCAAAAAAATAACTGCAGACTTCAAGGATGGCAAAATTGCTTTCAGATAAATTATTAGGTGGAATTGTATTTATAGTAATGGTTTATTATTACCTGTATGTCATGTAAAACATCTGATTGATACTGCATCTGATAAAGGAACACTATTGTTGCCACAAATATAGTCATTCATGGAATACAACGGTCAAGTAGTTTACATAGATATTTATTTTAAGAGATTCATTTCTATGATCTATTTCCAACATTGCTGTAATCATTCTAAAAGAGTCAATTGACTGTCATGGCTTTTAACTAGCGATAAGTGTATGATGCCTCTTTGATGACCATCAAAGGAGGAGCAGTTGGGTGCAAGATGATTAACTTCCTCCCTGGTACCTGTAATGTTAAAGCCACATGTTATGCAAATTACAATTATATGGCCGTAGGTTTTTAATATTTTTTCTAGTAAATGCATATTTTGGGGGCACCTTGACTTTTTCTGCACACGAAGATTAACTGCCTCAGAATTACTGACTATAGAATATTAAAGAACCATTTCGTTTATAATTTATTTAAATCTGAGAAAGGTATTTTCTTTAATATATCCAGATGGAACTGAACAGGAATGAATAAGGTGTGATTAGATGACTTAATGTCTAGTATTGAAGGTTATTCAAATCCACATTATATCCTCCTGGAATAATGAATGCCCCTACATCTTAAGATTGCAATTTGATGGAAATTCTTCATATACCATAGTGTATCAGCTTTTTGCACTTGAATCTATTATTGTTCAGGAATGATTATTTTATGTAAAAAAAAAAAAAAAGTTTTTTTCATTTTGCAAGGAGTTCTGTGTTAGTTGATGTGTAATGGAGAAAAAAAGAATAACAAATACACAGGTCAACCTTTTCCCTCTCTTTAGAGCAGTGGCGACTCTAGAAACAATATATAGGGGGGCACACAAGATACCACAGAAAAAAACATATATATATATATATATATATATATATATTGTGGTAAAGTGTATGGGAGAGTGGTTGATGGGATATATGTCTCACCTGGTTACCTCAGCCAGGCCTGGTAGCAAACCCAGGTGCTCTCAGGTGAGGCTTCCTAAGCTCGTTACTGGGGAGGAGGCCTTAAAAGAAAGGGCTGTTAGGTTTTCAGAGGGAGGGAGACACTGAATGAAGGAGCAGCTACAGCCAGCGCTGCAGCCCACCAGGTATGAAGCTTTACCCCATACAAAACTGGTAACTTTGCTTTGCGTCAGACCTTAGGCTGCTAGAGAGGTATCCTGCTGTTTAGTTAGAGCCGGACAGGCTTATAGTTTGTTTTGTTTACAAGGTGCTCTGTGATTACAACATCTAAATAAACACGCTTTTACGTTGGAAACCTGTGTGAAACTGTCATTGCTGCCCCATGCGTGAACTGTCCCCTACAATATATATATATATATATATATATATATATATATATATATAGACTGTAAGCTCGTTTGAGCAGGGCCCTCCTCACCTGTTGTCTCTGTTAGTCAATTTGTTATGTTATATACTACTTGTTATGTCCTGTTTACCCATTGTACAGCTCTACGGAATTTGATGGCGCTATATAAAACAATAAATAATAATAATTATATATACCGTATTTGCTCGATTATAAGACGACCCCCCAAAATCTGAATATTAATTTAGGAAAAAAAGAAAAAGCCTGAATATAAGACGACCCTATAGGAAAAAAGTTTTACCAGTAAATGTTAATTCATGTAAACTATTACATTTTTTTTATAAAAGCTATGATTGAGAAAAAAATTTTTTTGTTTTTATTTCCTTGTATTTTCCAACCTGCCCCCCAGTTACGCACATCTGCCCCCAGGCTTGCCACTCCAATATGGCACTGTGGCCCATGATATGCCTTTTAACCCTCTATATGCCACTGTGCCCCATGATATGCCTTTTAACTCCCTATGTGCCACTCTGCCTCCAGAAATGCCTTATACCCCTATATGCCACTCTGGCATTTAGGGGGTTAAAAGGCATATTATGGGGCAGAGTGGCATTTAGGGAGGTATAAGGCATTTCAGGAGGCAGAGTGGCATTCAGGGGGTTAAAAGGCATTTCATAGAGCACTCTGCCTCCAGAAATGCCCTATGCCCCCATTTAACACTCCCCCCCACACACACACACACACTTACCGGTGCTTCCAATTTCCTGCTGTATACCGGGGCAGCAGTCTTCCTTCTGTCTCCCCCCCATTTAATACTCCCCCCCCCACCCCACACACACTTACCAGTGCTTCCAATTTCCTGCTGTATACCGGGGCAGCAGTCTTCCTTCTGTCTCCCCCTCATTTAACCCTCCCCCCCCACCCCACGCACACTTACCGGTGCTTCCAATTTCCTGCTGTATACCGGGGCAGCAGTCTTCCTTCTGTCTCCCCCCCATTTAATACTCCCCCCCCCCACCCCACACACACTTACCGGTGCTTCCAATTTCCTGCTGTATACCGGGGCAGCAGTCTTCCTTCTGTCTCCCCCTCATTTAACCCTCCCCCCCACCCCACGCACACTTACCGGTGCTTCCAATTTCCTGCTGTATACCGGGGCAGCAGTCTTCCTTCTGTCCCCCCCCCCCCATTTAACACTCCCCCACCCCACACACACTTACCGGTGCTTCCAATTTCCTGCTGTATACCGGGGCAACGTCAACCCGCTGCCCCGGTATACAGCAGGAAATTGGAAGCACCGGTAAGTAAACCCATGCTGATATGGAGTCATACACTTATTTTCATTGAGATACTCCAAAATAGCATCTCTTAGGAAACCCTCAAACAGTTTACACACAACAGAAGTTAAACTAACAGGCCTATAATTCCCCGGGTCACTTTTTGTCCCCTTTTTGAATATTGGCACAACATTTGCTATGCGCCAGTCCTGGGGAACAGACCCTGTCACTATAGAGTCCTTGAATATTAGAAATAGGGGTCTGTCTATTACATTACTTAACTCCCTTAGAACGCGGGGGTGAATGCCATCTGGACCTGGTGATTTGTCTATTTGGATTTTTTTTAGGCGGCACTGCACTTCTTCCTGGGTTAGACAGGCGACATGTACTGGGGCAGTTATCTCATCCTGCTGTATATTACCTGGCATTTCATTTTCCTCTGTGAATACAGCAGAGAAGAATATATTTAATAGATTAGCTTTTTCCTGATCCCCGTCTATAACTTCTCCCTCATTACTTTTTAAGGGGCCAACGCTTTCATTTTTAACCTTTTTACTATTTATATAGTTAAAGAACATTTTGGGGTTTGTCTTACTCTCTTTGGCAATGAGTCTTTCTGTCTCCACTTTTGCTGCTTTTATCTGATTTTTACGTATTTTATTTTTTTCCCGATAGCTTTTTAGTGCTTCCTCACTGCCTTCCTGTTTTAGTAGCTTAAATGCCTTTTTTTGCCATTTATTACCCCCTTTACATTTTTATTTATCCACATTGGTTTTCTCTTGTTCCTGACTCTTTTATTCCCATACGGTATGTACCTTTCACAGTGAGAATTTAAGATATCCTTAAAAATCTCCCATTGAGTGTCTGTACTCTTGTTTTTGAGGACATTTTCCCAATTTACAGTGTTAAGGGCTTCTCTTAGTTGATCAAACTTTGCCTTCCTAAAGTTCATAGTTCTTGTGGCTCCTCTAAGAGTTCCCTTATTGAAGGACAAGTTATAATGTATCATATTGTGATCACTATTTCCTAGATGCCCCCTGACCTGCACATTAGTTACTCTGTCAGGTCTGTTGGTTAATATTAAGTCCAGTAGGGCGCCCCCTCTGGTCGGGTCCTGTACCATTTGGGACAGATAATTATCCTTACTTATAGTCAGAAACCGGTTTCCTTTATGAGATTCACAGGTCTCTGTTTCCCAGTTTATGTCGGGATAGTTAAAGTCCCCCATAATAACCACCTCATTGTGATTTGCTGCCTTGTTTATTTGCTTTAATAATTGATCTTCTGCTGCTTCCATTATATTTGGTGGCTTATAGCAAACCCCGATCAGTATTTTATTATTTTTCTTTCCATATATTTCTACCCATAATAACTCCACATTATCATTTCCCTCACATATATTCTCCCGCAGTGTGGCCTTTAGGCTGGATACGAGACAGGACACCCCGCTGCCGGGGATACAGGTTACATCAGACTGACACACATAAATACAGGAACTAGCCTAGGACTGAATGATAACTATTGGAGATTCCGTCACATTTTATGGCCATAGTATGCTTAGCCCACCACTACGCCAAAGTACTCCAATGACGGTGGGTCCTAACACTAATCCCTGCTGACAGTGGTACGAAACAAACCAAACATGAGATCCAAACACATAACAATAAGAGACATACCTGTAGACTGCAGACTGAGACAAACAGAACACACAAGTGGGGCACACCTTATAAAGGAAACGGAGCTGAAGCAAAGAGCAGAACTAAAAGCAAGGAATTGAAGATCAGAACAGAGCATATGGAAATCCAGGAATGGATTAAAGCAAAAACAGATAAACTGAAGCAAGACAGATATGCAGCTCTGCAGCCTGGGTAGAGTGTGACAACTATTAGTCCCTGCTGCCGGATTGCCCAGGACAGTCCCACAATGGGACTTTAAGTCCCAGGCAGCCTCAACGGGTAGAAGGTGATAAGGGGGTACATAGTGAGAAAGAGGGTAGTAAGAATATTGAAATAAGTAAAGTGAATGAGTGAGTATGAATTAATGTGTGGATGCATTGTTTGAATGGGTGAGAATATGAATTAATTTGTGAGTTAATGGTTTGAATGAGTGAGAGCATGAGTTAATATGTGGATGAATTGTCTGAATGAGGGAGAGCATGAGTTAATATGTGGGTGAATTGTCTGAATGAGGGAGAGCATGAGTTGTCTGAATGAGGGAGAGCATCAGTTAATATGTGGATGAATCGTCTGAATGAGGGAGAGCATGAGTTAATATGTGGATGAAATGTCTGAATGAGGGAGAGCATGAGTTAATGTGTGGATGAATTGTCTGAGAGCGAGCATGAGTTAATGTGTTTGTGTGTATCATAGATGTATAATTGTGGAAGATGGCACTAGCAGGATGTTTGAGCCTTGGGGACCAAGATGGCACAGGCCAGGCTGTTTGGGGACAAAGTTGACTTGTGCTGGGCTATTTGGGGACAAAGATGGCAAATCTTATGTGTGTTATCTGGGTGCTGGCCAGGTTCTATGTGGGCATAGTGGACGCCAGAGCATCTTTGCCCTTCCACAATTATACATCTGATACACACAAACACCTTTACAGTCACTCACTAATTCACACTTTCATTCAGACAATTCATCCACACATTATCCCTCATTCAGACATATTAACTCATGCTCTCCCTCATTCAGACAAAAAATAATCAACATATTAACTCATGCTCTCCCTCATTCAGACAATTTACCCACATATTAACCTCCGCTTCTGCCCGGCACTTCCGCCGGGGCTTCTATGACTGAGCACCGGAAGGTCATGCAGGGGCTCCGTCACAGAACCCCCAGCGGAAGTGCCGGCATCAGCGGAGGATGTCTGTGCCCATTGCACAGACGTTCACTGGCTGCCGGAGAGGAGGATCCAGGTTCTCTGCAGCACTGCGGGGGATCCGGATCTTAGTCTTACTGTATAGTCAGAACTATTGCATTTGCGCTGAAAAAAACTTGTATTATATTTGAGCAAATACATTATATATATATATATATATAATTAGGTGTACAAATGTGTGTGTGTGTGTGTGTATGTACTGTGTCTGTATATATGTGTAAATATTTGGTGTCAGAGTGGCTGTGTGTGTGCATGTACAGTTGTGCTCAAAAGTTTTCATGCCTTGGCAGTAATTGTCAAATGTTGGCATTGATTTTGAAAATATGACTAATCATACAAAAAAAATTATTTCATTTAAGGCTAGTGATTATATGAAGCCATTTATTATGACATAGTTGTCAAAAGTTTACATACCCTTGAATGTTTTGTCTTGTTACACAAGGTGACACACACAGGTTAAAATGGCAATTTAAGGTTAATTTCCCACACCTGTGGCTTTTTAAATTGCAATTAGTGGCTGTCCATAAATGGTAAATTAGTTTGTTAGCCTTCACGTGGATGTACTGAGCCATGAGGAGCAGAAAAGAACCTGCGCAACAAGGTAATGAAAAAGGTAGAAAAGGATATAAAAAGATATCCAAAGCCTTGAAAAATGCCAGTAAGTACTGTTTAATCACTTATTAAAAAGTGGACATTTTTGGGATCTGTTGATATCAAGGTCAGGTGGACCAAGAAAGATTTCAGCCACAACTGCCAGAAGAGTTGTTTGGGATACAAAGAAAAACCCACAGGTAACCTCTGGAGAAAAACAGGCTGCTCTGGGAAAAAGATAGTGTGGCTGTTTCAAGAAGCACAATATGACGATACATGAACAAAAATGAGCTGCATGGTCAAGTTGCCAGAAAGAAGCCTTTACTGCACCAATGCCAAAAAAGCCTGGTTACAATATGCCCGACAACACCTTGACACAGCTTCTGTCACACTGTAATTTGGAATGACGAGACCAAAATAGAGCTTTATGGTCACAACCGCTATAGGCTTTGTTGGAGTGGGGTCAACAAAGCCTATAGCGAAAAGAATACCATCCCCACTGTGGAGCGTGGTGCTCACTGATGTTTTGGGTGTGTGTGAGCTCTAAAGGCACAGAGAATCTTGTGAAAATTGATGGCAAGATGAATGCAGCATGGTATCAGAAAATACTGGCAGACATTTTACATTCTTCTGCACGAAAGCTGCGCATGGGATGCTCTTGGACTCACCAGCACAACAATGACCCTAAGGCCAGGTTAACCCTCCAGTGGTTACAACAGAAAAAGATGATGGTTCTGGAAGCAAGAATTTGGGGCCTCATAGACAACTATTACAAAAGACTGTCATTGATGCTAAAGGGGGCAATACACAGTATTAAGAACTAAGGGTATGCAGACTTTTGAACAGGGGTCATTTCATTTTTTTCTTTGCCATGTTTTATTTTATGATTGTGCCATTCTGTTATAACCTACAGTTGAATATGAATCCCAAGAAATAAAATAAATGTGTTTTGTCTGTTTACTCATGTTTTCTTTAAAAATTGTACATACTGTATATTACCAATTCTCCAAGGGTATGCAAACCTTTGATCACAACTGTATGAAGGTATGTGTAAGTGTAGAGCTGTCCCTAACCATCATTCATACAAACATATTTCTCCCCTCATCTTCCTCATCCTCTGCCTCTGAGGTTGTGAGTCTACGGTCCCATAAGTGCAGTGAGAGTTTGAATAGTAGGTCTGTGGTTCAATTTGCACAACTTTTTTGCGGCACCAGCTGCATTGGAGGCTGCAGCCACATGTATTATTTGAAGGGTGGCCATCAGGGGAAGCAGTCTACCGGGACATTTCCCGGGATCCCAGTAGGCCGGTAAGGCCCTGTGCAACACTAACTGAAATTCAGCTGACCTGGTTCATTTTCTTATGGACAACCAGAGCTTTCTAATTTCACATTCTGTTTTTGTATTCCATTGTGGCTTGTGAGTGCATATCTACTATTTCTTATTAGTTATGGAAATGTAGTTGTTGAAAAAAGAGTCTTACTACATTACTTTTACTTAATGTATAATTAAAACATTTCTTAACAAATGTGTCAATTTCCATATCTTTGTAGGTATAGAGAATTTAATATAATTAATTCTCCATGCAAGAGACAATTAACTCTCTTGACAAACTGATAGCAAAGGCAAACAACCCAATAATTTGGAAACATTTTAATGAACCAGATCTCAATAGAATTCCTGAATACAATGATAATGATACGTACCTGCATTTAATCTTTATGCACACATTTTAATGCTGACTGATCTAAGAAATAAAATGACATCAAAAAGGGTGTTGAATCCTGGGTTTTTATTCATCACGCACAAGTTATTCCAGTGTTTTTGCTTTTACTGGACTTGAGGAGTAGTGAGTTAAACTCGGTGACTATGGGGAAGAATTATTTAAAGTGTTTTTGAACCTTACCTTCTTCAAGCAGACCTGCGGGAGGCTCTTTTAGTCATGGCTGCTTATGCATCTTTCCCAGATCTCAATATCAATAAATACATATGAGGTGCACTAAAAAGGAAATAAAGCAATATAATATGTGTTAGAAAAATGTTTATGTTATCGTAAATATTATTGCTGTCAAAGACAAAAGAAAGCAGGGAATGTCTAGTCTAGGATATATGGACGAGTTCACGCCGACATGTCTACTCTATGTTCTTCTATATATGTGCAAAGGGTCAAGTCAAGGCCATTCTTAATTATGCAGCTTAAAGAGGTGTAACCTGCTTGAAAAGTAACCAATCAGAAAGAAGCATGCTATTAGAAGTAGATAAGATGCTATATAAACCAAGTAATCTTAATGTGTAATTAGACAACGCTTCGACTTTTGTGTGTTGTGTGCCTTGTCTCGATTATGCGCATGATCTAATTAAAGGAAACTCTTTCTGAGGAGAATTCGACCATTATTTCAACCAACATTTTGGTGCCCCGTGTGAGGAGGTCCTGACCGGAGACAGGGACGACGGTCCTGAGGAACTGAACCTCAAGAATCTGCATCTGAGGTAATATAAGTCCTCCAGCTAAGATTGCTGTTAACCAGAGGCACTTTGCGACATCGTCCCTGAAACCGGCAGCATCCTCCCGAAGATTTATTACGGTCTTCTCTTCAGAAATGTGAGTAAGAAAAATATTTCTGGGAAATATTATAAGAGGTCAAAGTCTGTCAGGGACTACTGAAATAAATAACTGCGTATGCATTCGATAATAAGGAATAGTACTTGGAGTACTGAGGCTGATCAGAAGAAATGTGCACAGGTAGTTAGTCATTATTTTTGTGATAGCGAATTGTTGTTTGTAATTGTGACAATACTGTTGATGTTGGTTGCGGCTTGTATTATTGTGAAAGAGTATCACAAGACCTTAAAGAGAAGAGCTCTTATGGTCCAGGGACAGCTATACCAACCCATGTCACAAATCTTGTCTGAATGAATCTGTGTGAATGACTGTTCAGGAGTCCTTTACGGCGAACGAACAGTTAATAAGGTTGTTGTTAATACGCCCCCCGGCATTTGTGAGAAGCCCTCTGTGATCAAGTGCTGGGATTGCAAGTGAACAACTTCGCTGCGAGAGTGATTTTCCTGCCTTTACTGTCTAGGAAAGGTATCTTATAAATACCAAGAGCTCTTTGTTTAACCCTGTCTAGACGTGGTATCTTATAAATACCAAGAACTCTCTGTTTAACCCTGTCCAGACGTGGTATCTTATAAATACCAAAAGATTTTCCTTGTTTTCTGCTTTGCGGTGAGATTGTATCATGGGGAAATCCCACAGTAAGGGAAAGAAACAAAAGGATGAGAGTGTTTTCTTGTGGATAAAGAAAAAACCACTGAAAGAAGACAAACAGTTTATGTATAAACTTAATCAAGAAAATGTTTAGGCATAAATTCACATTGTTCAGGTATAGTGCACTTAAAAATAGAGGGTGAATCCCTCAGGTTTCGGATGGTTGGACCATCCTGGTAGAATCTAGACTCGGAGTGGTTGGACCACTCGGTGAATGTGTGGATTTAGAAGAAACTACGTAGTGACTAAATTATAACATTCCAAATTCTATACCATGTTTCCAGCTGGTTCCAGAATCTGTTAAATGTATGTCTTGTCTGTTATCTGTGATCGATCATAAATTATATGTAGAGTCGACATTAGAAAAGCCTTTTGTATCTTTTTATTCTAATGCTTTTATGCTTTTTCCAGAATTAATTTAAATAAGGGTTAATAATTTAAAAGCTAAAATTTATAATTAGCACATATTTTGTTTTTAAGGTAATAAGATATCCTGTATACCTGTCTGTGGTTTTTATGATATATATTCTTGTTTTATTTTTTGTTCAAATTAATATGCTTAAAGTAACATTATAAGTAACGCACCTCCTTATGGAGTAATCAAGGTCAGATATATCCGTTAACCATGTGGGTACATAGAACATGAACAGAGGAGGATATTAAAAAAGCTACTGAGCATGTTAAAAATCCAAAAGAGGATCCCCAACGGTTTGAGACTGATATCCGAGGGCTCTGTACAAGTTACCGATTAAATGGTGAAGAAATAGAAAGAGCGTGTCGAAGGGTTTTGGGATCAGATTGGAGTTCAGTAGAACGAAGTTGGAATGGGTACGATAATGTGGGGCAACCACTCCCATGGGGTCATGTTGATCTAATTAACCGTTTAAACACTTTCATAACTGCTTGTACGACCAGATGGGCTCGTAGAACAAATTGGATGGAGATAAATAGATGTACACAGAAGGATGGGGAGGATGTGGATCAATATTTTTATCGGCTGAAAAAGGTCTTTGATATCTATAGTGGTTTAACCCCACCTCCCGATCCAGATCCAAATTCTGCTTATGAGCAGCAATTAAAAATGTGTTTGTGTCTGGGACGCGTAAAGAGATAAATGCGAATGTCAGTTAACATATGGTTAACCTCTGTACTGCGACGTTGAATGATGTGTTGGAATATGTTAAGCATTCTGAAAAGTGGCACAAAGAATGGGAGAAAAAGAAAGTGAGAGTAATGTTAGCAGGAGAGGTGTATGAAGGAATGTTGTATGAAGGAATGTTGACAGGGAATAACAAAAGAGTGAGAGAGAGATTTCGAGGTCGTACCGAGGTAGAAGAGGTAGAGGTGATAGATGGTCACAAGGATGTTATAATTGTGGAAAGGAAGGTCATTGGGCAAAAGAGTGTCCCGAGCCAGACAAGAGAAAGCAGAATTCCCCAGAACAATGACTAATACAGGAAAAAGAGACATTGGATCTCAGTAATGTTCATGATGTGTTGTTATTGTCAAACTTGCCTGAAATTGATTTAATTGTAAATAACAAACGTGTAACATTTTTGGTTGATTCAGGGGCTTCGCGAACCCTATTGAATCATCCCACCTGCACGGGCATACAGAAAGGGACTGGTAAAATTCACATAAAGGGAGTAAATGGGAGGACACATACCGAAAGCTTATCTGTCCCCCTTCAAATACAACATCCAGAGTCTGGAAAAATAATTACCGCCAGTGTAATATTATCTGAGGTATGTCCCGTAAATCTTCTAGGAAGAGATCTGATTAGAGAGTTGGGAGTGCACATTGCACCCGTGGGAGACAAGTTTGATGTTACAGTGGGGGGAAGAAGAAATAACTATCAAGGACGGCATGATCATTACTACTATGCTTTAAACATAGATTTTACTGAAAATAAGGGAAATATAATACAGGCTTTAGAACTTGTACATAAAACATTCGAGATCTGTGATCATTTACAAGTTCAGCATTCAAATGATTTTCATTGTACAATGTATGTTAAGAAAACAGCAGGAGGAGACGAGTATTATGAATCTAAAAAGATGAACAAAGTACTGTAATACAGACAGAATACTTTTACTGGACAAAGGACAGGGGGCATTATCTGGTATATTAACACCCCGAATAACCACACTTTTTGTCTCTGAATAACCACACATTTGTCTCTGTGTAAACAGCAAACTGATCAGTAGAAGTCTGTGGGAGATATGGTGTTGCGATGTGAGATTAATCACTCGTGGAAAAGAGATATTCAATGCAATACTGAAGTAAGAGAGGTAAATTATCTAATCATTTATTAGCCCAGGCGGCTGAGTTAACGGCTCTCATAGAGGCATGCAAATGGGCAGTAGACAAACGGGTAAATATCTATACCGACAGTCAATATGTATTTTCTACTATACATGTGTTTGCACAACAATGGAAAAAAAAAAGGTATGATTACCTCCACAGGGAAACCAATAAATCATAAAGCCTTGATTGAAGAACTATTAACAGTTATAAATCTACCAAAGGAAGTAGCTGTAATAAAGTGTGCAGCCCATACCAACAGCAAGGATCCTGTAGCATTAGGCAATAACTGTGCAGATATTGAAGCAAAAAGAATTGCTCAAGAGATGTTTGCCATAATCACTAACGAGATACAAATTAATCACCAGGTTCTGTATGATATGCAGCAGGCTGCCCCTATGTCTGAAAAACGATATTGGTGGTCTAAAAAAGCGACTCTATGTAACAAAATGTTTCACATTAACAACAAACCAATATTGCCGAAATCATTATTTCGCTTTGCAGCCTTATTGAGTCATGGGCTGAGCCATGTCTCAACAGGAGGGATGGTAATAGATAGATAGATAAGGTGTTCCAAAATTACTCTAAAAAAAAAAAAATTTTGTGTGCTAATTGTCTTCATGATAAAAGAAATCATTCCTAGATTTGGAACACCAGAAAGAATATACAGTCATTTTGTCAATCAACTAATCTCCAGATTTGCACAAGTATTTGGTATACAATTAAAGAATCATTGTGCCTATCATCCTCAGTCAGCAGGGTTGGTAGAAAGAAACAATGGAACAATAAATAATAAATTAAAAAAGACCATGGCAGAAACCGGGAATTGGGTTTCTTGCCTACCTATGGTAAAATTGAGTATGCGTATTACACCCAACAAGCAAGGTCTCACCCCATTTGAAGTAATGTACGGGAGACCCTATAGTTTGCCGCAGATAAAGGTAAAAGAGGCAAGTAATGAAAAAGAATTAACCCTAGCAGAATATATGGCAAAAATGTTGAACACCAGATCAATACAAACTGTTAATTCTCTTCCAGAAGCACAAGAGCCAATTCCTGAGAAATTGAGTGTTGGAGATTGGGTACTAATAAGGATAATCAAATGAAAGAATTGGTCATCACCGAGGTGGGAAGGATCGTACCAAGTACTACTAACCACCCCCACGGCATGTAAGATAGCTGAGAGGAGTTGTTGGATACATCAGTCGCACTGTAAGAAGGTAACACCACTTGCTGGTAGTCACTCATTAAGTCTGGGTACAAAGGGGGGTCCAGACGATAGGTTGGACTCGTCTCAAGCCAGTGAAGAAATCCATTCCCCGAACCCTGAGTTGACGGCCAGGTAGGATGAAGGGGTGGTGCCTGCTTATAGTTTATTGGGTAGTGACTGATGCTTTTACAATAATTCCTTATTCTAATGCTAATGCTAAGTGGGATCAAATGGGAAGATACCAAAGCACAAAATCTGACTTTTTCATTAGTAGGAGATAGTTCCATTGAAATTGATCTGTGTAAACTGATTCATTGTGAAAATATTGGGCAAGCAAGAAAATACGCTAAGGCCGATGTATATGTATGCTGGATGCCCGAAAAGCCCCCTGGAAAACGAAGTATAACATCATGTCTTGGTTGGGATTATGCTATGTGGACAACAGCTAGTCGAGATTGGGGATATGATACCAGGGGCAAGAGCGAGTAAAATCAAAACGAGATTATCTGTAAAAAGATTACAATCTGAATGTACCACCTATGATAATTGTAATAAATTACTATTTACTTTAAAAGAACCTATGAAGACGGATGAAAGACTATATACCATAGGCGCGTAGGTTTCTGATAATAAAGCTGTTAGATAAGACTTATACCCCACCTGGAAACGGAACTTGTCATATATTGGACTTGTTTCCCAAGGTTAAGAGACCTGAATTACCTCTAACAGTGCAAATATATGGGGGAAATTACACCTGTATGAAACTTCAGGGTAATAGCAGCTATTTTGATTATAAAGATTTGTCTAAATTCACTGTGTGTCGAGACTTTTTCCACAGGACTGAGACAGCCAACCCAGATGAGAGCAGATATTTGGTGGTTGTGCGGAGACCAAAGCCCTTGAAGGACTAACATCCTTATCAAATGAACTTGCCGAGAATGCAGGAATACATGTGTTCACCTCTTGGTTAGAAGGATGGTTCGGGCGATGGTCGGGAATGATAATGTCCGGAATAATTACTATCACTATAGTATCCGCAGTATTGATATTCGGAGGATGCTGTTTTATTCCATGTTGACGAGGACTTTTGAATAAGACAATTGATAAAGCTGTAAATCAGACTATGTACTCCCTGATCGACAAAGAAGAATGTGATCAATTATTAAAAGTATCTGAGACTCTACATATTAATGACGTTATTGACATGAAAGATGAATTATCAGTGCTAATGACGGATACTGAAGATGAAGAGTCTGATATTGAATAATATTTTGATAAACAGGAGGGAAATGTTAGAAAAATGTTTATGTTATCGTAAATATTATTGCTGTCAAAGACAAAAGAAAGCAGGGAATGTCTAGTCTAGGATATATGGACGAGTTCACGCCGACATGTCTACTCTATGTTCTTCTATATATGTGCAAAGGGTCAAGTCAAGGCCATTCTTAATTATGCAGCTTAAAGAGGTGTAACCTGCTTGAAAAGTAACCAATCAGAAAGAAGCATGCTATTAGAAGTAGATAAGATGCTATATAAACCAAGTAATCTTAATGTGTAATTAGACAACGCTTCGACTTTTGTGTGTTGTGTGCCTTGTCTCGATTATGCGCATGATCTAATTAAAGGAAACTCTTTCTGAGGAGAATTCGACCATTATTTCAACCAACAATATGTTAAAGAGATTTATATATACAGTATAATCACAGTTGTAAAATATACTTCAACCATTCTAATATTCCTTCCTTATTAGCTCTTTATTCCTTCCTTATTAGCACATGTAAACAAAAACAAAAAAGAAAAATACTGACGAGAAAAAAGCAAAACCAAGAAGATACATAACCAAAATAACTGCTTGTAGATGGCCAAGATATCATGTCCAAAACATCATTAAGCTATCTATAAACATATCTAACGATAAGCTCCAATGTACCTTAGCTGGAAGATGATCCAACACAAAATTTCTCTATAAATAAAATGTAATCTTCTTGTTTCAAAGAATTAACTTATACTTTGACCTCATAATACATTTTTGCAGTTATTTATATTTTTTTTATTTTATTATGGATTTTTATTTTATATTTATTTAATTATGAATTTTCATTTTACATTGTCCTTTTTTAAGGAAAGGAAGCAACATCTTGAAAAGGTTAAGAAAGAAACAGAGAATATTCTTAAAGAAGGTGAAGACATCATGACAGAAGTCAATAACCTGGCTCAAAATATTAATGAAGCTGAAAATGTGAGTGGAGGCTCTTGCAAATTCTATATTTATCTATCTAATATTAGTTGGCAATTGTTAGTTTTCCTAATTTCATCAGCATCCACAAGAGAATATTTATAAATGACCTGGCAGTAGGCATTGAAAGTCATGTTTCTGTGTTTGCAGATGACACTAAACTAGGTAAAGTTATACAGGGCGAGCAGGATATTACTGTGCTGCAGAGGGATCTAGATAGACTGGGGGACTGGGCACACAAATGGCAGATGAAATTCAATGTAGATAAATGTAAAGTTATGTACTTCGGGGTAGCGAATGCACAAGCAACCTAGACCCTAAATGGTAGTGAATTAGGGGTAACGACAAATGAGAAGGATTTGGGAATTGTTATAGACAACAAACTAGGCAACAATGTGCAATGTCAGTCTGCGGTTGCTAAGGCCAGTAAGGTATTGATGTGTATAAAAGGGGGAATCAAGTCGCGGGATAAAGATATAATTTTGCCTCTGTATAAATCAATGGTAAGGCCGCACCTTGAATATGCTGTGCAATTTTGGGCACCTATTCTAAAGAAGGATATCATAGCACTAGAAAGGGTGCAGAGGCGGGCTACAAAATTAATAAAAGGAATGGAGCACTATAGTTATGAAGAAAGGTTAACTAATTTAAATCTGTTTAGTTTAGAAAAACGTCGCCTCAGATATAACATTATATAAATATATTCGGGGCCAATACAAACCATTGTGTGGAAATCTGTTCATAAACAGGACTATGCATTCAGATTGGAAGAAAGGAGATTTAGACTAAAGCAGAGGAAAGGGTTTTTTACAGTAAGGACAATAAGGATGTGGAATTCTCTGCCTGCAGAGGTAGTTTTATCGGAGTCTGTACAGCCGTTTAAACTGCAACTGGATGGATACCTGGAAAAACAGAATATTCAGGGATATAATCTTTAATTATGGGGAAACAGCTTATTGATCCAAGGAGAAATCTGACTGCCATTTTGGGGTCAAGAAGGAATTTTTTTCCCTGGTTAGTGCAAAATTGGAAAGAGCGAAACCGGGTTTTTTTTGCCTTCTTTTGGATCAACAGCAACAAATTAACAGATATAGGAAAGGCTGAACTTGATGGACGCATGTCTTTTTTCAGCCTATGTAACTATGTAATTATGATATATATTCCTTGCATTGAAAATAATCAATCATGAAAAGATTGATGTAAGTACATCAAAAAGATTTAGCTAATTTATTATTTTATGAGCAATACTTGGTTAAGTAATTCCAACACATTGTAGTAAACAGGTGCCTTATTTTTTTAAATGTGTGCCTAAGGCTGTTAGTTGAGTGTAAGAGTCACATTTCAAATGCTCTGAATTTAGAATTTTGCTCAACAGTTGGCTTAATTTTACTTTTATTTTCCTTAAATTTTCAGACACTGTAATCCATCTACTTGGATACATAGTTTTTTCTATTGCTGAAAACACACATTTTTTCAGTGGTCATGTTTAGCTGTAATTTTCTTCTCTCTCGTTTAGTGCACAAGTTATATATTGTTTTTTAGAGGAAGGGGGGGATTTCTTCAGATACCATTTGTTGATTGTATCATCTAATTTACTATAAACAAAAATAATAAAACATTGATCTGTGGTGATCTGGATACTGCACCTCTTACCCGAGTGACTGTCTTGTACAGCGGGTAATTACTTTCAAGGGATCCATGTATAAAGTGGATATAGAAGCAAAAGGTGATCATTGTTAACCTTATTTGCATGTGCCTACCCAGAATCCCATGTGGTTCGCCAGCACCATGAGATTTCTGAGGGAAAAAAACAAGCCTTCTGCCTTGTCTGGTGTCTGTAGATGAGTGTTCAACTATGCTCCTTATACTCAGTTTTCTTGAGAATATGTTTTATATATTTTCTTGGAAAATCTCTTTGTGCATGGAAATTTCTAATTTTATGTGTCATAGGATTTGACTGACATGGACAAGGAGCTGTTACCTCTAGCAGAAAAACTAAATGAAAAAACAAAGAATTTAACAGATGAAATAGAAATAAGAGATCTCCCAGATCTAGTCTTGAGGGCAGAAAACCATGCAGAACAGCTAAAGGAGTCTTCAGCAATACTAGATGGGTATGTATATACTTCCTTCTAGATATTCCACACAGAAGTCTTAGAGCAATTCATATGTGGAGAAATAGATCTTTCAAACATTTCAATCTAAGACTCTTACACACTGTGCACATTTCAAGGAAACTGTCATTTGTATAAGCATGCATATATTTCTGGCTAATCAGTACCTGCTTCTGTTTTAGAGCGTGGTCTATAATCCAGTAGTATGTAAAGTAGTATTCCGATTCTTATTATGAGCTTAGTTCTATATGAATATTTTGTGGCTGTTTAAGATCAACTTTTTACATTTTAACATTACCTTATAAACAAATGCATTCCGGTCCAGTGATTGCTTTCAATAAAATAGTGCAGACATATGCAGAGCTGAATTAAAATTTGTAGTGCCACCTGCTTTTTCCCATGATGAGTGCCACTCAAATATATTCGATCCCAAACAGTAGAAAGCAGCATGCAGCCTAATCCTCATGGAAATGCTGAAAGTAGACGAGACATATGCATTCACTAGAGTGTGTGACTCACAGCTGGCAATCTTTGCAGTAAAGATGCATTGAAGGTTTGCTGTGCCCTTCATACTCATGGTTTTCTTTCTTTTGTTGTGAAAAACAGTAAAGAAAACTGACTAGAATGTAAGGGTAAGGAATTTTCTAAGGCTTCAGTGTTCTCGATATGACACGGCAAACAAAATGGATTTTTAAAAAATAACTTTTGAAAACTATACAATGTCAAAAAAGATAACATTTTAGAACTTAGATAAGAAAGTAACAATCTCTTTTGTGTGTGTTTTGCAGAATCCTCGCTGAAGCTAAAAACCTCTCATTGAACGCCACTGTGGCTTTTAAAGCTTACAGCAATATCAAAGATTTAATTGACAATGCTGAAGATACAGCCAGAGAGGCAAAAGCCAGAGCCAAAGAAGCTGTAGATCTGGTAAGGATAGGCAGCACAAGGCATATTAAAATTTAATTATAATTCACACATTGGGAAATTACTGTTTAGGAATATCTGTTGTTTTTTGAAAATTTGCCAGAAATGAAGTAAATGTGATACTGGATTTAGTAAATTTGCAAAATGACAAAAATATTTGTTAAAATATATATGGGTAAAAACAAACCAGGAGAGAAAATAAACACATTTGGTATCTGTATATAAAATCTTAAAAGAAATTATGAGCCCCACATATAGCTACATTTTTAGTACACACATTTATCTAATTTTATTAGTAATAAACCTTGTTGCTGTGTCTCAAATCAGTGTGGTGACTTGATGAATGCGTTGTTAATATTAAGCTATTATAAAAAACATAGATAAAGACCCATGGATATAAAAAAAATCTCATGTTCATGAAGTGATTCATCAAACTGTTAGGTTGTACTTGCTAATTTTTGAGATCTTTATGACTGTATGGGGTCCCTGAGCAGCCACGTATTTAACTTTCACGTTGCCCTAGGCTGGGTCTTGAGCATGGTGAGCATGTGCATCACATTAAAAAGGTGCACTATGCTTAATATGCAGTCCGTGGAGGCTGTACTTGAGCCTCCATAGTGTAAGATCTCCCCTTGACCAGCAGGACACTCAGGACCTGATCGTCCAAGAGTTTGTTTTTTCTCCAGGCAAGGGAGCTGTGTTTGGGAGCAGGTTTTATGATAATTCATATTTTACAGTGGCAAATTAATAGGTTACAAGATGGCTAACGATTCCTTTGTTATGTTTGCTTTACTTATAAATGTTAGTCTTTCACATCCAATCAAGCTTTAGACTCTTTGTCCCTATTGCCAACCAATTTCTAATTGCTTAGCCTTTTCCTAAGATATGCTCATGTTATTGCATGCAAATGTGACCTTTCTAGATTATTCAGTTCAATATAATGATTTTAATATAGTTCCTAAAACCCCAAGATTGTTTACAAAATGCCCATCTAAAATTCAAACCGGTCTACTTTATTTGAGAAATCAAAGGTTTTTTATGCGTAATGTTTTTGTGCTTTCTTAGTTAAAGTGTCTTCTTTTTGGATGGTTTTCTCATTATTCATAGAAGAGCAGACGAGAACATATTATTAAATAGACAGCAACGCTTTCAGTCAGAAATGTATATACTTCCCTTCTGTTTAGAACGTATACGAAGAGCTCCATTTGCTTAAATTTACAATAATGTTACGTTAAGTATGCTTTTCTCCTTTGTTATTATATATGTTGTAGACAAAGCATGGTGCAAATACAATGAAACACTGGTCTAAATAGGATGCACATATTGTATTCTCATCACACATTTCAATGTCCATGTTCCAGTGTTCATGACCAGCTCTATCATTTGTCTTTCTAATAATTTTTTTCTCACATATCCATTTATTTTTACCTCCCTGGCCCAGTTAGTGGAGATCAGAAGATCTCCCCAACTGGCCATGTGGCACAGTCCTCAAAAATGATGTTAAAACAAGGACTTTTGGGAGGTATGCTGATATACCATGTACACTAGGGAGAGGTGATCAAGGATACATTTTAAATAACATTTGATTATAGTTTATAACAGTTGTGTTAAAATTTGCAACACTCTTCTCTCTCTCTCTGTTTTTCAACTCACATCCATTTAGTGTTAGTTGAGATTGATTATTTTTGTATGGGAAAATCGGAGTAGGAAAAAGTGAATTCACAAGACTTTGGTTTAACGTGTAATTTTGCTACTTACTTTTTTGCCGACTCGCTTTAGTGAATAGACCTGTATAATATGTGAAGTGACTACATTTTAGCAGATAAAATGTAGCAGATAACGTATTTTTTTTTTTTAAGGTTTAATCACATATAAGTGTTCAAAAAGGCTTTTTGGCTTAAATGACAATAACCTATGGCAATAGTTACTGCCTGATTTTGTGTCATAAGGCAGTTCATGGCAAAAACAAACAATGAATTAGACAAAATTTTACATGATTGAAGAATTACTTCTGGGGAGTGATTTTGACAGTAGTGATAATGACATCTCTAATTCTGCATTTAGGTACAAAAGTCTCAAATTCACCAAATTAATAAATATTCTACAGCTTAACCTAGTTCTGTCCAATGACAGACTCAGGACAATGCTTTCTTTGCTATGGCAAGCAATATTTAATTGGAAAAATGACATTAAATTAAACTGACAAGGAGGAAATCATAGGAAGCTTCTTTGTACTTAATAACTTCTAAACTAATAAAATGGTAATAGACCAGTACGGTCTATGAACATAATACATGTACACACAATGGGAAGGCCATCCCTAAAACATTCTTGAGAAGGTAATCTATGTATGTATGTGTGTATATATATATATATATGTATATATATATATATATATATATATACACACACACACACACCGTATTTGCTCGATTATAAGACGACCCTGATTATAAGACGACCCCCCAAAATCAAAATATTAATTTAGGAAAAAAACAAAAAGCCTGAATATAAGACGACCCTATAGGAAAAAAGTTTTACCAGTAAATATTAATTCATGTAAACTAATTTTCATATTTAATAAAAGCTATGATTGAGAAAAATATATTTTTTATTTCCTTTTATTTGCCAACCTACCCCCCCCCAGTTATGCACATCTGCCCCCAGAAATGCCTTATACCCTACTATTTGCCACTCTGTCCCATGATGTGCCTTTTAACCCTCTATATGCCACTCTGCCTCCACAAATGTCTTCTACCCTCCTATATGCCACTGTGCCCCATGATATGCCTTTTAACCCCCTATATGCCCCTCTGCCCCATGATATGCCTTATACCCCTATATGCCACTCTGGCATATAGGGGGTTAAAAGGCATATCATGGGGCAGAGAGGCATATAGGGGGTTAAAAGGCATATCAGAAATGTCTTATACCCTCCTATATGCCACTGTGCCCCATGATATGCCTTTTAACCCCTTATATGCCCCTCTGCCCCATGATATGCCTTATACCCCTATATGCCACTCTGGCATATAGGGGGTTAAAAGGCATATCATGGGGCTGAGTGGCATATAGGGGTTAAAATGCATTTCTGGAGATATATATATATATATACTGCTAACAGCAATCACACTCCTATCAAGCCAAGGCAGCCAGTACATGCTGGAACCTGGGGATGTTAGAAGTGTGATTACAGCCTCCCTATGCCATGCTACCACCCCCACCCCCTTACCTGAACTGCAGATCTCTCACTCGAAGACTTCTGCAGGGGCCCGGCTGTGCGAGCAACTTCTCTGGCCCCGCCCCCAGAGGAAGGAGGGGGGAGGCACAGTTATGTGAGGACTGTGCTAGCTTCCTGTTCTCCTGCTGCTAATAGCAGAGACGCTGCTCGTGACCAAGGCCTGGTAAGCAGCATGGCCCCAGCAGAATGCGGTCTGATTAGAAGACGACCTCGATTATAAGACGAGGGGTATTTTTCAGAGCATTTCAGAGCATTTGATATATATATATATATATATACACAGACATTTAGTTCTGAGTTCTGTTAAGTAGGACAGCCTACAAGCAGAAGTGGTAGAGGTTAATACAGTGAGGGATAGTATACATGGGATAGAGATATTGCTATCCAGAATATAAGATGAAGGCAGGCTTTGGTTAAAATTTGAGTCATTGCAGAATTAATCGACAGGCTAAAAGGGGGGCATAGTGCTTATCTGCCATCAGATTCTATGTTTCTGTAACTTTATTTCCCTACAAATAATGGAAAATAATTTTTTCCATTAAATATTTTATTGACTGTCCTGAAATATATTCATATTAATGTCTTATCTAAAATCTAGACAATCCTGAAACAAGCCAGTTGTTCCTGGTTACTGTTAGAATTGATGTTATTTCAGAAAACCCTCTGATCATTATGTCCACTATGATTGTTGATGTGCTACCACACTACACAGTTTATGGTAGCTAGAAGGATTTGTATATTTCATTTTTTGTCATTTATTTCTCCTTGTGCTTGAAAAAGCAAATTGTTCTACTCTTATATCACAATTTACTCTCATTTCTTACCAGTTTAGCAGATGTATAGCTGGAGTTTCTGTAACACCTTGCCAAATTCAATATTTTAAAACTAGCTAGGTTCCAGATATGTGATAAGTAACATATGGGATATAAGGGGATTTTTTTTTTTTTAAATGTTTTTCTTGATGTTTTGAAGGTTACTGGCCCCCAAGGTTCGCTGAAGGATGAAGCCAAGGGTTCAATTCAAAAAAGTTTCCGTTTTCTAACTAATGCAAAATTGCAAGCTGGTGATTTAGAAGGTAAAGTATATTTATATCAGCCTGTTCTGTTTAGTAAGGTATATTATTAAAATGAAAAGATTTTGGAAGTACTATATTTTATAAAAAGTTGTTCCGGTGCAGGGTTACTTAAGCAAATGGAATGGTCCAGTCAGCAGGGACATTTTATTTGTTGCTATGGTGATTTTAAAGCTTGCACCAAAATCACTTTTATTCATATCCCCTATTGTCTAACAGTTCAAATTTAGAACAGAGGCAGACATTTGTTTAAATTACATTCCATTCCAACACAAAATACTCAATGGAACTCATTTAATAATTAAAGGCTGTTTATGCTATACTACGACCTTTGCCGGTTCAAAAAAACCGTCAAAAAATTAAATAAGCTTAGAAAGTGATCAACGATGTCGAGGCATTCAGCAAGGCCGAGATCGGCATCGGGGGCCATGTCTGGCCCCTCCCCGGGGCGTCAACAGCCGCCATACATTGTATGGCGGCGGACGTCCGTTTTAAAAGCGTCATCAACGATCGCCTCCTAAACTTAAATGGTGTCGCTGGAATGCCTCGATCAGGAGGCATCCAGCGACACCAAACACTTACCTCTGGATGGGCTGTGACCGCTCCAGAGAGCGGTCACAGCCGCAGCTGCCGGTGATCTTCGCCATCAGCAAGATGGCGGCGGCCCGGGAAAAAAAAACAATAAAGATGAAAGCGTTCGCTAGAAGGTCTCCAGACCCTCTAGAGAACTCTGGCTCCACTTGCAGGTTGAATACAGGTACTGCACTCAACCATACAAGTCAATGGAGCCCAGCTTTCTAATCACAATGTGATTAGTAAAATATTAAAAAAATTATAAAAAAAATGTGCTAACATTTAAAAATAATTATGCAGTGATGCCACTAGATGAACCATCCAGTACCAGCAAAATGTGTAAAAAAAAATATTAAAAAAAGTATTAAAAAAATAAAATAAAAAAATAAAGTTTATTATTTTGAGCAAGTGCTAAAATTTCTCAAAAATCTCAACAAAGAGTTAAAATAAAAGCACTTCAAATACCCAAGGGGTGTCTAATATAAAAAAAAATGACTGATGGGGTAAATTGGAGTGGCAGAGCTCAAAGATAGGGCATAGGTACAGACTGACCAAAATGGAGAAAAAAAGCGCACTTCCCAAATGTGACATTTTAAATCTCAAACAACACGACAAACCCATGCATGTCGGGTATCACTGCACTCGGGAGATGTTCCTGAACACACATTGGGGTGTTGTTTGACAGTGACATATACCAGAACCTGTATATCTATAACTAAAGTACAATTTGTGTGAAAAAATAAATAAAACAAATTACTATTACAAAGTTTGACAAAGTGTAGTTGTATAATTGGTGCATGGAAAGGGTTAAAATAACAGCAATTTGAATACCCTGGGGTGTCTAGTTTTCAAAAATATATGGTTTCATGGGGTTAAATTGAGTTAACCAGATTCAAAGATATTCCAAAGAGAAGATGGAGGCAGAATGACCAGATGCTAAAAGTCTGTGTTGCCTCAAAAGTAGCCCTTTACCAGCCAAACAATCTAACACAAACCCATGCATGTGGGGTATCGCTGTACTCAGGAGATGTTCCTGAACACATATTGGTGGGTTGTTTGACAGTGACATATACCAGGACCTGTATATCTATAACTAAAGTACAATTTGTATGAAAAAAAATTAAAAAAAATTACTATTACAAAGTTTGACAAAGTGTAGTTGTATAATTGGTGCATGGAAAGGGTTAAAATAACAGCATTTGGAATACCCTGGGGTGTCTAGTTTTCAAAAATATATGGTTTGACAGGGTTAAATTGAGTTAACCGGCTTCAAAGATGTTCCAAAGAGGAGATGGAGGCAGACTGACCAGATTTGTTAAAAAAGGTTTGGAAATCATAAAACGCTGCTTGTACTTATTGCCCTATAACTTACAAAAAACAGCAAAAAAACATAAAAACATTGGGTATTTCTAAACTCAGGACAAGTAGTAGAATCTATGTAGCTAGTTTTTTTACTTGCTTTTTTAGGTGAGTAAAAGATTTTTCAAATAAAAGTCATAAAATGTGTTTTTTTTCAATTTTTCACCATTTTTTTAATTTTTTTTATAGTAAATAAGATGATACGATCACAATAATGGTATCTGAAGAAAGCCCATCTTGTCCTGAAAAAAACAATATATAACTTATGTGGGTACACTAAATGGGTGAGGAGAAAATTACAGCTGAACACAAGCACCACAAAAGTATTAAAACAACCTCGGTCCCACAGGGTACAAAAAGAAAAAATGAGCCCGGTCCTTAAGGGGTTAATAAACAAACACACTTAGTCCGTGATCCATTACCTTGAAACACAACGTCTCAGAGGTATATATTAACTTGACCTATGTGGAAAAATATCAGATACTTTCCAAAATATGTTATTTCTGTCCTTGTTTATATTATTTTTTGCTTGAATACTGCAGACGTTTGTCCCTGATTTGTCACAAAATAGGATCATTATGAAGGTGAAAGAGCTGAAAATGTTATTTAAATTGCCATACTAGTAGTTTTCTGTAATGTGATTGCACATATTTTTATGTGGCAGTTTGATGTTTTAACAATATTGCTTTTCTGAAAGCAAAGTTCAAAAAAGTGCAATTTTTTTAATAAATGCTTAATATTAAAATCTGGATTTCCTATAACCAAAACTAGACACATCTAGAACATCACAGTTTAAGGGAGGTTGCGGGAGGCATAGGGGAGGAGGTAAATATTACTGCCATAATCTCACAAAGTTGTGCCACTTTTTTGCTCATGCTTTGCCTCATTTTCCAGTTCTACCCTATGCCTTTCCTCTTTCACATGTTTAAGGATTTTTATAGTTTGACTTGCAAGTGGTCCCTGTATTAAGAGAACATTGAATGTAAACAGGCATACAGTTATGATCCCTGCTGGGTGTTATTCATCACATTCTGTGAAACTTGGTTATTATTTTAACTAAAGTATAAGAACCAGTACTTAATTTCTTCTTTTTAGATGACTGCCAAAATCCAATGGATATATTCAGTTTATATCCAGTTACCATATGTTAATGCAGTGGCTAACATGCAAGCCTACTAATTATACAAAGGCATTAGAGGACACACTTAATTGCACTGAGATGGGAAACGGTTAAATGGATTAATCTTTTACCATCTCAAATGCATGTTAATAGAAAGCATACATCTCATAGAAAACTAATCTTGCAAAAGATAGATGCAGCTGATGCAATCTGCTTTTTTAATTTATATGTAAATGTCATCTTAGTGCAGACACATTCCACACCCACATGATTGATTCCCAAAGAGGAGCTGGGCAGGTACCTGGAAATAAAGAGCACACAATACAGACTGTGCTTTTTAAACTATGGGTTTCACACAAATCCTACTTGTTTATGTGTTTATACAATTTAGTTTATTTTGCTGTTTTATCTAAACATTATTAGGGCTGTAGAATGCTCATACGAACCAAATATTCTAAACTCTTAGAAAGAAGGGACGTCAGGGAAAAAAGGGTTTCACTACCAATAGTACCCTCTGCTCCAGGTAAATCGTCCCAGGGCCTGCCACCACTTTGAATCTCTCTACCTAAGAAGAATATGCCACTGCTTGGTGACCCATGATTCAGGCGCCCTGGGATACCTGGTGCTAAGATCAACTTGTTAACTTGTGACTGTCCATTGCCGGCCTGTGTGTATTGCTAAAATGTGCCATTAAGAGTTCTTAGGTAGGAGTCTAGTCCATGTACCCTGCTCTGCATTATAAGTGAGAATTATATTGGGTTTGGGTTTTTTGTTTTGTTTGTTGCTCGAATACATAATTGCATTTTTGTGCACTCACACTTAGAATAAAGAAGAGAATCATTCCCTCCTTTTTTGTTTTGAGCTCCCTATAAATGGGTTAGGCACATAAAGCCTACCCTCTTTCTTTTCACAGATAACTTGGTTTGGAATCCCAGTGGTAGTAATACAGTGAATTCCTGCATATACTCACCTACGTTCCACCCATTTTCATGCAGAGAACATGTTTTGCCATGTTTGTACCAGCTCTCATCTTGTATCTATATCTCAGATGCATCAGACTTAAGTAAGAAAGCAGGAAAACCTGCTTAGTACCTTTTGTTTTAGATAACCATAACTTCTATAGACTACAGGAATTTCTTGTTGGCTGCGGGCCACTTAATTGCCAGTTCAATACAGATCTCCTCCATTAATCCGCCAACTTAAATAAACACTCCTTGCTGTCTATGTTCTGGCAACCTGAAGCTCTCAAATTGGTTCAGCGTACTTCCTCCCAGTGATTTATTTTCCTTTTAAGCAGCAATTATCCTCTAAATCACATTGCATGATTGTTTGTGCTACTTCAATTTTATTATTTCTGTTAATATGTTAATAATGGTATTAAAAATGATGTTTACAAATTAAATTTCATTCATACTTGAACCAGTGTACAGCTTACTAGTAAATTATTTTCCTGATTAAGCTCTTCAATTGTATTGAAAATTGCTAACAGCATTTTGACCTCCAGTACTTCACTATACTATACATCGCTTTGGGTTGTTTCCTACTTTCTACTCTAAAAACAAGTTAAAATACCAACCAACTAGCTATTCTTATTGTTGTTCCACATCAAGAAGAACTATTGATTATTCTTGTGTAGTTATGTGATATTGCAAGGGATTATAATGGGTAAAGAATGGGCAAGAAGGGGAAGCACTAGATTTTTAGAGCCTTAAATGAAAGACTTAGGTCTCATCTCAAATACATATCAGTGCCAGAATGACAATGCTGGGGCGACCCCGGGGATTCTTATTCCTTATATACTGTACGTCTAAATCATTATTGTAATAACAGCAACATATTTATGGTGGGTGCTGCCCTAAGTTTAAGTCAAGACAGCACCCCCAGCTGCCTCCTCCATGGAGTCCTCCATGAGTGCTGGGATATGACATCTCTAATAGTTCTGCAATAGGTGCCATTGAGGTCTTGCCTACTTCTTCCATAGTGTAAGAAGGCTGGTCAAGGAAGTCCCAGATCTTCCTTGTAACTGGCCACCTAAGCCAGTAACTTGTAACTATCCTAAGCAGTAGATGGGCTGCCCCCCTGAACCTGCCTAGGCCAGAATATGTTTCTGTATATTAAAATAATATCTGACGGACAGCATTTCTTGCCCCTCTTTGCAGAAAATGAAAATGAACTTGCTGCCATGAAGAAAAGATTGGAAAACGCAGATCAGGAAAACCAAAATATGTTGGCTGCTGTAAATGAGACATTTGGAAAGCTTGCATCCATACCCACTGGTATGTAAATGTTACAAAATCACTGAAATACACAACCATTATATGAGACTATATGTGTTGCTTTTTTTTTTTATATATAGATTTACCTCATCTTTTTTCCTGCTTAGACATCTCCTAGCAAGGTGAATAAGTTGAAATGAAACTACTGAGCTTGGATGAAATGTATGAGAAACTCTGGAGATGGAATAGGAGTGATGTTGTTACGTGGGATTCTAAGATATATAATCAGAGATCAAAAACATGTTTAAGGGTTTAATCTCATGAAAACAACTTTTAAATTATATTGTCGTACTACATATTATTTATTATATAGGTTTTAATTGTGCCTTACTATCGATATAGTAAGATATTACACATATGGAACCTATTCATCAACTTGAAAATCACATATTGGAATAAAATTGGGGATTTCAGAACCTTTGTTATAAATATGTGTGATACCACATCGAATTATACTTCTGACACAAAGCAAAGTAATGTTTAGTAGAAACATCATGATGGAGACTAGGGCAATAAAAAATGTAAAATGAGTCACGTTTAGATGATTGACAGTAGCACAGTTTAAAAAAAAAAAAAAAGCTTAGAATATCACATTTCAGTTCATTTAAGCATGATTATGATTGTACAACATGATGATGATTTCCCGTAAGTGTTTTGGTCTTGATTAGCAGTCCTTAGTTATTTTAACAGATGGCACTCTATAAAACAAACACTGTGTTGGTTGAATTAATGGTCGAATTCTCCTCAGAAAGAGTTTCCTTTAATTAGATCATGCGCATAATCGAGACAAGGCACACAACACACAAAAGTCGAAGTGTTGTCTAATTACACATTAAGATTACTTGGTTTATATAGCATCTTATCTACTTCTAATAGCATGCTTCTTTCTGATTGGTTACTTTTCAAGCAGGTTACACCTCTTTAAGCTGCATAATTAAGAATGGCCTAGACTTGACCCTTTGCACATATATATATATATATATATAGAAGAACATAGAGTAGACATGTAGGCGTGAACTCGTCCATATATCATAGACTAGACATTCCCTGCTTTCTTTTGTCTTTGACAGCAATAATATTTACGATAACATAAACATTTTTCTAACACACTGCTCTCTTTACCTTTCACGTAGTCCAATGTTTGATTACATAATACCGAAGCAAATCAAAAGGTGTATTTGCAGAACTAAATAAACATGCACATATTGATTATTTACAAGAAAGTGTTAAGTTTGTTCTTACACTTCAATGCATGCATGCATGTATGTATGTATATATATATTTATATACTGTATATATATTGTGGCAAGGTAACGCAGTCTGTGTATATCAGTAGCAGTTTGGAAAGCTCATTATCCCCAGCATGAGGTGGTTAACTGCTGGGAGGTCAGCAGGTGGAACCAATTAACCTGCACTCAGGTGTTTAAAAGGGCGGCCGTTAGAGGCATTAGCGGTCTGGAAACAGGGAGAGAGGCAGTCAAGCCAGAGGCCCGCAGACGTTATAAAGGTACGGTCCAGAAATACTGTGTTGTGCTGTACGAATCGCGTAGACATCTACACGCTGCCCCGGCTACGTGACAGGGGAGTCAGAAGCACCGGTAAGTTTGGAGGAGGGAGTGTTAAATGGGGGGCATAAGGCATTTCTGGAGTCAGAGTGTTCTATGAAATGCCTTTTAACCCCCTTAATGCCACTCTGCCTCCAGAAATGCCTTTTTAACTCTCTATACGCCAGTCTGCCTCCTGAAATGCCTTAAACCTCCCTATATCCCACTCTGCCCCATAATATGCCTTTTAACCCCCTTAATGCCAGAGTGGCATATAGGGGTACAAGGCATTTCTGGAGGCAGAGTGGCACATAGGGGGTTAAAAGGCATATCATGGGGCACAGTGGCATTTAGAGGGTTAAAAGGCATATCATGGGGCACAGTGGCATATAGGGGGTATAAGGCATTTCTGGGGCAGATGTGCATAACTGGGGGGGGGCAGGTTGGAAAATAGAAGGAAATAAAACCAAAATATTTTTCTCAATAGCTTTTATTAAAAAAAATAGTTTACATGAATTAACATTTACTGGTAAAACTTTTTTCCTATTGGGTTGTCTTATATTCAGGCTTTTTCTTTTTTTCCTAAATTAATATTCAGATATGGGGGGTCGTCTTATAATCGAGCAAATACGGTATATATATATATATATATATATATATATATATATATATATATATATATTGAGACATTGTAGAGCCCCAGTGACATCCCTGGAGTAGAGTATTTGGAAAGCAGAGCACAGGCAAGTGCTCCAACACCAGTTTAGAGTTTGCATGATCCATTAAAGGATTCTCATGAAGAAAACCCTAAAGCCAAGTGAGGCATTACCTGCCTAAACATGTGTGTTTGTCAGAGGAAAGTTTTCTAGAGCCTGGCTTATCTGGGTCTGGCAGGGAGGTTTAAGTGGGTGCTAAGACTGGTATATATACGGCATATATATGCTTAGACCTCTCCTCAGGGAATTGGTTCTTTACTCCACTCTGGCAAGCAGGGGATGTACGCAGCCAAACACATCGCCAGCAAAGTAGAAGGGACATAGGAAAGAGAGCAAATGCATATGATGGGATTCTAATGAAGGTCAATTAAAAGGGGACACTAAGCATTATATTGCATATGAGTGTACATTTAAGATTATCTGTGAACCACTCTTAAGAGCCCAGCTTGCTAACATTGAGTTCAAACAGAGAATAATCCTTTCATGGCAAGTGATATGCCAGACACATCACAGGAAAACATACCGTTAATGACAATTGACGTACCTGGCACCTCATGCAGTGAAATGAGCTTAGAAGCAATCAGTGATCACTTTATTCGCTCAGCCGGTGTTCCTGCAATGCTTTGATATTGAGGCATTCAGCAACACCAAACAAAATGCACGCTGGAGTGACCACATTTGCCATGGGGAATGCCTTTCACAAGATGGCATCTTGCTGCTGGAAGGAGCTTAGGAAGAGCTTAGCCAGTGTCGCTGAACTGCCTCAATCTCGGCAGCATATGTTCACACTTGCCATATTGAAAGTCTTTTAAATATGGCGTTGCCCTTCTTCTGGCAAGCACTTCTCGTCTCTGGGGGTGTTGCTGGATGTCAGCAACATCCAATGAATATGCCAGCTAGCCATGTGATCACTCAGGAAAGCAATCACCATTTGCCTAGTCCAAGGCAAGTATGGATCTGCCTCCCTCTCTCCTTACTTTTGTTTAGCGAGGGAGAGCTTAGGTATTGATCCGTTTGCATCAGCAATTTTTAGCTTACTGCACTTTTTCTCTTTTTACTGCAATTCCTGACATCAATATTGATGTAACAAGATTTAACCCCCTAGAAGTTTGTGCAGCTTTGAAATGATGTCTTGGGGCATTATCTTTCAATTGAACCTTTACGCCTAGCAATTCCGTGCTGCTAGCCCCAGTTCTTTTTTTTGGCAAAGCAGCCATTGACATCTATTGTTGAGCCAGAATTTCTTAAATTGCTAACAGACATTATTAAAAAATTATTCCATCTGCTCCTACTGGAGCACCATACCCATTTGCAGTACCCCCATTTATGCCCAGTCTATGGCCAAGTAAATGTATGAAATTATGCTTCAATTCATGCATCTTATTGACAACAGCCTGTGCCCACCTACGAATATATGTGTGGGTGAATCCCTGATGCATTATATGAGAAGGTTGGGATTCAAGCAGTATACTCCTTCCAAGTACTCCAGGTAGAGAGTAAAGGTGTATATGCTCTGTGAGAGCGAGAGTATGCTCATGGGTGACAGAATAGCCATCTTGACCCTCCAGGTCTCCCAAGATCATTTGGTGCCTAATATTCCCCCTTAGATAACCTCTACACAAATGTTGAAGCTACTGCATAGTTTTGATACAGTAGCTTTTGGTACTAGCATATGTTTCCCACAATATCTTCCACAAACCAGGCTACAAAGGGGAGACATCAGCTCTGGAATTGAAGTTTAAGGACAGAAAGGATGTGTGCATTAGTGATGGGAAGTTCGGATCATTAAAGTGAATCGGATCATTTCGATTCGTTCACTGAAATGATCCGATTCATGATCCGAATCTTCGGATCACTCAGTGTGCCTGCACGGAGTTACTGTTTTCCAGTAACTCCGTGCAGGCACACTAACGATTGGCCCCGCCCCTTTCATTATGAATCCTGATGTCAATGAAGGCAGAGAGTCGTTCAAAGATTCGGATCTTACAGGGATCCGGATCTTACAGTGATCCGGATCACTGTAAGATCCGGATCATTGTAAGATCCGAGTCTTTGAACGACTCTCTGCCTTCATTGGCATTCTAATCATTCAGAGAATATCACCATACTGTTATAAATAATACATTAATAATCACTGCCCCCAGGATTTACATTCCCCTTTACCTGCAACTGCACCTTAAGCTAACTTTATTAAATTAATTAAATTAACCCTCACCATTAAATTAACCCTAAACACCCCATCAACCATGACTGCCCCTAAAATTAACCCTTAACACCCCATTAACCATGACTGCCCCCAAATTAACCATAAACACCCCATTAAGCATAACTGCCCCCAAATTAACCCTAAACACCCCATTAAGCATAGCTGCCCCTAAATTAACACTAAAGACCCCATCAACCATACCAATTTATTAGGTAATTTATCTGGAGTACATGCAATTAATTTAGGGGCAGTTATGGTTAATGGAATATTTAGGGTTAATTTCAGGGGCCGTTATGGTTAATGGGGTCTTTAGGGTTAATTTCAGGGGCCGTTATGGTTAATGGGATCTTTACGGTTAATTTCAGGGGCAGTTATGGTTGATGGGGTATAAGGGTTAATTTTATGCTGATGACTGAGGGTTAATTTAATTCATTTAATAAAGTTAACTGTAGGTGCAGTTATAGGTAAAGGGGGGCCAAGTCAGGGGAATCTAAATCCTGGGGGCAGTGTGAACATTATTAATGTATTTATTTATAAAAGTATGGTATCAGTAATATTCTCTGAATGATTCGAATCTCTGTAAGATTCGGATCCTTGTAAGATCTGGATCCCTGTAAGATTCGAATCATTCGACTCTTCGGATCATTCGACTCTTCGGATCATTCGACTCTTCGGATCATTCGACTCTTTGAACGACTCTCTGACTCTGAGTCATCGTTCCTGTGTGAATTAATGAGCTGTAACCTGACCCCAGAGTCTGTGTCTGAGTGCTCTGCAGATGACTCACAGCTCTAGGATCAGGTTACAGCTGCATGATTCACAGACTGAACCGCTACAAATGAATCGTTCAGTCTAGTGAACCGATTCATCCGGATCACTAAAAAGAACCGGATCAAATGAACGATTCGTTCATGATCCGGACATCACTAGTGTGCATGCCGAGCACCATCCACAGGGAGAGGACTGTGGAGGTTTTCATCCGAGGTAGATCTGCCAGAATATATCTGATGCAAATTGCAACCTACATTGTTTTGGGGGTTTTTTTTGTTGCACAAAAAAGAAAACCCTGTAATGAGACCATTTTTTACAGTTTCAGCTCAACGTAATTTTGGGGATCTTGTACCAGGATGCACCTGGTGCCCAGGTGGTGATGTGGCAAAGCAGAATTGTGGCTACCCAGTTTATTTATAAAATCCCCTCTACTGAAATGAAGAAGAACCCTCAGAAAAGGGTTCTATTGTTCTATTGTCCAGATTGCACCACACAATTGCCCATTTTTAATTTATGTTTTACTTTTAGTTCTGCAGACATTAAATGTCTTCTTCATTGTACTGCTCTAGACTTTTTTCTTGCAGTAATTTATATCAGCCTCTCAAATGTGGCCTTTTAGTTCCCAAACAGCCCAGCAAACATATGCGTGTGTGGTATCACTCTACTATGTAGATGTTGTTGAACACATATTGGGGCTTTGTTTGGCAGTGATATGTACCAGGAGCTGTAAATTCATACCTGAAGAAAATTGTGTGGAAAAATAATTACTTTTTTAACATTTGACAAAGGCTTGTGGTCAGGGCCGGCCGAAGACTTAACGCCGCCTGGGGCGAAGTTTAAAACGCCGCCCCCCCCCCCCGCCGACGCCGGGGGGGGGGGCGGCATTTTAAACTTCGCCGACGGCATAATCTACGACCCCCCCCCGGTACTTACCTTTAAACAGTCCTGCGGCGAGTCTCCCTGCTCTGCCACGGTGCCGGCTTGTAATGCTGAGCGCCGGAAATTGACGTCACTTCCGGCGCTCTGCATTACAAGCCGGCACCGGGACCGAACAGGGAGACTCGCCGCAGAGGAGAGAGAGAGAGGGGCGCCGAGCGGGTAAGCTAAAACCACTCGGTGCCCCTCTCTCTCTCCTCCGCTTCAAAAAAAAAAAAGCGCTTGGGGCGGCAAAGTGCCGCCCCTTCTAAAGTGCCGCCTGGGGCAATTGCCCCAGTCTGCCCCATTATAGGGCCGGCCCTGCTTGTGGTAGTATAAGTGCATGGAACATGCAAAAATACAACAATTTGAAATACTCTAGGTTGTCCAGTTTTCAAAAATATATGATTTGATGGGGGTAAATTGAATTGGTCAGTATCAAACATGGGTGCAGGATGTTAGAATTCCAAATTGAATCACTGTACTCAGGAGATGTTGCCGAACATACAGTATATTAGGGTGTTGTCACCAAAATAATTTTACATGTGCGAACTTTGGCAAATATTGGTGGTAGAATGGCTGCAAAATACCCCAAGTTTGAACAATATGTACATGTGGGTGATGATTCAGAGATTCATGACATCAGTATTACAATGTCACTATCGCTACTTGTACTTATTCCCTTATAACTATTTACCAGGTTTTTTCTTTAGCTTTTATAGATGAGTAAACGTTTTTTAAACAGACGGATTTTTTTTCCTCTTGCGATCTTACAATGTAGTTGGTTGAGGGGGAAGTAAAACAGTAGGAGGGGACTGTTTGGATGAAATGGGTTTGTTGACTCGGGGTGAGCTGTCGAGGTTATTGGTTGCTTAGACGACTTAGACATGAAGCTGGCTGAGAGTCTTATGAGGAAAGGTTGTATGCTTCTCAAAAGAGGTGGGTTTTCAGAGACCTTTTGAAATTTGCAAATGAGAGAGAAAATCGGACAGAACAGGGAAAGGAATTCCAGAGAAGGGGTGTAGCACTGGTGAACTCCTGGATGGGGGACTGGGAAGAGAGGGGATAGGGGTGTTTTTGGTAGGAGACATATAAGTGGGTGCAGTTATTAAGGGGTCTGTAGCTCAGGGTCAGATGTTTGAATTTGACTCTGAATGGTATGGGGAGTCAATGGAGTGATTGGCAAAGAGTTGCAACAGATGAAGCATGGTGATGGAAAAAGATTAATATAGCTGGAGTGTTGAGGACAAATTGGAACGGTGAAAGGCAAGAGAGAGGAAGACCAGTTAGGGAGTAGGTAATAATCCAGGCGGGATATCACAAGGAAGTGGATTAGTATTTCGGTGGTTTCTTGTGTGAGGAATGGACAGATTCGGGAGATGTTTTTCAGGTGAAGGCGGGAGGATTTGGTGAGGGACTGGATATGAGGGATGAAGGGAAGTCAATGAGCAGAGTCAAGAAAGACACTGGGGCAGCAAACTTGGTCTGTCAGGTGGATAGTGAAGTTGTCCACAGTGATAGAGATGTTAGAAATTGTGGACAGGGCGAATGGCAGGATTAGTTGATTATTAGCTAATCATTCTAGCAGTTTGAATGCCAGGGGGAGAAGGGAAACTGGATGGTAATTTGATCGGGGTGTGGGATCAAGCGAATGTTTCCTTAAGCTGTTTCAAAAACATGAAAGAGTTAAACTTTCCAGCAAACTTGATATTTGCCAAAGTGTCATTCAATAAGTAACGATAACTGTACTTGAACGCTAATGTTCTTTTTTTCTTCCAATTTGGATATAATAGATACGATGGTAAAAATACAAACTGCTAAAGACAAGGCCAAGCAAGCAAATGATACAGCCAATGATGTCCTGGAAAGAATCAAGGACCTTAATCTAAACCTACTGGGCTTGAAACAGAACTACAGTGCACTGAAAGATGTTGTCGCTAAAACTAATGCCATTATGAAAGATCCAGTCGAAAATGGTATGTCATGAATGCTAAAGTTGTATCTAGATGCATTACCTCTCGTCATTGTCTTCTGCAATGTCTTGGGAATAGAAATAGATTTATTAAAACAGATCTGTCACTTCTGTATCTTTCTGTTCGGTATGCTAAAAAATCTATGTAATTGTGGTTACATAGTAAAATAAGTAATACTGTATGTATATTAGAAACCCACCTTGTGTGTACAGTATACATCATGCAGCCCCAAGATTTCTTGTTCTCAGTGACTGCATAATCTATTATTTAAGTCTGCAGCAGCTAGTAGGCCCCCCTAGCAACAGGTAGGAACAATTATCTTTTCACTTTACAAAGATTTAAGTATACCTTACAGCTAACAGTATGTTTTAAATGTCATGCACTCTTTAGGTTATTTCTGTTAGTGATGCATTAGAAGAATATTTAAATGTCAATTGCAACAAAAATGCTTAGTTTAAAGTTGACAGAAAACTCATTATTTTGCATTATTTCTTATGTAGTTTTGACAGTATGTCAAAACAAGCATTGTCTAAAAACATGTTACACACACGTTACTCATATATTGCAATAATGCAGCATCTCTTGGTATCAAATGTCATGGTTGGAGCAGTTCTAGGAGTGATAATCGCAGATAACAATACATTGACAGAGCAGAAAAGCATTCTATTATCAATTTAGGACATCATTTTGGCAGATTCTACATTAATTTTTGGAATGAATGCTCATTGTTACTATGTCTTTCATTGCCTCTGCTCCCAACTATTACATCAGGAAAAATAAGCAGACTAATGTTGATCTGTCTTCAAATTGTATGTTTATATGGAGTGTTTCTTATTAAAACACTCTTGGGCACTGAATGTCTAAGGGTTACCTCAGTGTCTTATGTTAATTAAAGCAGCAGTAGTAGTAGTGCTCTTCATACAGCTCAGTGGCTAGCGCTTTGATTTGTAATGTAGCTAACTTACTGGCCGCTTCTAAGCTGTCTTAGATGGCTTATGATTATGCTGGAAGCAATGAAACATGTCTTTTTATGTTTGATTTGTCTTTTTTTATTGAAGACTATGAAATTTGTCAGTGCGCTCAATACTTTTCATTTACCCCCTAGCTGTGCTCTTGAGTGTCATATTTGCGGGACAGTCACCTTATTTGCTTTATGCATTGCTCCATGAAGCAAAACTGGGGCATGGCAAATGTTTCCGCCATTGTTTTTGCAAACATGCCACATAGTATGGAGAGGACTGGGACCATTAGCCCTCACTTAAAGGAAGAAATCACGTCAAAATAACATGACATAATTGTTCCTTTAGTGTTATTAAATTTCCACGGATAATCATTTAAAGCGTGGCTGCAATAGGTGACAGTTCAGACATATACACAGATCAGCAATAACATTATGACCACCTGCCAAATATTGTGTAGGTCCCCCTTTTGCCGGTAAAACAGCCCTGACCCGTCGAGGCATGGACTCCACAAGACTTCTGAAGGTGGGCTGTGGCATCTGGCACCAAGACGTTAGTAGCAGATCCTGTAAGTCCTGTAGTTGCAGGGTGGGGCCTTCATGGATCTGACTTAGTAACATAGTAACATAGTAACATAGTTCATAAGGTTGAAAAAAGACCAAAGTCCATCAAGTTCAACCTATATACATATTGTGTCCCTACTGTGTTGATCCAGAGGAAGGCAAAAAACCCTTATGAAGCAGATGCCAATTGCCCCATACCAGGGGGAAAATTCCTTCCCGACTCCAAATATGGCAATCAGAATAAATCCCTGGATCAACGTTCTGTCCCTATTAATCTAATATCCATAACTTGTAATATTATTGCTTTCAAGAAACACGTCCAGGCTCCTTTTGAACTCTTTTATTGAGTTTACCATCACCACTTCCTCTGGCAGAGAGTTCCATAATCTCACCGCTCTTACTGTAAAGAACCCCCGTCTGTGCTGGTGTAGAAACCTTCTTTCCTCCAGCCGTAGAGGATGTCCCCTTGTTATAGATACAGTCCTGGGTATAAATAGGTCCTGGGAGTGATCTCTGTACTGTCCCTTATATATTTATACATAGTTATTAAGTCCCCCCTAAGCCGTCTTTTTTCCAAACTAAATAACCCCAATTCTGATAATCTTTCTGGGTACTGTAGTCCTCCCATTCCCCTTATTACTCTGGTTGCCCGTCTTTGAACCCTCTCCAGCTCCACTATATCTTTCTTGTACACTGGTGCCCAGTACTGTACACAGTATTCCATGTGTGGTCTGACTAGTGACTTGTACAGGGGTAGAATTATTTCCTTGTCGTGGGCATCTATGCCCCTTTTGATGCACCCCATGATTTTATTTGCCTTAGCAGCAGCTGCCTGACACTGGTCGCTACAGGTAAATTTACTGTTAACTAAAACTCCTAAGTCCTTTTCCATGTCAGTCGTCCCCAGTGTTTTCCCATTTAATACATATTCCCAGCCTGGATTTTTCTTCCCCATGTGCATAACCTTACATTTATCTGTGTTGAACCTCATCTGCCACATCCCAGCCCAAGCCTCCAACCTATGCAGATCCATTTGTAATCGTGCGCTGTCCTCTATTGTGTTAACCACGTTACAGAGCTTAGTATCGTCTGCAAAGATTGATACTTTACTATGCAATCCCTCTACAAGGTCATTAATAAATATATTAAAAAGAATAGGACCCAAAACTGACCCCTGTGGTACCCCACTAGCAACAGTCACCCACTCAGAGTATGTACCATTAATAACCACCCTCTGTTTCCTATCACTGAGCCAGTTACTTACCCGCATACACACATTCTCCCCCAGCCCAAGCATTCTCATTTTATGTACCAGCCTTTTATGTGGCACCGTATCAAATGCTTTGGAAAAATCAAGATATACGACATCCAGCGATTCACCCCGATCCAGTCTTGAGCTCACCTCCTCATAAAAGCTGATCAGGTTAGTTTGACAGGACCGATCCCTTGTAAACCCATGCTGATATGGAGTCATACACTTATTTTCATTGAGATACTCCAAAATAGCATCTCTTAGGAAACCCTCAAACAGTTTACACACAACAGAAGTTAAACTAACAGGCCTATAATTCCCCGGGTCACTTTTTGTCCCCTTTTTGAATATTGGCACAACATTTGCTATGCGCCAGTCCTGGGGAACAGACCCTGTCACTATAGAGTCCTTGAATATTAGAAATAGGGGTCTGTCTATTACATTACTTAACTCCCTTAGAACGCGGGGGTGAATGCCATCTGGACCTGGTGATTTGTCTATTTTGATTTTTTTTAGGCGGCACTGCACTTCTTCCTGCGTTAGACAGGCGACATGTACTGGGGCATTTATCTCATCCTGCTGTATATTACCTGGCATTTCATTTTCCTCTGTGAATACAGCAGAGAAGAATATATTTAATAGATTAGCTTTTTCCTGATCCCCGTCTATAACTTCTCCCTCATTACTTTTTAAGGGGCCAACGCTTTCATTGTTAACCTTTTTACTATTTATATAGTTAAAGAACATTTTGGGGTTTGTTTTACTCTCTTTGGCAATGAGTCTTTCTGTCTCCAATTTTGCTGCTTTTATCTGATTTTTACATATTTTATTTTTTTCCCGATAGCTTTTTAGTGCTTCCTCACTGCCTTCCTGTTTTAGTAGCTTAAATGCCTTTTTTTTGCCATTTATTGTCCCCTTTACATTTTTATTTATCCACATTGGTTTTCTCTTGTTCCTGACTCTTTTATTCCCATACGGTATGTACCTTTCACAGTGAGAATTTAAGATATTCTTAAAAATCTCCCATTGAGCGTCTGTACTCTTGTTTTTGAGGACATTTTCCCAATTTACAGTGTTAAGGGCTTCTCTTAGTTGATCAAACTTTGCCCTCCTAAAGTGCATAGTTCTTGTGGCTCCTCTAAGAGTTCCCTTATTGAAGGACAAGTTATAATGCATCATATTGTGATCACTATTTCCTAGATGTCCCCTGACCTGCACATTAGTTACTCTGTCAGGTCTGTTGGTTAATATTAAGTCCAGTAGGGCGCCCCCTCTGGTCGGGTCCTGTACCATTTGGGACAGATAATTATCCTTACTTATAGTCAGAAACCGGTTTCCTTTATGAGATTCACAGGTCTCGGTTTCCCAGTTTATGTCGGGATAGTTAAAGTCCCCCATAATAACCACCTCATTGTGATTAGCTGCCTTGTTTATTTGCTTTAATAATTGATCTTCTGCTGCTTCCATTATATTTGGTGGCTTATAGCAAACCCCGATCAGTATTTTATTATTTTTCTTTCCATATATTTCTACCCATAATGACTCCACATTATCATTTCCCTCACATATATTCTCCCGCAGTGTGGCCTGTAGGCTGGACTTTACATAAAGGCAAACTCCTCCCCCTTTTCGTTTTTTCCGATCCTTCCTGAATAGACTATAACCCTGTATGTTAACCGCCCAGTCATAGCTATCATCCAACCATGTCTCTGTTATACCCACTATGTCATAATTTTCTTCAGACATTATTAACTCCAGTTCGTCAGTTTTATTGGTCAGACTTCTGGCATTAGTAAGCATACAATTTAGAGGTGTATGGTTTTTTTCCCTATGAAGCCTATCCCTATTAACTATTCTAACCCCTCCCTCTGCTCCACCCCCAGGTACATTTATAAGCCCCAGCTCTCTATCTACACTATCTTCCCCTTCTATATTGTAGTTTCCCTCCCCCCCTTTCCCTAGTTTAAACACTCCTTCACCCTTCTGACCATCTTCTCCCCAAGCACAGCTGCACCCTCCCCATTGAGGTGCAGCCCGTCCCTACCGTTGAGCCTGTATCCGACAGAGAAGTCGGCCCAGTTCTCCATGAACCCAAACCCCTCCTTCCTACACCAGCTTCTGAGCCACTTGTTTAGCTCCCTAATCTCCCGCTGCCTCTCTGGTGTGGCACGTGGTACAGGTAATATTTCAGAAAATACTACCTTGGAGGTCCTTGCCTTAAGCTTGCTACCTAAGTCCCTGAAATCATTTTTAAGGACACTCCGCCTCCCTCTCACTTTGTCATTGGTGCCAATGTGCACCATGACTGCTGGGTCTTCTCCAGCCCCTCCCAGTAATCTGTCAACCCGATCCGCGATGTGCCGAACTCGAGCGCCAGGCAGACAACACACTGTTCGGCGATCCCGGTCTTTGTGACAGATCGCCCTGTCTGTCCCCCTAATAATTGAGTCCCCCACTACCAGCACCTGTCTGGCCTGCCCTGCGCTCCTCCTTCCCTCCTTACTGGAGCAGACACCCCTCTGGTGGTCAGAGGCAGTGACTTGCTGCAGTACTGCTAACTCTGAACTAACATCCCCCTCATCTGCCAACCGGGCAAACTTGTTGGGGTGTGCTAGATCAGGACTAGCCTCCCTGGCGCTTTTCCCCCTACCCCACCTTCTAACTGTAACCCAGCTAGCTGCCTGACTGTCCTGTACCTCCATCCCACTATCCTCCCCCACCTCTACCTGCGAGAGAGCTTGCTCAGTGAGCAGCAGACTCCTCTCCAAGTTGTCAATAGATCTCAGTGTTGCCAGTTGACTTGTTTGTCCAGCACATCCCCAGATGCTCGAGTGGATTGAGATCTGGGGAATTTGGAGGCTAAGTCAACACCTTGAACTTGTTGTGTTCCTCAAACCATTCCTGAAAATTTTTTTTTGTGAGATGACCCATTATCCTGCTGAAAGAGGCCAATGCTGCAACAATGCTTAGGTAGCTGGTAAGTGTCAAAGTAACATCCACATGAATCGCTGAACCCAAGGTTTTCCAGCAAAACATTGCCTAAAGCATCACACTGCCTCCACAGGCTTACCTTCTTCCCATAGTGCATCCTGGTACCATCTGTTCTCCAGGTAACCCGACGTACACGCACCTGGCCATCCACATGATGCAAAAGAAAATGTGATTCAACGGACCAGGCCACCTTCTTCCATTGCGCCATGGTCCAATTCTTATGCTCACTTGCCCATTACAGGGATCAGCATGGGCAGCCTGACCGGTGTGTGGCTACACAGCCCCAAACGTAACAAACTATGATGCAACATGTGTTCTGACACCTTCCTATCAGAACCAGCATTAAAATTTTCAGTAATTTGAGGTATAGTAGCTCCTCTGTTTGGATTTGACTACCTGGGCCAGGCTTCATCCACCATGTGCATCAATGAGCCTTGACTTCCCAAGACCCTGTCGGTGGTTCAACGCTTTTCCTTCCTTGGGCCACTTTTTATAGGTACTGACTGTCACGAACGCACTCTACTCCAAGCGTGTGCGTGACTTGGTTCTGGTGGTAAAAGGGTTACAATTCACTATCTGTCTACTCTAGACCGGAAATAGTGATTAAAATACAAATATCCGCCCTTATTACCACCCGCAATTAACTATAATGATATAACTAATATCAAAATAATGCTGCCACCACCAAGACAATTTATAAATGGGGTGCCTTGGTCCCCCAAGCGAATCAGACTAAAAACCCACACAATATATTTTAACACGATAATTATGTGATTTCAAATTACCGACAAAATGGTCTAATCAGGTTACGTGAGTCTTTACCAGACAAAGGCAGAACTTAATAAAGGAATATTTATTATGAACAAAAAATCAGTGCATACAAAAAAGACGATAAACAGATTATTTACACCAACAGATAAAATAAAAAGGAGAAAATTACAGAAAACCTAACTACTCACTTGAATGGTAAAGTAACAGTTTTTCTGTCCGTAGGGCTCCGGCAAGGAAAGATGGCGACTTACTCAAAATTAGATCTTGGCCCCTAGTAAGCACACTGACCAATTTCTCTCATTAACTTTATACTCTTTCCCAGTTCATCTCGAGTTTCCAAGCCGGCCCAGGGGTGGTATAAGCGGAGGGAAGGTGTACCATACGTGACCTCCCCCTTGTGTGGTGGAAACATATCAGTCAAAATAACTTATTTTCATTTTATCGTCCCTCCTGTGCTCGCCACAGGAATAATTAATGCATTTATGAATTTCTTGTAAATTGTGAAGTCCATAGATATGTCACACTTGCTACTTATGACTGAACATCATAGACTTCACAATTCCTTCCAAACCGTTTACGTTGCACCGCCATGTTTGTACTCTTTTTGTAGGGTGCGCTTTCCCCGTTCTAGGTATGCATACAAGGAGGTATGATAATGAATATATGAGTTATTATTGATATGTGTTGGATATGACCTGGATATGAAATGGTTTTCCTGACTGCTAGTGATCACTTAGCATATCAAAGAATCCAGTATCTATGAGGGGATACAGGCATATGGTGAATGACTTCGTCCGTCTACATTTGAACCTAGACAAAGCGGCAGCTCTACTGTAGGATTTCACACCTTGTAGAGGGCCCTGGTTGGAGTCCCAGCTTCAAAAGACCAATTTATCTTAAAAGACCTTTTGGCACCACATGCCTATACAATCGAATTAACCCCTCACATACTGAAATTCATGTACGTACTACACCAGTTGGTGTGACACTGACTACTGCAGACAAGGAACTACAGTTTTGGAGATGCTCTGACCCAGTCGTTTAGCCATAACAAATTGGGCATTGTCAAAGTCGCTTAGATCCTTACAGTGCAAAATTTGAGGACGAAATGTTCACTTGATGCCTTATATAACCCACAGGTGCCATGATCACAAGATTATCAGTGTTATTCACTTCAGCTCTCAGTGGACAAATGTTATGGCTGATCGGTGTGTGTGTGTAATATATATATATATATATATATATATATATATATATATATAGTGGCAGGACGGCCCGATCAAAACAAGAAACTCCGAACACCAGCAGAATAAAAGCAAGATGTGGTTTATTGCAGCTTTGGATAGTCCACAGTATTTCACTTCATCGTGTAAATAAACCAAAACAAAAACAAATCCTTTTGATAAAGTCTGAGGGCCTCTGGCTTGACTGCCTCTCTCCCTGTTTCCAGACCCCTAATGCCTCTTACGGCCGCCCTTTAAGCACCTGAGTGCAGGTTAATTGGCTCCACCTTGCTGACCTCCAGCAATTAACCCCCTCATGCTGGGAATAATGAGCGTTCCAATCTGCCACTTATGTAGACAGACTCCATAACCTTGCCACAATATATATATATTAGAAAAAACTGAAATGTCATTGTTGTGGACAATTATTTTTTTTCCAGACTATGTCTGTATATTACTGAGTGTTATATTGTTCTAAAGTTACAGAGGCAGATGACAAGGTCAAACACCTTGAAAAGGAGGCAGATCGATTACTGGATAAGCTGAAGCCTATCAAGGAGCTCCAGGAAAACCTAGGAAAAAATATCTCTCAGATCAAGGAACTGATCAATCAAGCTCGCAAACAAGCTAACTCAGTAAGTCAGTTCTTTACAGAAATAATGGAGACATTGTGTTTTTATTGTGTTCTGGTTTGTGTTGTTTACTGCTCAACAAAGTGAACTTTGAACCGACTGATTTGCATCATTGTCAGTAATAATAATTAAAATATGTGTTTATATTAACTACAATAAGCAATTAACAACTAGTTTATAATAAAAATAAATATAAAATCGTTGCCAACAAATTTCATTATCGATTTGTTGAATCGATTTTATTGAATATAAGATGAGGGTGTTTTCAGAACAAATGCTCAAACAGAGGTCGGATAATAACACTAACATCCAGATCCCCCGCTTGGATCCTCCTCTCTGACAGTCGACAGGCGTATGTGCAATGCGTGCAGACATCCTCCGCTACTGCCCTCCTCTTCCGCCAGGGCTTCTATGATGGAGCACCAGCGGGACGTGGCCTTTCGGTGCTCCACCATAGAAGCCCTGGCAGAAGTACGGGCCAGCAGCAGCGGAGCAGCATTACGCAACGTTCGCCAGCTGCCAGAGAGGAGGACCCTCTAGTTGCAGCCCTAGTTCTGATCCTTCGTTACCTTAAGGGAAAATGTATTTGGACAAACGTACCAAACAGAAACATTGATAGAGAATCACTAAACTCATGTTGATCTTCATATACAATCTGAAAAAGAGGTTATAAATTAACCTAAAATGCAAAACAATAACTCCAGAACTCAGTTCACTTAACCTCCCCAAAACTACTTGGTATTAGAAAAGTATGCGTGACATTTAGATTTTTTTTCCTATCAAAACAGAATAAAATGACAATAGGTAAGTAGACTTATGAAGAGTCAGATTGTGCTCGTAGCATTTTCTGTCTTGCCTCTTGCTGATGATCCAAACTCCTAGGCATTTTGCCCAAACCATCAAACAATACAGGTTAGCAAATTATTTTTAAGTGCCAATGGGGTGATAAAACACATGATCACCATGGTGGAAATTACAACTAAAGTTAATAATGCAGACATCCAAATGTAGAGTTGCCTTTATGGAACATGCAATTGGCCCAGGGTTATCTTTAGTTACCAAAGTGGCTAGGGACAAGCCCCAGACTGGTTTTGGCCTGATAAATGCACACATACCTGGGGTCGAGGTTTTTCTGCTTGTATTAGCTCTGGAATTACTAGAGTTATCCAAATAACAAATGGCAGCTTTGGTGAATCTAGAGCAGATTGGATGTGCCCTGTCAAGTTATTATCTATATAAGCTTCATCGTTTTTTTTTTGTGTTTTATTTCTTTAACTTAAACAATATTAAATAATACTTCTCTATAGTTCAATCCGCTATTCTTATACAGTACTGTATAGGTATCTGTAAAATACTACAAGATGTGAGGCCAGAAAAAAAGGTCTACAGCGAAGCACATAATGATTTCAAGGGGCACAGTCAAATCTGGTTACTTTAACATAAAAATTGTATATTTACTCTTTAATTAATTTTTTTACATTTGTGATGCACCAAATCAGTGTTGTATTTGATTCTTGTGATGAAAGTAGTCATACATTATTTATACATTTATATTTATTAATCTGTCCTGTTACTGTGCAAGTACTGTATAACTAATGAAAAACACTGCATAATTTGTGCAGGATATTTTAAGATCTAGTTTCAAGCCTAGCTTCTGTCATTTACAGTGTTGCGGATTGAGTTTATAAAAAAAATTTCTACCTTCCTAAGAAATTTAACACATTTTGTGGTTTGTAAGAATGCAAATTTTAATACAAAATTTTAGTCCCGTTGTATATTTTATCATTATACTGCTGATGTTACAAAAGATATTATTTCATTAAAATAATAATTTAGAGATATCAGTCAGACTGAAAATACTACAAAACAAAGTAGTTGTTTTCGGGAATGTTATGTGGCTCATTAAATGTTATGCAACCCTAAAGTGTAATTAAAATGGTGAGAATAAGCCAAGAAATAACAATGGAAATTATGTTTCTTGAATATGTTCCTGCCAAATCCTGGTATTCAATAACAGGAAATTCTGAAGGTAGTTGTCTCCAGCAAGAAAAAGGTTAAGTATTTTTATTGTTAAAAAAAAAAAATTCAAAATAATTTTCAGTCAAGGGCATTTTAGTGTGCCATTTCTCATGGTTTATAATGTCATTCGGGCTCTGTAAATTATATTATTTCCAGTTATTTATAGGCTGTGGCTCAATCAGCCCATATGCAGGTTACAAATAAGCTTGAAAAACTTTTCATATCCTTTCATTTATTAGATATTTATTACAAATCCAAATAATTATTTCCACATCTAAACGTATGTTAATCTAGAAATCATAGCTAAGACCTGCATTTCTTTTCACCTCATCTAGTATGTACCTGCTTAATAGACTTAATAAATCCTTGGTCTCGTACTCGATTAAGGATAGCCATATGCCTATCCCATACATGTTTAAATTCTTTTCATGTGTTAACCTCTACCACATCTGCTAGGAGTCTGTTCCACTTAACAACTTCCTTACATTACATCTAAGCCTCTGACTATTATTTTTGATTATGGTCACTTCTTGGCCAATATTATTATTATTATTTATTGTTTTATATAGTGCCATCAAATTCTGTAGCAATGGGTAGACAAGACATACCAAATAGCATGTAACATAACAAATTGACTAACAGAGAAAACAGGTGAGGAGGGCCCTGCTCAAACAAGTTTACAATCTAGAGGGATTTAGGGTGTATTACACAATAGGTAAAAGTGCCAGTGTAAGGGATGGACCAGCCACACTAATAAAAGTAATGCAGGAGAGGGACTAAGAAAGGTGAGCTAAAGGAATATGGGAGGGTGTTAATGTGCTATGTTGTAAGGGTCCTTAACCCCTTAATGACAATTGCCGGTTCTGGCACGGCGTGATCGATTTTTTTTATATTTTTTTTTTATTATTTTTTATTTATTTTTTTTTTTTTACCCAAACGGCGTTGCTGTAATGCCTCGACCTCGAGGCATTCAGCAACGCCATGATCGGAATCAGGGGCCATGTCTGGCCCCTCCCCGGGGCGTCAACATCCGCCATACAATGTATGGCGGCGGACGCCCGTTTTAAAAGCGTTTAGGAGGCGATCAACGATCACCTCCTAAACTTAAATGGTGTCGCTGGAATGCCTCGATCAGGAGGCATCCAGCGACACCATACACTTACCTCTTGATGGACTGTGACTGCTCCGGAGAGCGGTCGCAGCTGCCGGTGATCTTCGCCATCAGCAAGATGGCGGCGACCCGGGAAAAAAAATAATAAAGACGAAAAAGTTCGCTAGACGGTCTCCTGACCCTCTAGAGAACTCTGGCTCCACTTGCAGGTTGAATACAGGTACTGCATTCAACCATGCAAGTCAATGGAGCTCAGCTTTCTAATCACAGTGTGATTAGAAAAAAATAAATTAAAAATAAAATAAAATTAATAATCATTAGAAAAAAAATAGTAAAAAAACAGTAAAATGTAAAAATAATTTCCCTCTGATGTCACTATCAGGGGAACCTTCAAGTTGAAAAAAAATCTTAAAAATGTTTTAAAAAAGGCAAAAAAAAAATTAAAATATATATATAAAAAATATATTTTTGTGAGCAAGTCCTAAAATTAGCACATTAGCTTAAAACAATTCTCGCATGGAAAGAGTTAAAATACTGGCATATTAAATGCCCATGGGGTGTCTACTTTAAAAAAATGTATGATTTGATGGGGTAAATTGAATTGGCCGGATTCAACAATGTCCCAAATAACACGGGGGGAAGGATGGCCACACATCCAATTTCCAATTAGAAAAATGCACACGTACCAAATGTGGCCTTTTAGTTCCCCCCAAAAATGACAAACCCATGCATGTGGGGTATCACTGTACTCAGGAGATGTTGCTGAACACATATTGGGGTGTCGTGTGACAGCGGCATATACCAGGAGCTGTAAATTCATACATAAAGTAGGTGTGTGTGGGAAAAATACACACACAAAAATACTACTGCAAACTTTGAAAAAATGCTGGTGGTAAAATGTGTGCATGCAAAGAGTTAAAATACCAGCATTTAAAATACCCTGGGGTGTCTAGTTTTCAAAAATATATGGCTTTATTGGGCACACTGAAATGGCCCCGCTCAAAGATGTACCAAATAGGGCATGGGCAGTGGATCCCCAAATGCCAAAGTTCCACATTGAAAAATGTGCACGCTCCAAATGTGGCCCTTTTGCCCCCAAACAGCCAGGCAAAATCATTCATGTGGGGTATCACTGTGCTCAGGAGATGTTGCTGAACACATATTGGGGTGTTTTGTGATAGTGACATATACGAGAACTTTTTAATTCATACCTGAAGTAAAATGTGTGTGACAAAACAATTGCAAAAAAATGACTACCACAAAGTTTGACAAAGACTGGTGGTAGATATGGTGCATGGAAAGAGTTAAAATACTAGCATTTGAAATACCCTGGGGTGTCTAGTTTTCAAAAATATATGGCTTTATGGGGCACACTGAAATGGCCCGGCTCAAAGATGTGCCAAATAGGGCATGGGCAGTGGATCCCCAAATGCCAAAGTTCAACATTGAAAATGCGCATGCCCCAAATGTGGCCCTTTTGCCCCCAAACACCCAGGCAAAATCATTCATGTGAGGTATCGCTGTACTCAGGAGATGTTGCTAAACACATATTGGGGTGTTTTATGATTAGAATTAGTGCTTGGAAAGGGTTAAAATACTAGCACTTGGAATACCCTGGGCTGTCTAGTTTTCAAAAATATATGACTTGATGGGTTAAATTGCATTGGCCGGCTTCAAAGATACCCGAAATGGCACATGGGGGGAAGAATTACCAGATTTGGAAAAAAAGGCTTTGAAATAGCAAAACGCTACCTGTACTTTTTGCCCCATAATGTGTAGAAAAAAGCAAAAAAACATAAAAACATTGGGTATTTCTAAACTCAGGACAAATAGTAGAATCTATTTAGCAGGTTTTTTCATTACCTTTTATAGATGAGTAAAAGATTTTTCAACTAAAAGTTAGTCATTTTTTTCAAAATTTTTCACCATATTTTATACTTTTTTTAATAGTAAATAATATGATACAATCAAAACAATGTCATCTAAAGAAAGCCCTTCTTGTCCTGAAAAAAACAATATCTAATGTGTGTGGGTTCAGTAAACGGGAAAGAAGAAAATTACAACTAAACACGAGCAGCGCAGAAATGTTAAAACGGCCATTGTCACGAAGGGTGCAAAAAGTAAAATCAGCCTTTGTCACGAATGGGTTAATCCATTTACTATGGATTTCTCTATGGTTAGCTGCCATCTTCTGGCCCTTTTTGGTAATGCACTTATCACATTTCCTTTGCATGTAAACCCCACCACTGCTCTCTAGTGAGGCACTTCCTGTATCATGGCTGCTTGTATCTGCCACATGTAACAGGGACACATGTATTCTGCATGCTAAGCTAGGAAAGCATCATCTTTTGACCGCATAATACAGGGCTCGACAAATCCCAGGTCGCCATGGCGACAGAATTTTGTCCTGGCGCCTAGGTTTTGTCAGCCTCTTACATCCATAAAAAATGTGGATGTAAGAGGCTGAGTAACCACACGGGGGCGCTGCTGCTGCTGTCTGCCCAGGAGTCTGGGCAGACAGCACAGCCACTCAGAGCCCGCCCCCGAGCCTGAGATCACTCCCACGGAGTGATCCTGTAGGCTGAAACCGCCGTTGCTGCAAAACCAGCAATCGTGTTTTCAGCTGCCACAGGCAGCTTCAGGGAAGGGGGTTGTGTGTTGATTGGGTCCCCACACAAGTGTGGGGACCTGACCCAACACCCCCCTGCTGCCTGATCGCTCCATGAGAGCGACAGTGCAGCGTTAACCCCTTCAATGCCGCGATCACGGCATTTAGGGGTTAATTCCCGTTTTGTACGGGGCTCTGCTGCTGGTGGTCTGCCTGGAAGCCCAGGCAGACCAGCAACAGCAAAAACGAGCCCATACAAGCCCTTTGATGATTCCTGTAGGCATGGAAGCCTACAGCAGTCATCAAAGACTCCCCTCCCTGCAATGGCTGGTCTATAGACCAGCAATTGAGTCCCAGCTGCCAGAGGCAGCTTCAGGGACAGGGGAGAAGGTTCTTTGGTCTCCACACTCATGTGGAGACCAGCCCCAACACCCCCCTGCTGCCTGATCGCTCCATGAGAGCGACAGTGCAGCGTTAACCCCTTCAATGCCACACTTGTGTATGACACATTCGTGGCATTGCAGGGGTTAACATTTTTCCCCACAAGCTTGTGGGGACTAAATATCAGTCAATGCTGTGCTCCAATGGAACATCAGCATCGAAAGAGTTAAAAAAAAAATTAATAATAAAAAAAAAAAACTGACCTGAAAGTCCGGGGTGCTTCCAGGTCAAATCACTCCTAACCAACTGTTAGTTTAAAAAAAATCCTGGCTCCTAACTTTTTTACCTGGCGCCTAGATTCACAACAAATTTGTCAAGCCCTGGCATAATACTGAAATCCATTCATTCTGCTGTATTCAGTTGTTTGTTGTACAGAATAAACCAGCTCTTGGATGAAAACCGGTATTGGTGAGTTCAGCTATCTAACAAGGATTGTCCGCAGTGGTTATATCTGCTTATTCAGGCCAGGCATAGAGGTCTTACAAGGGATAGATCGCTATCACAACAATCGGAGTCAGAATAGTCAAAAGATGCATAGAATTTCTACAGCCTGCTGTGTATATGTGTGTACCTAATCTGCAATCAAGCTCAGTGCTATCCACCATCTTGTAAAGCACATGGTCGCGTAAGCTTACTGCACTTCACGTGAATGTTGAAAACTGTTTCTCTACATTAAACTGCGTTACCTCACCTGTCTAAGCTGCTGTTCATCTTCTTAAAGAAACAGTACCATTTTTCGCAAAATGTCTAGACAAGGCTCTGAACACTCTTTTATGGCTGAATCAACGCAGATACATCATGCTGCTGAACCGGCAGTCGTACGGGGAACAGATCCGGAACAGAGTGTACGACCCAAACGTACAATAATACCAACACAGAAACTCAGGGAAAACTATGAAGCCACTAGAGATGAGTTCTCCAGTAATCTGTCAGACCTCTGGGACAGAACCTCACACTGCATTTCAGTTTTGTCACACTTTATTGATCAACCAGCTGAATCTGTAAAATACTCAGCTTTCTTGCAGGACTCTAATATAGAGGATTCTTCAGCAGAACTGACCAGGATCAATGCACTGAACCAACAAAGGGATCTCACAGTGCAAAATGCTAAGCTTAAGGCAGAAATCCGCATTATTCAACTGCAAGAGACCAGATCTCACAGATCCACTTCAACCAAGCGCACTGCACTTCCTTCTAGATCCTCTTGCTCCAGAAGTTCTACGTTAAGCGACAAGATAATACAGGCTTGCAATGATGCCGAATCAGAAAAAGCGCGAAGCTCTTTCGCCAGAAAGCAAGCAGAGTTAGATTCCCAAATAAAGATTTTGCAAATGGAAGGGGAGGAAGCAGCTTCCCTGGCAAGGCTGAAAGTCCTTGAACAAGCAATGGGACAAAGCACTAATTCGGACTGTTTTATCCCAGCAGAACTGGAAGATCCAGTTGAACGCACCAGTGAATACGTACTAAAGCATAACATTTCCAAAGACACAGAGTCATCCCCTGCACCTCCTACTAACAACACTGTTCTGACTCTCAACACGGAGACCTCTCAACTCTATAACACAAGTGCTTCTATGCAGAAAACCACATCAACTCCTGCCAACAACAACGTGATTTCCAGTGACAAGCTGCAACTCAAGCCACAGCCAGCACAAGCCTTAGAGACTACACCACAGTTAAACGCTCATGCAACATCATTTTACCCTGGTAAACCTCACCCTACATCACCAGAGAACTTCTACACCCAAGGGGTTCCACAAGTTACTTTGGCACCAAAGAGGGAGAAATCAGATTTGAATGACTTTGCCAGATATATGGTACGCCGTGAGCTCATTAACACTAGCCTCTCAAGGTTTGACGATTGTGCAGAGAGCTACAGGGCCTGGAGATCAACCTTCAAGGCTGCTATTGCTGATCTCAACCTTACTGCTAAGGAAGAACTTGATTTGCTCATAAAGTGGCTGGGACCAGAATCTTCAGATCGTGTTAAAGGACTGAGAACAGTACACGTTGACCACCCAGATGCAGGTCTTGTTGCTGCATGGGCAAGACTTGAGCAAGCCTATGGTAGCTCTGAAGCCATAGAAAGCACTCTATTCAAGAGACTGCAACACTTCCCAAAATTAGCAAACAAAGACTATCGCAAACTGCAAGATCTGAATAACCTCCTCATGGAGCTAGAGTTGGCAAAGACAGACCCACGTCTACCTGGACTAAGCTTCCTGGACACTGCTCATGGTGTCAACCCAGTGGTGTCTAAACTGCCATATGGCTTGCAAGAGAAATGGGCACAACAGGGCTCAAGGTACAAAAGAGACAATAACGTATCCTTTCCTCCATTCTCATACTTGTGCAGGTTCATTAGTGATCAAGCCTGGATGAGAAACGACCCCAGCTTCAGCTTCAGTGAACCCAGCTTGCCTGCTTCATCCTCATCCTCATCATCATCATCAAGGTACGATAACACAGTACCTAAAAGTAGAGACTTTAATAGAGCAATATCTGTCAAGAGAACAGACATCTCACCTTCCACTACCTCACCTAGCGATCAGGGTGTTGTGGATGACAGAGATAAAGACCCTAATCGTCAGTGTCCTATTCACAAGAAGCCTCACCCTCTTAAGAAATGTTGTGGGCTAAGGGCAAAGACTTTACAAGAGCGCGGGGAGATTCTCCAGAAACTTGGAATTTGCTTCAAGGACGAGGCTTCTTATAGCCATCTCGCTAAAGACTGTAAAGTCGTGATCAAGTGCACAGAATGCAGTAGCGACAGACATGTTACAGCAATGCATCCTACTCCACTTCCAGACAACCTACAGCAGCTACCTATGGCGGGGAGGTCATGCTCCAGCCAAAGATAATGTTTTCTCTTCATGCACAGAAGTCTGTGGAAAGGGCTTGGATCACAAATGCTGTGCCAAGGTATGCCTAGTCAAGATATACCCGAAGGACCATCCTGAGAAAGCTACTAGAATGTATGCCATAATAGATGAACAGAGCAATAGATCCCTGGTTAAGCCTAAATTCTTTGAGATCTTTGGCATAGAGGGTCACGCCACACCATATACTCTCAGGACCTGTTCTGGTCAAGTAGAAACCTTCGGCAGAAGGGTCGATGGGTTCATGGTCTCTCACATCAAGGAGGGAGAGGGCATACCCCTACCAACGTTAGTTGAGTGTGACCAGATACCAGGCGAAAGGGAAGAGATTCCCACTCCAGAAGCCGCATATCATCATCCTCACTTAAGGCACCTTGTTGATGAGATTCCTGCAATGGACACGAGTGCTGAAATTTTGATTCTGCTAGGAAGAGACATTAAGTACGCGAACAGTGTGATGGACCTGACGACGCTCCTTATGCACAAAGACTTGACTTAGGCTGGGTAATAGTGGGCGATGTGTGCTTGGGCAGGATGCGTACGTCATCTGAGGTCTGCTCCTTCAAAACATACGTGTTGGAGAATGGACGTGCCTCCCACTTCAAACGATGCCCTCACCATTATGAAGTAAAGGAGAAGCCTCTTGACATTATCCAAGTACGGCATGTTACTCCTGTCCTTTGTGATGACAACCTAGGTGCTGCAGTGTTTAGTACTACCAGTGATGACAACAAAGTAGCCTTGTCAGTTGAAGACAGAGAGTTCATAAAAATAATGGATACAGAATTCTTCCAGGATGAGTCTAATAGCTGGGTTGCGCCATTACCTCTTTGTGCTGCAAGGGCCAAACTCCCAACCAATCGTGAACAGGCTCTATCCAGATTCAACTCACTTCAACGAACATTAAAGAACAGGCCTGAAATGAAGGATCATTTCATCGCCTTTATGAAAAGGATCTTTGACAATGATCACGCCGAACCAGCGCCACCACTTCAAAGACGCGATGAGTGCTGGTACCTGCCTTTCTTCGGAGTGTATCACCCACGCAAGCCTAAACAAATCAGGGTAGTATTTGACTCCAGCGCCAAGTATCAAGGCGTATCCCTGAACGATGTTCTTCTTACGGGCCCAAATCTAACCAACAATCTTGTAGGTGTACTTATGAGGTTTAGAAGAGAGCCAGTTGCAGTAACTGCCGACATTGAGCAAATGTTTCATTGCTCCATTGCTTCGTTGTACGCGAAGACCATAGGAACTTCCTAAGGTTTTTGTGGCACCGTAACAACAACATGGACAATGAGATCATGGAATACCGCATGAAACTACATGTCTTCGGGAATAGTCCCTCACCCGCTGTTGCAACATATGGTTTACGAGGGACTGCCCTTGATGGAGAAAAGGAGTATGGCGTGGACGCTCGACATTTCATTGAGAGAAACTTTTATGTTGACGATGCACTTAAGTCTTTACCTACAGCTGAAGAAGCCATAGATCTGCTCCAAAGGACACAAGGTATGCTTTCTGAGGTTAACCTTAGACTACACAAGATTGCCTCAAATAGTGTTGCCGTCATGAAAGCCTTTCAACCTGACGATCATGCCATGGGGTTCACAGACATAAACCTGGGGATGGACATGCCGCCACAGAGAAGTCTGGGCCTACGGTGGGACTTATTAAGGGACACCTTCGGTTTTCAAGTCAGCTCTGCAGACAAGCCGTTTACCAAGCGTGGTGTTCTGTCAGTAGTGAACAGCCTATACGAACCCATAGGATTTGTGGCTCCCATCACTATACAAGGCAAATCCTTGCTCAGACAGTTCTCAGAGACTATTAAAGATTGGGACGCTCCATTGCCAACAGACAAGCTCCCAAAGTGGGAGTCCTGGAAACAATCTCTACATGCCTTAGATGGAATCCGTATACCACACTGCTACACTTCAGCTTCCCTTACTACAAGTAAGAGAAAAGAGCTTCACATCTTCTCAGATGCGTCTACTGAGGCCATAGCAGCTGTTGCCTACCTCAAGGTAAGAGACTCCTCTAATCAAACCCACATAGGGTTTCTGTTTGGGAAAGCTAAGTTAGCACCTAAGCCAGAGCACACTATCCCTAGGCTTGAACTTTGTGGGACTGTGCTAGCTGTAGAAATTGCAGATTTCATACTACGTGAGCGGGACATTCCTATAGATGACACCAAATTCTACACAGACAGCAAAGTTGTTCTGGGCTATATATACAACCAGACTAAATGTTTCTACGTGTATGTCAGCAACTGTGTTGAAAGAATCAGGAAATCATCTAAACCTGAACAATGGCATTATGTCCCATCTGAAATTAATCCTGCAGATCATGCCACCAGGCCAGTTTCTGCAAGTGCCTTTGCAAATTCTTCTTGGATAACAGGTCCTGAATTCCTGCTGGATCATCCAGAAGAAACCGCAGCTGATGTCTTCAGTATTGTAGAACCTGACAAAGATCCAGAGATTCGTCCGGAAGTTAAAACCCTCGTCACCCGAACTAAACAAAGACTCGTCTTGGACTGTCATCGCTTTGGACGTTTTTCCAAGTGGATAAGGCTTGTACAAACCATCGCAAGCTTCTTTCTGCAAGGGACATTGCTGAAGGTGAAAGTTGCAAGACAAGGGACTGTAAAGACTTTCAAAAGACCTATCACGGAACTTATTTTGCTTTTGTCCTTTGAAGAATGAACTTGCTTGCGTATGCTGCTGAATCCTACCTGTGACTTCAAGAAGGAAGAGTCTTGAACTTTATTGTTACAACTTGAAGTCTTACATTATAGTTGTTGCATTATCTGCATGTTCTCCTTTATGTTTTCAAGACATCAAGTAAATTGCACTGTTTATTTGCAACTGTATAACTACCGTTATGGTGTAAATAGTGACATTTACATTGCCAGACGGGGAGTATGCTGTTACACAGTTAGTATTCTCATTAGTAACATAGTAACATAGTAACATAGTTCATAAGGTTGAAAAAAGACCAAAGTCCATCAAGTTCAACCTATATACATATTGTGTCCCTACTGTGTTGATCCAGAGGAAGGCAAAAAACCCTTATGAAGCAGATGCCAATTGCCCCATACCAGGGGGAAAATTCCTTCCCGACTCCAAATATGGCAATCAGAATAAATCCCTGGATCAACGTTCTGTCCCTATTAATCTAATATCCATAACTTGTAATATTATTGCTTTCAAGAAACACGTCCAGGCTCCTTTTGAACTCTTTTATTGAGTTTACCATCACCACTTCCTCTGGCAGAGAGTTCCATAATCTCACCGCTCTTACTGTAAAGAACCCCCGTCTGTGCTGGTGTAGAAACCTTCTTTCCTCCAGCCGTAGAGGATGTCCCCTTATTGTAGATGGGAATTACATAGTTTATTCTTTAATCCATTTACTATGGATTTCTCTATGGTTAGTTAGCTGCCATCTTCTGGCCCTTTTTGGTAATGCACTTATCACATTTCCTTTGCATGTAAACCCCACCCCTGCTTTCTAGTGAGGCACTTCCTGTATCATGGCTGCTTGTATCTGCCACATGTAACAGGGACACATGTATTCTGCATGCTAAGCTAGGAAAGCATCATCTTTTGACCGCATAATACTGAAATCCATTAATTCTGCTGTATTCAGTTGTTTGTTGTACAGAATAAACCAGCTCTTGGATGAAAACCGGTATTGGTGAGTTCAGCTATCTGACAAGGATTGTCCGCAGTGGTTATATCTGCCTATTCAGGCCAGGCATAGAGGTCTTACAAGGGATAGATCGCTATCACAACAATCGGAGTCAGAATAATTTTAGTAGCCTTTCTCTGAACTCTCTAGAATTATATTATCTTTATGGAGATAGAGTTTTTGTCCCAAGTGCATTATTTTACATTTATAAACTCTAAACTGCAGCTGCCACTTCTCACTGTCTTCACTCAAATGGTGTTGCTGCAATGCCGGAACATCAATATTGATGTAACAGGATTTACCCCATTGCAGTTTGTGAAGCTTTTTTGAAGAGATTATGTCTTATGGACATTGCCTCAAAATATAACCATGCTGCTGGCCCTAATTATTTTTTTGCAAATCAGCCACGGACCTCCATTGATGTTCCAGAATTTCATCAATTTTAAGTAATTCATTAAAAAGCCCTGCATCTGTAGAAACCCCATTTATGCCCAGTCTATGGCTAGGCAAAGGTATGAAACGATCCTACACCCCCAATTTGACAGGCTGAATAAAATCCATCCCCTGATTATCTATCTAGCTGCCAAGTATTACAGAGGCTTATACTCCTGGAAGTAATATCTAGGGAAGGTTGGGATTCAAGCAATAGATACCTTCCAACCACTCCAGGTATGGAGTGAAGGTGTATAAACTCTACGAGCAAATGGATTATCAGAGGCCTGTCTTATTTATAGTTATTATGTTTAATAAATCAACATTTATTATTAATCCCATTTGTTAAAAGGGGTACACCAAAGGTAAAGGAGACTATAAAAAGGGGCTTTATTCTGGAATAGTTCTTCTTTGATGAGACCTCCGACACTTAAAGAAAGAAAAGCAGGCACATTTACTTAGAACAGTCCCTCTTGGGTGCCACTTCAAACCACTATTAAGACTTCTGAATGTTATTTAAGTGAAAGTAGACTGCTTTGATCAATATACTTTCAGAACGAGAATACATTTACAGATATCCCAAGTGATTGAGTGGCAAATAACTTTATGTGTAATGTGTAAAATAAGGAATGGAATTTGTGTAACATTGAAATCTTCCCTTCACTGATTACAGAATATTTAAGTAGGAACCTTTTCTTTGGTGTTTTTTTGCAGATTAAAGTTTCTGTGTCTTCTGGAGGCGACTGCATTCGTACATATAGACCCGACATTAAGAAAGGGAGATATAATACAATTATCTTAAATGTAAAAACAACCACCCCGGACAATTTACTGTTTTACCTTGGAAGCAATAAATTTGTAAGTATTTGAAATAACATATTTCTCTTATTATTTTACTTTTTCATATAGGGATCTTAGAAAAAGTGAGAAATCACAAAGTGTTTAATCTTTAGTAGGAAATGGGCAGAGCTAAGCAACAAAAAAATATATTTCTGCAAATGGGTGGAAGATCGCCCTTTATGTTCCAGGACACGCTTGGTAGGGAAAAATGTATTCACGCTTTTCCCATTAATGAATTTTTCTATATTTTGCAAAGCTCTAGAAATGTTATCTTATTTATCCTATATTTAATATTCATGAGAGTGTAATTTAATGTTCTTATACAAATTTGGAACTTGAGAAATGCTTTCAGAGCCATTGATCTTTTCTACAGTGTCTCACTGCTTAACGGTACATAAAACCTAAAGAGACACTCTAGCGATATGTTCCTATTTTAACACTATGATAATCTACTATAAACCATAGTATATGTAATGCTTTTCATTAGTATGACTACCACTTAGGTTAAGAAGTTAGCTCATTACTATATACGTGTGCACATAGGTCTTTGTATTAATGTCATTTTTTTAATACATATTTATATAGTTATTTATTTGTTTTTACTTTTTTTTCTAGACTGATTTCCTAGCTGTAGAAATGCGCAAAGGAAAAGTCAACTTTTTGTGGGATGTTGGATCAGGGGTTGGGCGTGTTGAATATCCAGACTTAAATATCAATGACCAATACTGGTACCGAATTGAAGCTTCACGGTATGTTTTACTATAAACCAGCTAGCAAGACTACAGGGATAAACACAGCATTTGAGTATAAATAAGACATTACAAAATGGCCAAAATTAGCACTGTCCCCAAAGCTGGCCTTTGGATTTGTGGTTCCAAGATTTTTTTTTTTTTATTATTTTTTTTTTTTATTGCTTTATAACTTGTTTTTAAACTGAAAACAAAAGAGAATCCTTAAGGATATGACATTACACATGGCTCTCATTAACTATTTCCCTGTCTCATGATCCCTCAGTGACCAGGTAGCAGCTTTCCCGACCACAAATAGCGTAATAAGTTGGAGGGGAGTCACATAAGGGCCAAAGAAGAGTCTGTACAGATAGCATAGCGTCTCTGTTACACTGCGGAACCCCTCCTCTGGTGCCAATATTGACATGGCAGGAAATGAATCCCTGAACAAATGTTTGGCCGTTTAAATCCCTTTTAATCTAACAGCACAGGGGTAGTTCCTCCACCGGGCTCCATGTAATACATCACTCTTCTGCCTAATGCCATCCTAACTGTCACAATCTTCTGTAAAAACACTTCAACACAGTTGGACCCAAACCAAAGTGTTTTAAAAAAAATAACAGTATTATAAAGTCAATTGTTACTAAGATATTAGAAATGTTATAATTTACTGTATAAAATGGAATGCTGTGCTTATGTTTTCTTTTAAATTTATGTTGTATGCAATGAATGTAATTTAGGCCTTAAAATTTCTATGTCATGAACATAACTCAACCTATCTTTCATTGGCATCATGCTAATCATGGAAGAAAATTGATTATCACTATAATCAGGTTCATAAAGGGGGGGGAAAAGGCTATTAGAATAAATTTACAGAAAGCTGAGTTACATATTAAAATGCCTAATAGGTTTATTTCTTATGTATTTGGCCATCACTCAAGCCTAGTGTGTAGCTCTGTGTTAAACATCTCTTTAATAGCACATCGTAATATGCACTATATATTTGCTTCAAGCCTTTTAGTTGCAAATACTAATGCGGCCCTTACAATCATCTGCATATAAAGCTAATATTTCTTAATTTAGAGAAATGTGTAAAACACAGGGAAGAGATGCATCTGAAATTACATTATAATGAGAACCAAAGAGTATCTGACCTATCCATTAATTCTATGAATATGTTTTTTGAATATTACAAATTATTTGGATTTTTAAAAAAAACATTGTTTCTTTTTTCGTTCCTGTGCTGGAATAAGAAAAAATACTGTTATTCATCAATTATTATTCACCAATAAAATACTCTAGCACTCTGGAATGGAAGGGATGTTTTACCTAACTGTATAATATGTCAAAAAGGACTATAATTTACTAAAAAGTGTTAGATATTGCATTTTATCCTAGTATGCCTTTTTGGTGATTTGAGTTTAGTGAGACCTCAAGAACCTTGCTAGAAACTGGAATAAATATCCTTCCGCTTAGCAAACAGTTTGAACAGACCCTCTGTACTTTTAAATTGTACACACCTCATGAGCCATATTATATAACGTACACATTTGTTTGCTTGGAGTAGTTATTTTTATAGTACAAGAAAAATATATTGCAGAGCAACCAAGTAACATAGTAACATAGTTCATAAGGTTGAAAAAAGACCAAAGTCCATCAAGTTCAACCTATATACATATTGTGTCCCTACTGTATTGATCCAGAGGAAGGCAAAAAAACCCCTTATGAAGCAGATGCCAATTGCCCCATACCAGGGGGAAAATTCCTTCCCGACTCCAAATATGGCAATCAGAATAAATCCCTGGATCAACGTTCTGTCCCTATTAATCTAATATCCATAACTTGTAATATTATTGCTTAAGTAAAAGAAAGTATTGGGGATTTTTTTTCATGTTTGCTTTTGTCAGCCTGTGATTATAATAACACCTGGGAACAGGTTAACTGGAGCCCTCACGTCGACCAACTCATCCCCATCCAAGCAGTCCTCTTCTACTTTTTCACTTCCCCCACAACCACCATCTAGATTGTAAGCACTCAAGAGCAGGGCCCTCTTCTCCTTTTGTACCAGTGTGTTACTGTGTGTGATTTTCAATTATTCCACTGATTGTTACAGCCCTATAAAAATGCAATGTAAAATCTTTGTTGTATCTTTTTTTTTTTTGGCTACAGGTCAGGAATTAATGGTACTATTTCAGTACAGGCTTTGGATGGCCCAAGTGCTGGTGTGGTTCCCAGTGTATACACTTCTGCATCCCTTCCTGGTTACACCATTCTAGATGTAGATGCCAATGCCATGCTGTTTGTTGGTGGTTTGACTGATAAAGTGAAGGTAACTTAAGAACATAATTTATGAATAATCATTCCTTAAAAGTATTTCTAGGCAGCTGTTAGGCGTACCTGGTCCAGAAGGGGTGGAATCTATGCAGGTTGACCGGACCATGCACTATCCACTAACCAGCAGGTAAATGGTGGCCTGCTAGTAGTGAGTTGAGCAGGGAACGGTAGAAAACAGGAACACCTCAGCAGCCGCAAGGTGGGACAACAGGTACTGAGCAGGACGGCACCACGGCAAATGAAGGGTTAACTGCAGACACCAGGCAGGACAGCGGACGACTGGACACCACGGTAAATGAAGGGTTAACTGCAGACACCAGGCAGGACAGCGGACGACTGGACACAACGGTAAATGAAGGGTTAACTGCAGACACCAGGCAGGACAGCGGACGACTGGAGCATCACAGCAGATAAGGGTTAATGAGGAAAGAGTAGTCAAGTCCAAATCCGGGTCAAATTACCGTAAAGGCAATCCGAGGGGAACGGATAGGAAGAGGAGGGACGGGACGGGACGGGAACAGGTACTGGCAGGAAAGGTTTAACAGGTAAAACTCAGGGCAAAAGGAAGGTACAAATGCTAAGTTGCTCTCTGGAACTACAAACAACAACTGAGCACCTTAGCAAAGGTGCCAGTTGTTTAAGTAGTCCAGAGGTACCCCCAATTTCCCTTTAAGAGTGCCGGCTTTCGCGCATGCGCCGTCGTTGGGACGGCGTCTGGCCACGAGGCAGGAGGACGCGTTGAGCAGCGGGTACGCGGCTACCTGCTGCACGGGTAAGTACAGTTCTTGACAGCAGCATTAAAAGTGTCACTAAATTTTAGAAATATCTTTGTCTTCTTCTGAAGAAACAAATGATGTTTTGAAAATAACTCCACAGCACTCAGTAACCCAACTGTTATCCTGCCAGAGACATGCAAATATACTTGTACGTGAATGTTTTAGACTGTAAAGGTTGCAAAACAGTGTGAATTTGAGATAAACTTTAAGATTTTAAAGTTTCAGTAATTGATTTGTACTGAATTATTACAACTTTGGAGGAAAACTTATATTTTTTATACTAATAAAGCTGTGGTTAATACAGTAAGGAAATTTAAACATGCGTGGGACAGGCATAAAGCCATCCTGAATATAAGACTGAATAAGTTTAGAGTATCGTACAGCTTAAAAAAATTACCACACTAGAATGGAAATCCATTAATTTCTCATTAACATAAGTGTTTTTGCCCAAAACAATGGTCATTAATAAACTGTATTTAATTTGAGGGGAGTGCCACTTAGGGACAAAAAATATCTGGTTAAACAAAAATCTTACAAATGAAAAAAAACTTTGTATTTAAAAAGTAAATGCTCATGTTCAAATGTTCGTCCTTTCACTGATAAAAAATCATTAGTGGGTCCAAATAAAGACAAACAGTGACCTAGAGTCCTGATGAAGTGGGGCTTCACCCAGAGACTCCTGGTCAAATCTTAAAAGAATTCCAGAAATTATTAAAAGTATCTTAAGTGTGGCCTGATATTTAGGACTTTTCTTTAGGGTATATTTTGTTCATTAATGACAAAAGGTTGTGGGTCATTTTTAATGTAAACAACAAGAAGAAAGATGCTATACATGCACAGACGCTCTGGATTCTGACAAGCTAGTTGTCAGAAGATTGCTGTTGTATAATTTAACTAGAAAAATATCTTAAATACTGTTAAAATGTAAATGAAATAGGGACAAAAAACAAAGCTACCGTAATCCCTAAAATAATTGGAGCATGACTACTCCTTTAATATACTGTTACACTACCTTCCTGTGCATGTCTTTTATTTACTTATTCAGACGAGCTGATATTTAATAATAAGTTTAGATAAGTCCAAGAAAATGATCGAAAACAAAAATGAAAAAAGAAAACAAAATGGATTATTTGCTGCTTTTTAATCTGTATTTTAATTTTAATTTTCCAAATTAAAATTTAAAGGAAAAAAATGCACATAAAGGCTGAGCATTTGTAATACCATAAATTTACAGGCATAATTAATATAAATAATACTAATTAATACCCTGGTTTACAATAGTGAATCACATGCTGCTGAATGTGAAATCCAGATGGTGAGATAATTAGCCAAAGCCTAACTATATTTTGTGCAAGTACTGACATTTTGAGCTTGTCGGAACAGTAATTTTTGCCAGTCTAGAAGACATTAAATTCAAAGCCAAATGGTCTTTTTGAATTATTTTCTCCAAAATATCAGTCTATCATTTAGGTATTACGGCCAAATTTTAGCATTTGAATATTAGTCAATATAAAACATGAGAAATATTAAAATATCAAAAATAAGAACTCATAAATTATGTTTGTTATATCGATTAGTTCAGCAAGCATGGGGAAAGCCTTGTCAGCTTCACCCAATGCCAATGATTGAATACCCAGTCAGTCACTAATAAGAGACCAAGAGATCTTTTTATGCTTTGTTGATAGGACAGTGACGGTACATAAATCTATGAATGAACATTGGTCCAAGATCCAGCAAGCTCTGTGCACAAACACTAGGTCCATGACAGTATGGCCGTGTGTTAAGAAACAAGTAAAGCAAGGAAACAGATTAAAAAAAAAAAACACCAAGGAGAAAAAAACAACTGGATAAGCAATATAGAGCCATAGAAAATAAACATCCCAGGAACTTAAACATGGTACATGGCATGGAAAATGAAATCATAAAGGCCATAAAGGCCAATCAAGGTTTGAAGTATAGCAGCAGGTAGAAAATAATGGCACCTTCGACTGGCACCAACAGCCAGTTATTTAAACAATGCCTAAAGAGGATAGCTCTATTAGGCTAGGTTTCCACTTGGGTTTTTGTCCTGCGTTTTTTTTCTTGATGAAAAACGCCAAGAAAACTGCCACTGCATTTACCTGCGTTTTGGCGTTTTTTCTGGAGTTTTTTCTGGCGTTTTAGCCTTAGAAGCCAAGTTAGAAGTTTCACCCAGCTAAAAGGGATTCGGATAAATGGCGAGTATCTGCCCCCTCCTGATGTCATTTACTTGGTAGAGTTCTACTTAAACACCCCGGCGGACCCTTTTGTCTCTTTTCTGTGGTTTGTAAGGCATGCTTTATTCCGAATGTCTGCTCCTCGAGGAAGATTGGCCCAAAATGATGCTGCAAATTGTTTGCTGTTGCTTTTGGCAGGCAGGATCCAGTTGGTTTGTTTGTAATGGATGTTTGTTCCAAATGGTGTAAAATTCAATATGAACTTTGTTTTGTGTGAAACTGTTTGTTTCTAGCCTATTTCTCATAGGACACATAGATACCGGGTCCATCCTCTGCATTGTAACTGTGGAAAAAAACGCCATAAAAAACGCCAAGGCAAAAAACCCACATGGCTTTTTCATGGCGTTTTTTCTATCCCATTGACTTCTATTGGAGAAAAACGCCAGATTTCCTTGCAAAAAACGCCAGAGTGTCAACATGCTGCGATTTTGAAAAACTGCCACAGAGCCCAAAAAAGCAGAAAAACGCCAAAGAGGACTGAAAAAACGCCAAACAAAAATCGCCAAGTGGATATGGCATTCTGTGATTTCCTATTGAAGAACAGCTAACATCTGGCTGCAGCGTTTTTTCACTAAAAAAACGCCAGGTGGCGCTATTGGCGTTTTTATGGGCGTTTTTAGCAAAAAAAAAAACAAGTGGAAACCTAGCCTAAGAGTAGTAGTTACCCATTGCTCATTGCTACAGATTATATGATGAGCATCCACTATGACTCCACCTTATCCTTGAAAATGGAGAAACTACTGTATCTGTCCATCCACAATTCATTATGCTTATTAAACTGAGTGCATTGTTTTGATGGGGTGGAAACCATGTTTCTAGTCTATGACCCCTTTGACTTACTGGCATTCGTTAAATCTATTCACAATACATTGTGCTTACTTGCTTTTTTCTGGTGACGTACTATATTTTGACACCTTATATGAAAAAATGCTAATACCGGTATAAGCCCATACTGAAATCTATACGTTATTATTATTATTATTATTATTATTAAAGCACTGATATGTTCTATGTTCACAGAAAGCTGATGCTGTTAAAACAACAACATTCTCTGGTTGTATGGGGGAAACATTCTTGGATGGTAAACCTATTGGACTGTGGAATTACAGGGACCGAGAAGGGAACTGCAAAGGATGCTCCATCAGGTAAATTATTTATGTAATGTAAAACATACATTTAAATTGTCCTAATATGATTGTATGCCTGCACATATTAATAAACCTATATGTCTATGAATTATGGAAGGTGTTGGCATTATGTAAATAAATGTAATGTAAGTTACATAATGTCCATTTTATTTTTTAATTATATTTTAGCATTTATTGTTACTTTCGTTATTTATTCTATTATTTTATTAAATTTTTTTGAACACGGGTGATCTTTGTCCCCTGCATTGAGGGGCTTTGAGTATCCCAGTGCGAGCTTTGTTGCAATGTATGTGTCAGCTTCACAGGAGGGTCCAGGCTGTGCCGTATGAGCCACCTAACTACCAAGCTACTGGTTTCTTCATGGGGCTAAGTAAAATGCACCTTTGGGACCTACTTAGGTCCAGCCCTAGTGGTCTATCATATCACATACAGTGGACCTGTCATCTTTTATTATTTATTATTATTATTCAAACAAAGTTTACTCTGGGTGACTATCTTGAACTAGTTATAAAAAAACTGATTTGAAAGTTCTGGAAGCCTTATAAGGACTTACATCCTAAACATTGCTAAACTATTCCACTTTTTGAAACAAAAACTGCACATAGTTTAAAAAATAATAATGCAAACAAAGATCTACTTCAAACATTGCCAATAGATATATTTCTAAATGTTACTCTTATAAACAGACAGCAGCAAATTGGCTATCCATATTCCTTCTCTATAATTAATTGTTGTTATTGTATTAATGATTATAACAACTAATTAGATTATTGATGGATTATGGGTTTCTTGCTTTCCGTAACATCACACACACATTGTGTTCTCAAACAGCTATAGTTTAGCATAATATAGTGTATATGTTTTGTTTTTTTATTATATAAAATATATATTAATGGTTGACCTACTGTGTGTTCTATAACATTCATGATGATATCATGTCTGCTCCTATTGCTATGGAGTGAATAACAATTCTTTGCATTGTTTATAGCCCACAGCTTGCAGACAGTGAGGGTACTGTGCAGTTTGATGGAGAAGGATTTGCTACAGTCAATCGCCCTGTTCGATGGAACCCCAATATCTCAACCATAATGTTCAAGTTCAAAACATTTTCTACAAATGCACTACTTATGTACCTGGCAACAAGTGACTTGGTAAGATTAAAGAAAGTATAAACAATAGGGCATGCCTGCCCACAAGGTCAAACTGTTTGGACCCATGGATGTCTGCAGATGTTTTTTCAAGTGGAGGTTGAAAGTATGATCCTACCCTCTCTAAGGAGAGAAGCAATACTTGATCATTGCAAAGTCAAGTCATTTTAGAAATACTCTACATCAGTTGTAATGAACTCTGACCCCCAAAATTTCAAATATTCAATATTTCTCCTGGTCAGCAAATAAGTTTTACCATGTTTTAATATTATACTTAAACAGCTTGCTTGAGAGAAGGAGAGAGAGAAAGGTAGGCAGTATATAAATATATATATATGTAGATGATAGTAATTTCTACATTTTTAAATTGTATGACTTTGGAATAGTCATTTGCTACCACTAGCTCTGAATGTCAGTCTCATTTTTATTCACCTAGGGACAGAATATTTGTTAAATGAGTAGTTGTGAAAGATGTATGTATTTTCCACTAAAATGCTTTATTTTTTATTTTCAACAGAAAGATTTCATGAGTGTTGAGCTGAGTGATGGACGTATAAAAGTTAGCTATGATCTGGGATCAGGTACAGCCTTTACAGTTAGCAACAAGAACCATAATGATGGGAAATGGAAATTCTTCACGCTCTCCAGAATACAGAAACAAGGTAATGTCTTTTCACTAAAATAACTCAGTATTGTCAAGATGCTGTCAGCTTATCTGCACCTACATCAACAGTGCTTTCCTTATACAATTTGTGGATTTTGCATTTTTAATATGCTGAATTGAATGATACATTTCAAATAGTTAGGGTATAGCATTATTATTACAGCTCTCCCACAGCCAAATGTATATTACGTTTAATGGTTAAAAACATATAGAAGCACACAGGCCACCAGCACATTTACATTCCTCCATGCTTGAATAGTTGAGTACCAAAAGTTCACATAATAGAATCAGTTCTAAAACAAAAAAGGTTCCCGTTGTTACACTGAGAAGCCAGTTGTTGTGACGGTAGCATCACCAAGTCCACAGTTCTTTCTGTTGGTGTTTGTGAGGGGTCTTTATCTTTTTAGGTGAACAAATGGTACCCAGCGGCACAGTATCTAAGGTCTCAGAGATGAATATTCAGGAACCTGTTTTTTCCTTAATATTTTACAGCCAATATCTCAATAGTGGACTTGGATAGCAATGAAGAGGACAGAATAAGTACTACATCTACCGGAAGTAACTTTGGTCTTAATCTTAGGTCAGACGAGAAAATATATTTTGGAGGCCTGCCGATACTAAGCAATTTAAGGTAATAAAGCTCTGTTAATATTTGTTATTGACAATACAGCTAAAATGTACCAATTTATAATGGATCATATTCATCCATCAATTCCATCTATGATGGAAAATAAATATATCACAAGATGCAGTCTTACATTATATAAATATATGCAGGACCAATATAAAGAGCTCTTCAGTGACCTGTTCATTAACAGAAATATACAAAGAAATTTCATAGATGACAAAGGAAGGGATTCTTTGCAGTGAGGACAATAAAGGCAAGTGGAATTCACTGCCAAGGGGGGGTAGTGTTATCAAATACATTAGATACCTTCAAAAGGGGCCTCGATATTTTCTTCGAAAGACATGACATACAGGGATATAAATAGAATAACATTAATATTTTAGAGCTTCTTGCTCCAAGGAGAAATCCGATTGCATCTTGGAGTCAAGAAGGATTTCTTTCCCCCCGATGGCAGAATTCGAAGTAGCTTAATTAGGGGGTTTTTTTGCCTTCTTTTGGATCAAGAATAGGAAGGTTAGGTAGAAGGGTTGAACTTGATGGACTTAGGTCTTTTTTCAACCTTACGAACTATGTAACTATGTAACAATAATTATACATTGCCATTAATTCTAAGAGCATAGTAAGATTTAATTATAAGCGTAGTTTGAATGAAAATTAGGAGAAACAATATTTGATGTTAGGGCACACCAGCATATGGCTTATGGAATTCTCTGTTTTGGACAACTGTAGTGCGAACAAAGGTTTCTTTATCTCCTCAAAGACCAATGACGTGCCAGGCACGTCACAAATAAAGGTCAGTTAACAACCAGTGACGTGCCTGGCACATCATGGCATTAAATTAAAGTTATTTATTTGCTCGATTATAAGACGACTAGGACTGCAACTAACGATTATTTTCATAATCGATTAGTTGGCCGATTATTTTTTCAATTAATCGGATAAAAAGAATGAATGTAAATTTTTCATTTATTTAAAATAATTTAATAAACAAATGATGTTAAATACAAACAGCAGAATAAAAAAAACTTTGATAAAATGCATTTCTTGTCTCTATTTCCCAACCAGCCCCCAATTTATGCACATTTGAGCTTGCCACTCCGCCTCCCAGACATGCCACTCCGCCTCCCAGACATGCCACTCCGCCTCCCAGACATGCCACACTGCCCTCCCCACATATGCCTGATATACCCTATATGTCTTATACCCCCAGATATGTCACTCCGTCCTCCCCAGACATGCCTTATACCCCCCAGATATCTCATAGTCCCCTCATAGAGTCACAGACCCGTAAATTAATTAAATTAACCCTCAGTCCTCGTCATTAAATTAACCCTAAACACCCCATTAACCACAACTACCTTAAATTAACCCTAAACACCCCATCAACCACAGCTGCCCCTAAATTAACCCTAAACACCCCATTAACCATAACTGCCCCTAAATGAACCCTAAAGACCCCATTAACCATAGCTGCCCCTAAATTAACCCTAAGCACCCCATTAACCATAACGGCCCCTAAATTAACCCTAAACACCCCATTAACCATAACTTCCCCTAAATTAACCCCCACCTCCCCTAACTTGCAGCAGCCCAAATATAAATTTTATACTTACAGTTAGATGAGTGTCACAGCCATGTGGTTCTGGAGAAGGAAGGGGCGGGGCCAGTTGTCACAGTGATTACAGGGAGGGACTGGTAAGTAGGAACTGCTGCTATGAGTCACTGAAACGGATTATATAATGAGGGGTATTTTGCTCTGAAAAAACCCTCATTTTATAATCGATAAAAATCGATTCAACTAATCGACAATGATATTCGTTGGCAACGATTTTCATTATAGATTATTATCGATTTTATCGATTAGTTGTTGCAGCCCTAAAGACGACCCTGATTATAAGACGACCCCCCAAAATCTGAATATTAATTTATGAAAAAAAGAAAGCCTGTATATAAGACGACCCTATAGGAAAAAAGTTTTACCAGTAAATGTTAATTCATGTAAACAATTTTTTTTAATAAAAGCTATGATTGAGAAAAATATTTTGTTTTTATTTCCTCCTCCCCAACCAGTTATGCACATCTGCCCCCTGGCTTGCCACTTTGCCCCAGAAATGCCTTATACCCCCTATATGCCACTGTGCACCATGATATGCCTTTTAACCCTCTAAATGCCACTGTGCCCCAAGATATGCCTTTTGACCCCCAGAGTGGCATATAGGGGGTTAAAAGGCATATTATGGGGCAGAGTGGAATATAGGGAGGTATAAGGCACTTCAGGAGGCAGAGTGGCGTATAGAGGGTTAAAAGGCATTTCTGGAGGCAGAGTGGCATTAAAGGGGTTAAAAGGCATTTCACAGAGCACTCTGCCTCCAGAAATGCCTTATGCCCCCATTTAACACTCCCCCCCCCCTCCAAACTTTCTGGAGTCCCTGGTGCTTAGTCCGGGCAGCGTGTAGAGTTCTACACGATTCGGGAGGAGGTGCGGCTAGCAGCGGGGGTTGTCTGCGTCCATTTTTTCTGTAAATTAGATGATATTATGAAAATAACGGTATCTAAAGAAAACCCTTGTCTTAAAAAATATATTTATATACAGTGGATATAAATAGTCAGTTTCTTGTGATGTTGAAGAACGAGACAAAGATAATTCATGTCAGAACTTTTCCCACCTTTAACCCCTTTAGGACCAGACTGTTTTTTATTTTTTGTACCCTTTGGGACCGAGGCTGTTTTAACACTTTTGTGGTGCTCGTGTTTAGATGTAATTTTCTCCTCACCTATTTAGTGTGCCCACACATGTTATATATTGTTTTTTTCAGGACAAGAAATGCTTTCTTCAAATACCATTTTTCTGATCATATTATCTAATTTCCTATTAAAAAAATAAATAAAATATGACAAAAATTGAAAAAAAACCCTTTTCTCACTTTTATTTGAAAGATCTTTTACTCATCCAAAAAAGCTAATGAAAACACTGCTAAATAGATTCTACTATTTGTCCTGCGTTTAGAAATACCCAATGTTGTTTTTTTTTTTGCTTTTTTCTGCAAGTTATTGGGCAATAAGTACAATTAGCGTTTTGCTATTTCAAAACCAATTTTTTCCACATCTGGTAATTCTTCCCCCATGTGCTATTTTGGTTATCTTTAAAGCCGGCCAATGCAATTTACCCCATCAAACCATATATTTTTGAAAACTAGGCACCTCAAGGTATTTCAAATGCTGGTAGTTTAACTCAATTGACCATTTGACCACTTACTAAATAGGCCCAAATACCAACAAAGTGTTTCTATTGACTGCTGTAAAGTTTAGAGTTGACAATACAAATTGCTAGTGTTATAAGTTACATAGTTACATAGGCTGAAAAAAGACATGCGTCCATCAAGTTCAGCCTTTCCTATATCTGTTAATTTGTTGCTGTTGATCCAAAAGAAGGCAAAAAAAACCCAGTTTCGCTCTTTCCAATTTTGCACTGACCAGGGAAAAAAATTCCATCAGATTTCTCCTTGGATCAATAAACTGTTTCCCCATAATTAAAGATTATATCCCCGAATATTCTGTTTTTCCAAGTATCCATCCAGTTGCTGTTTAAACGTCTGTACAGACTCCGATAAAACTACCTCTGCAGGCAGAGAATTCCACATCCTTATTGTCCTTACTGTAAAGAAAACCCTTTCCTCTGCCTTAGACTAAATCTCCTTTCTTCCAGTCTAAACGCGTGACCACGTGTCCTATGCATAGTCCTGTTTATGAACAGATTTCCACACAATGGTTTGTATTGGCCCCGAATATATTTATATAATGCTCTCATATCCCCTCTGAGGCGCCGTTTTTCTAAACTAGACAGATTTAAATTTGTTAACCTTTCTTCATAACTATAGTGCTCTATCCGTTTTATTAACTTTGTAGCCCGCCTCTGCACCCTTTCTAGTGCTATGATATCCTTCATTAGAATAGGTGCCCAAAATTGCACAGCATATTCAAGGTGCGGCCTTACCATTGATTTATACAGAGGCAAAATTATATTTTTATCCCGCGAATTGATGCCCCTTTTTATACACGACAATACCTTACTGGCCTTAGCAACCGCAGACTGACATTGCACATTGTTGCCTAGTTTGTCTATAACAATTCCCAAATCCTTCTCATTTGTCGTTACCCCTAATTCACTACCGTTTAGGGTGTAGGTTGCTTGTGCGTTCCGTACCCCGAAGTGCATAATTTTACATTTATCTACATTGAATTTCATCTGCCATTTGTGTGCCCATTCCCAGAGGCTATCTAGATCCCTCTGCAGCACTGTAATATCCTGCTCGCCCTGTATTACTTTACCTAGTTTAGTGTCGTCTGCAAACACAGAAACATTACTTTCAACGCCTACTGCCAGGTCATTTATAAATATGTTGAATAAAATTGGTCCCAGAACAGAACCCTGAGAGACACCACTTTTGACCAGCTTGAAAATTTACCATTTATAACAACTCTCTGTTCTCTATCTCTAAGCCAGTGTTCTACCCAAGAACAAGAATTTGCATCTAGACCAATTTCCTTCAGTTTGAATACTAACCTATTGTGTGGAACCGTGTCAAACGCCTTGGCAACCCCCTGATCTACACTTCTACTTACTTCTTCGTAGAATGCAATTAAATTAGTTTGGCAGGACCTATGTTTCATAAAACCATGCTGATTTTTGCTAATAATACTGTTCTTCCCAATGAATTCTTGAATATTATCCCTAAACAGTCCTTCAAATACTTTCCTAACCACAGAAGTTAAGCTCACAGGTCTATAATTTCCTTTTTGAAAATAGGAACCACATCTGCCTTCCTCCAATCCTCTGGTACAATTCCTGAAAGAAAAGAATCCCGAAAGATTAGAAATAGAGGTTCACTTATTTCCTGACTCAGTTCCTTAAGTACTCGTGGGTGAATACCGTCAGGCCCCGGAGCTTTAACATTAATTTTCTTTAGTTGCTGCAGCACCTTGTCCTGAGCCATTCAATCACAGTTTGACTGAAAAAAAATTTCAGTAGTCCTATGTATATCCATTGCCATAGGTTCCGCCTTAATGTATACTGAGGAAAAATAGTTATTTAAAGTTTCTGCTTTTTCCTGGTCCTCCTTAACCAACACTCCCCTCTCTGTTTTTAATGAACCTGTTTTTTTTTAGAATTTATGTACTTAAATAATTTTTGGGGGTTAGTTTTGCTCTCTTTGACAATCACCCTCTCATTTTCTAGTTTAGCCCATCTAATCACCTTTTTGCATGCTTTATTGGCTTCCTTATATCTTATATAGGATGTCTCTGATTCGTCTGATTTAAATGCTGTAAAAGCCATTTTCTTATTTTTAATTTTCTGCTTAACGTCCCCACTAAGCCTCATCGGTTTCAATTTGTTTATTTTATATTTGTTTCCTAGTGGTACATACTGAGAAGTGTACCCTGCTAATATTTGTTTGAAAATACTCAATTTTTCCTCACTGTTTTTATCCCTGAAGAGTTTATGCCAGTCAATAAGTTGTAAAGCTGCCCTTATCTTATTGAAATTGGCCTTCTTAAAATTATACGTTTTAGTATTCCCCATGGGCAATTTCTTTTTTGAGTTTATTTCAAAAGAGACCATATTGTGATCACTATTACCCAAGTGCTCCCCCCACTTGAATGTTAGACACAAGATCAACATTGTTTGTTATCACCAGATCCAGACAAGTATCCTTTCTAGTTGGTGCTTGTACCAGTTGTGACATGAAGGTGTCATTTAACAGGTTCAAAAACCTGAACCCCCTTGCAGAACTACTAGTCCCTCTATCCCAATTTATGTCCGGGTAATTAAAATCTCCAATAATTTCTATATCTAACATAAGAATAATAATAGTAATGTGGTATGTTTTGTATTTCGTATTAAATATTTCTTTTTTTTTCTTTGTGTAAAACTAAAGTAATAGTAAACAAAAGAAAGTAATAAACCATGTTTACCCATTCCCAGCAATAGATTACAGAACACATTAGCATAATATTAATATTCTCTGTCCCTGGTCCCCTTGGAAGAAACCCTGAAATTTAGCTCCTAGTACACTGCAGAGATTGTGTTATATTTTGAATAAGGCAACCTGTCCTTATTTTATCATCACAATTTTAATGTATTTTAGAGTACATGTGTGATTTATATCTCAGTATCACATTCTTGCTGGAGCTTCTCTGTTCCAGACGCTTTTTCAGTTTAAAGAATAATAACCTGAAGTATATTGAAACGAAAAAGAAAATCTTAAGAACCAGTTGGTAAATCACCTATATACCCTCATAAATTTCACTATATGCTTCACCACTAAAGGAAAATAATGCTGTACCCTTTGGCAGTTTATATGAATATTAATAAACCTTTGAATCTACATAAACTCATTTTCAACAACAGTTTCTATTATTATGAATAATGATTCTGTGAGTCTTTGCATACATTTATCATGCAGTGAAATTTTATCCCATGTGGCATTTCTAGGAGTTATATGTCCACGTACAACAATATAATATAAACTTATTTTATTTATGTGATGTGAAATTACAAAATTGGGTGACTAGGTGTGTGGGCCAAAGTCTGTTTTTCTTTTTCTTGCAACAGAAGAAAACTTTTCTTGTACGACAGACAAGCATGTCAAGGTTTTCCACATGTTGTACAGACGGAGGTGGCTATGCTTGGTAAAGTTTGTGCCTGTTTTGATGTACATATTTTCATTCACACTCATTTGACAAATATCCATATCTGATAGAGAGCATTTCATAATTCACTACACACATCTGCAGTGCAATTATTGCATAACTCAAAGGCACTTGTAAAGGAACATTTTTTTCTTGCAGAAAAAATATGTAATATCCCTTAGTTTACCAGTAGAACAAACATATGTCAAGAGATTTTCTTCTGCAAGATGAATTGTTCACTGGTGGCCACCAAATTCACTGTAGCTTACTCTAAAACCAGTCTTTTCTTCAGAGCATCAATGTATCTCAAATTACTGACATAATCCTATAATGATATAGAAAACCATCTTGTATTTTTTTGTTTTTATACTACACTTAAGGACATAAAAATGTGTTGCCACCTTTAAACATTTCCAATATTGCTTCTAAACATTAACCCCCTAAGGACAATGGGCAGTACCTAAACCCATCGAAAACCATGCATTTTGAGAACGGGCTTTGTCATTAAGGGGTTAAAGCGATATCTGCAATCTCTTATGACAAACCATGACCCAGGTTTTGACAAATGATGCCTTTTGTGGGGTAAAGCAGATTTCTTTGGTTATGTAGTTTATATGCCTCAAGGACATTTTTGTATTAGTCATGATTCAAGTATAAAGGGATATCATGTTATGTTCTGTAGAAAGTAGTTTCTAATTTTTTTTTGCAAATATTGCATGGCAAAGATTAAAACATAATCTTTACAATTAATATTTCTGTGCCAAAACTAAGGCATAAATGTGAGGGATTTTTTATCATAAAACCACAGTTAGATTAGATTGAATTGTTCATGGGGCAGTAACAATTAGTCACATTGGATGATGAATTTTATGAGACACAATAAAATATAGTTAAAAATAATAATGAAAAAAGACAGAGGATTGAAACAAGTCCTGCCAATTTAAGTCCAGCAGCCTATAAACCACATGAATGTAGCCACCTACCATGTGATCACAGGGTTCACTCTCTGGTTTTGTAGGTCTCTGCACGGTACAGGATGGAATTGGCTACACAAGGTGAGAGGCACCATCTGCCACTGGCCCACTGGGCTTTGCTTGGTTTGCCCGAGGTCCAGTCTGCGTCTGATAATAAAATAGAAGAGCAGTTTAGGAACCCTTGATTCAGCACACAGTTCATGGCAAAACTTATGTTTATTACAGTTCCAACTTTTTTTTCAATAGTTCAGTCTAAAGCACTTGCTCATTTTTTCCCCTGTGAAATGAATACTTAAACTCAGGTCAGGAACAGTAATCATTTTAAAAGCAAATTTGTACTTTTAGGTGCTGATCATTTTGACTTTTTCCCCTCTTTTTCTGAACAAATAATAACCTTAGAAATGACTAGGCTACAGAGCACATACACAATTTTTCCATAGATAAAAAAACGGTACTTTTTCAAGGACCTTATGTAATGGTTCAATGTAGGTAAGAAACAGTCATTGACTTAAATATTGAAGAATTACTTAGGTTATATATATATATATATATATATATATATATATATATATATATATATATATATATATATATATATATATATAATATAGCAGGGAACATTGATTGCTAATACTTCGAGTATTATTTAGAATTAATATTTTTAGTTCTTTGTTTGTATTGTGTTTTGTATTTAAAAGGAGGTAACAATTATACATTTGTATCTATGGGCAGTAGTCAGGGGCTGATTAGCCAAGGAGCACACCGAACAATTTGTTGCAAGGCTCCAAAATGATAGGGCCCCCTGGGTCCCCCTCCTGTAGTAGACCTACTTGATTTGTAGTAGCCAGAGCTGCCCCACTGCTGCTATAAGCTTTGCAGCCAGTGAGCACTGTATTTATGTGAAGGGCTAACACACAGTAACAGAGAGAAGCGGCTTTACAGCAGGTATGTATATTACCTGAATCATCCAGTGCAGAGCCAGCTCCTCTCTCCAAGTGTCCATCTGCACCCAGGCAGATTGAGGGCTTTAGGTCACAGAGTGAGCTCTCATTGGCTGTTCAGCTTCCGTCTTCTTCCCTTGCTTTTTTGCCCTTCCTTTCCTTTCCCTTCATGTTACATGGGCTTGTGTGCCCAGTCACAGACTGTGGAGATGCTCGTACCCGGATGGTAAGAAGACTACAGCCCCAGACAATAAGGATGTTTCTTGAAGTGCAATCGCTGATAGCCACTCTAGGCCAGTTTAGAGGAGCTTTGTTGTGTGGTGTATGTTATATCATGCTGTACCCTACATCATATTTTATGACAGTTGTGCTGGTGTGAATGGGACAATTCTGATCATGATTCTTGTCCCACTTCTGAAAAGCCATAACCATCGTACCAACAGATGGGCACTTCATTGGCATACCTGGGAACATTCACACTCCAATTCCCTGTATAGCAAGCTGGTGGGCGGCTCTACTGACATTGGTAGGCGGTCGGTTAATGGAGGTCAGTGGTCCGCTGAGGGTGATGAAGTTGAGTTTGGGGCTAGCCACAAGCGCTAAAAAAAAGGTTGAAGGACGGCAAATGGGTGGGAGTAGGGCATGCCTCCACACCGCTCCAACAACCTGGAGATTCTCTGCGGTCACCCACTTCACATGGAGTCTCTGGGTGAAAACCATAGAGTTCCCAGGTATGTTCTTTGGCTATAGATGCACAAGTGCAATGGCAAGGCCTTGTATTAGGTGAGACATAATGTAATGCCAACACTTAATATGAACATACATCATGAAGGAATGTAGAGTAATCTGCAATGATTTTCTTTTGTAAGTTTTGCAGACATTCTTTATGTATTGGTTTGTCTTAGTTTGTCCTTTCTAATCATGGATACTTGGGTATGAATTCCGTCTCCAATGGAACCTTCAAACTCTGTTTTGTTATACAGGAAACATACAGAAAAGGGCTCAGGTGCATACTATATATATATATATATATATATATATATATATATATATATATATACATACATACATACATACATACATACATACATACACATGGGAGATCCATTATCATAAGTGGTAACACTAAGGCCCATGAGGCTATGTTTATAAACAGTAGTTCTGGTATTTATATAGGGGTAACCAATACAAGCATTCCATTTGTTGCCTCAGAGCAGTTTCTTTGTGTAAATATAACTCTTTAGGCCGCTATAGGTCCCTGAATGTTCTTGGTCCATTATTTGCACCTCTTGCATTATAATACAAGCTATAAATGGTCTTAAAGCACAGATAAGAAAATTGCATTGTACAGAATTAATATTTTGCTTTATCTTCTCTAGTGTTCTTTTAATTGCTACTTGCTTGCTAGCTAATCATCTGATATATATATGCTCCTATTATGCTAACAATACTGCTTATGGCAGAACTTCATAATAGCTTCTCATAAAGGTCAATATGTCCCCTTTGGTGGGGAACGCAAGTAAATTATATTTCTGAATATGCATATTCATAGGGATATTATACTGTTTACCCGTATTGCATTGGGAGGACTGAGTCTAAAACATCTGTAAAGAAAACAGTATTTTATTGGGAATTTGTAAAGATGAATTTAATATTTAATATTTAAATTAGATAAAATAATGTAACTTTAATGGAATGTAGATTTAAGGAGTATATGTAATCATGTCATCCTTTTTCCAGGCCAGAAGTTAGTTTGAAGAAATATGCAGGGTGTCTAAAAGATATAGAAGTTTCCAGAACACCCTACAATTTATTAAGCAGTGCCGACTATATAGGTTTAACCAAAGGATGTTCGCTTGAGGTTTGTATCATTTTGTTTTCAGTATTGATCTATTGTATCTGTGACTGGCAAATCAATATATCACATAGTAGAGGAGTAGTTGTATATGTGGCCTCCTTTTTTCATAGGTATTGAAAATTATGTAAGTTAAAAGATTTATTGCACAGTTCATATGAACTGAATGAATATAAAACAATGAATCAATTGATAAGTATTGGGAGAGTGCAGTTGTAAACAATTGTTACTATTATAATTGTTATTATAAAGCTTTTTATAATGGAAAAAAGGCAAGTTCAGGTTTGAAGAAATCGGATTTAGAAGGAAGCAACAACTCTTGTGACAGTTAATTAAAATTTGGTACTGCAATATACTTAAAAACAAAAAAAAGATTTATAATCTTGTTACGTTCTGTTCACTACCTGTTTATTGTGTTATAATATAACCTGCATGCTAGTCAGCAGAGATCAGTTCACATGGTTTATGAGTTTGGCTCATGAGGAAGGTTATAAAACGGTTTTATTATAAGCAAGAAATAATGAAGCATGTTCTAGAGGATATTTCTTTAGTGGCAGGTTGACCTATGCAGCTCTGACACGGCTCAAAGCAATTGTACCAAAGAGCACTTTACAAAAATGCTTATTTGAATGCAGCTCTCAGATCAACACATAATAGCGTTAAGATTTTTTTCCACCAGGAGATGGGAGAAAATTACTGAGGTGTTTACAGTTTGTGTGCCAAACTGGAATCGACATTATCCTACACTAAGAATAAAGTAGCTAGTAACTATTACATTTAATAGAAACTGCCTTTCTTTAAGTTAAAATGTCCCTAAACACCCCTGTGCTCCGAACATCATACTGCAAGGAGCATTTTAATATGCATTCTTACAAAACAAAAACAAAATAAAGTCCTTATCTGACCTAGAGGTTGCAGTCTTTCTGCAGCTGCTGCCCTCCTCTTCCTTGGTCTGACATTTTGTGCCACTTATTGGCTGCTTGAATCAAATTATTTAAATGGATCCACTTCTTACAGGCAAATTTGCCAGTGATTTCTCAGCTGAGGCACTAACACAATAGCTTGTAAAATAATGCTGGTTATTCTTTTACATTACACAACGAGCAGAACCTAAACCAGTTGACAGATTAGTATATTGGTTGGTATTGTGTTTGTGTTATTAAGGTATTTAATCACTTTAATTTTCATTCTAGAAAGTATATTTGGTTAGTTTTGCAAAGCCTGGGTATGTGGAGATGCCACCAGTATCTCTGCCAGTTGGTACAGAAATTACACTCTCATTCAGCACAAAAAATGAATCTGGGATGATCCTTTTTGGCAAAGGAGGAAATTCAAGAAGAAAACGAAGGCAAAGTGGTCAGGTAAAATAAGACTATTTTTTACATATGTTTGTTTATATGTTTGTATATGTCATAACTGAGCGCTAACATAACTGAGTGGCTACACTAGAATTCTATGTTCTGTTTAGTTATTTGTCCATCCATTACTTTATATCAGCAGTAGTATCAACCACTTCCGTATCAAACAGATGGAAAATTATCACATCACTTAAACTGTTTTTTTTTTAATTGAAAAACCGTTTAGAATCTTATTTAGCAGTGGTATAAATGTATAATATAATACAGTTTAAATCGCCTCCCACCATCAATCCACTACATACATGTATATCACACTAGATGAAGCTTTATATAAAAAAACCTGAGGACTCCAAGCCTTTCTGAATAAATGTTTGTTATATGTTTAGTCCAGTTTGGGACAGCAGGGTAAGAGTTAGTATTAGATTGTTCAGTTTTGTCCCTGAGGTGCAGCACTTCAGTATGCTAGGTAGAAGGTTGGTGTTTACTGGTAAAAATCTCTGGTCAGTGGTCTATTCTGTTGTTTTACCCTGTTGCTTAGCAGTCTTCTTATGTAATGGAAAAAAATATGGCGAGTCCTATCTAATTTTTCATAGCTATATTGCTACCAAGGAGCTGAAACACTGGGGCTGCATTAGGTTTTAACCCCAAATAGCCTCTGGACACGATTAATGAGGCATCTGTGTGGCAGGAGGGGCTGCTCAGCCGTAAGGTTTGGTCCAAACCTGCAAATATGCAAAGCGCAAACAATATGCAAAAATATAGGAGTGCACAACCTAAAAAGCATAAATGCATACACAAAGCAAGAATTCAGAGCATAACTATCAAATACCATTCACTTTATATGTAGTGGGGAGAGTGGGAAGTTCCCACTACTCTGTACCTGAGTGCAAGGTGGAGGTCTATTCAAGAGGTCACCAGTTGCAAAGACCTCCGAGTTACGGTGGCTGCTAAGGCGTCCAAACCAGCTGCCACAGGTCCTTAAGATAAAGCCGACTGCCCCTTTGCCCTGCATTTTAGATGACCCTGTCTTGTGTGTTACTTATAAACTTTACAAATACTATACCTACTTCTGGAGACTTAAGACTTTATCTTTCTTTATACTGAGCTTCTAGAAACTTTCTGTGATATCCTGGCAGTAACACATGGAATGGTGGCCAATTCATTTAAGTTAATGAAAAAACAGTTGTGAGCTTGGGGGTGTGAATCAACAACATTACAATAAGCTGTCTGATTAGCCACTCACAAAGAAGGCATGATGAGGACATTTTTAAAAAATTTTTACAGGTTTATTATGCAGTTGTTTTAAAAAAGGGAAGACTTGAAGTTTCCATTCCTGGACCAAAAGAAATACATCGCATCACCATCAGACCTGAAAAAGGAGAATTCCATGATGGCAAGGAGCACTCCATACGGCTAGAAAGAGCAAGAAAGTATGAAAAAATGACTTTTTAACACTTGACTAAGGCAATATCGAATTGTCTATAGGTTGCCTAGCTCAGGCAGGTCCCCAAGTACATATCTCAAGGCACCTATGTTTATTCGTTACTGAGGATGTGTTGTATTCTGGCTCACTGAGCTTATATTGCCAATACATGATGAAAATATGCCATGTTAAGCAGATAATAATCCTGCACATATATAATAATAAAGTTGACAACCTGGTTCCATTCGGACATATGCAGGCCATAGATCATAGTAGTAGACCATTCCTGTGGCCCCAGTTCACTGATCCTCCAGCTGAGCAGTCCTGAGCTCTGGAAATGCAACAAGACTTAATAGTTCCTTTCTGTTAAGACTAACACTGTATGCCATTGGTGATTGTGATCTACTAGGCTACGACTAAATTACTGCAGTACCTACTTGCTTAAATATTTTGATTAAATATATTAATCTCGCTTTATATCTAGGATTTGTTATACTAAAAGTCAAGGCTGATATTACTTTAGCTGTTTTGTATACAAAAAACATTGATTTCCCTCTTGTTATTATTTATTAAACATTTATTTAAACACCCAGATGCCCTTCTGGCTTTTTTCACATTCATTTCTATACCCATTTGCCCCCTGACCATTGCCTTTATTGCTGTTCTTCATATATTTAAACCTTGCCTAATTACCTAACATAATTTCCTTCAATCTACATCAAAAAAAGAAAAAATGAATATGGTAAATTGGCTACATGTATGACTTTAAAGATAATTATCAATATGAGCATCTCAAGCTAGGGCTCATGCTAAACTTTATTTTTTTATATTTTTTGTTTAATTTGAAAATTATTCAAAAAATTAAGTTTTACTAATTATATTAAAAGCCTTGTAGCGACAGTGAGCTCACTTGTTGCATAGGCCCTGTCTACCAGCAGTAGTTGGGTCATTATTTGTGTGATATCTTTAATAAATTTGTGGCAAATAATTCCACGAGAAACATTTTGATGTTTAACCTGTTTAGTTACTCCGGGATAGATATTAATCTTCCATTACATTTGTTTTCCAGCGCATTCACTGTTCAAGTTGATGAGGATAAAACCCAGACACTGAGATTGCCTGCTAGCCAGTCCATTAATGGGACAAAGCTCTATGTAGGTGGGATCCCGGCTGAAGCACAGCTTGCCTTGTTCAGGAACATACCGCCATTTGAGGGATGCATATGGAACCTTCTTATCAATTCTATGTAAGAATCAGCTTCCTTTTATAACGTAATGACTGTCACGGTCAGGACTACTTGCCAAGCCGTGACTGTGTGGAGGGCGTGGGCATGAAGGGGTTAATAGCACCAGGCCTCTGGATTTACTAACTTGACCCCTTAACAAGGCATAAGCTATACCAAATTAACCCCCAAATCCTGCCTGTATCCCCCCAGGTAGTCTGCCACCACTCACGATTTTGATACCGGATTCGTGAGAAATCCGAATTAGAACCTTTATCTCTATATATATATCAACCCACCCCGGGCAACTAACATATATATATATCCTGTAAAACTTAACAATATGGTAACGTGTTATCCTCTCTTAGGGTTCGTGGATATCAATACTAGAGCCCAAAGACAGACTTGGATTATGAATATTTTAATAACAAAAAGACAAAGATTACACAGTGCCAGAATTACAAAAAACAAGACATACAAAATAAAAATAAAACGGCAAACAGTTCTTAAAAACAATAGGACTTAAACACAGGACCCTCACTCACGAGTTTCTCCAATAAGTAGGCCTGTGGGAACTCCTTAAGTCCAGATGGTTTCTTATGATGTTGTTCTGATCACAGAATATCGTGGAGTTCTGCTTTGAGGTCGCTGCTTTGTCCCTAAATTAGACTTTTGCAAGCAAACGCCCCTCTGACCACATGACTGATTATATGACACCATCCCCAAGAATCGGGTCCCATCTTTGATGTGCCAATAAGTTATGGTGGGGTAAAGGTGATGGAAACCCCCCACTTAAGATAGGAATGGAATTCCTATAACTCAGGGTCCTTATCTGTTAGGCCATGAATCACCACAGGGGTCCTTTGGGAAGATGACACCTCTAGCCAGAACAGATACAGAGGGCATTCACAAAGAAACACATTAAATTAACCTCAGATTAACTCATTGAATGCTTAAACAAAGAAACTAACCACCTCTGCTGGGTTACCCTTCCATGCATCCACTACGTTATATGAGTTAATCATGACACCTCCCCCTTTAAGATGGTGGACAGAGGAGGTCAGCACAAGCTGATCTACTATGTCTGCCTAAATCATAGTCTCCCCCTGACAAGACAAACTGTCAGAACGGGACTCCATCTGAGCAACTTGCTAAACTTCCCATCTACTCTATCTGCCTGAAGAGAAGGGTTGTGATAGATTATAACAGTGAAGTCACAACCATACAAGCATGGCTGTAACTCCTGCAAAGCACACACCATAGCTAAGCACTCTTTGCCAACCCTTGAATAAGCCTCTTCCTTTGGCGATAACTTACTCGGATGTTTTAAGGCCTCATCCATTTGTTTCTCTGCCCTGCTTAGGATAGCTAATCGCTGCCCATTCCCAAGCAAGACAGCAAACGGGTGTCCATTGTCCTGGGCTTCCTGTGTGGATCCCAGGCTCTGCGCTTCACCTAGACTCACAGGGCTAAGGGTTTCTTGCTGACTGGTCAATGTAGCTGTCTTTTCATCAACCTTTACTATATTATCCTCTGTAGCTGTTGCCCCAGCATCTTGCTGGTATGCCACTACAGCTACAGGGGAAATATTCTGCCCCTCACACTGGATATCAAGATGTGAATTTTCCTCCCCCTCCTCCTTATTTCCAGCCTTTACAGCTTTAGGGGTCTTCTTAACCTCCAGCATTTTAAGAGTTAAAGGAAGCCTTTCCTCTGGAGCATTAAAGCTGAGTTTTGGCTGTTGACACACAGAAACATCACATTCCATATATCCCTTGTTTTCCCTTTGAGAGAATTGATTAACATGAATATCCGCAGACACCCCTATATCATGTATACTTTCTCCTGCACCCAAATCTAAGTGCTCAGGTGCTGTAGGCACGGTTGGGAACACATCCCCAGTTCCCTTTAGTTTCCCAGGGATAATACCTTCAGGGCATACAACTTCTGAAGACACGTTGACAGAAGTATCCCCAGCATGCCCGAATCCCTTGGCTACCTGATCACCCATAGTAACACTATGCTTTTCCGTATCGGGGGGCATTGAACCAGAAGAGCCACTACAGACTCCCTGTTCCTGAACCTCTGCCCCTCCAAAGGTCAAACCACACGTTTCCCCTAGAGCTTGCTCGCTAGGTCTGGTCCCTTGGTGCACATCCCCCTCCATCTCTTCAGGAGACAGGATCCTGGGTGCTGGTTCAGACAGGCATACCTCTACCTTCCGTGCTCCCTCCCAGCTACCCACTACTGCCAAAGTTTCAGACAGTACCTTAGGTTGGACAGGGCCCTCTACCAGCCCTCCAGGTTTGCAGGTTTCCTCAACTGGTGCATACTGGCAAACAAGTCGACCCAGATCCTTGCCCAGCAAAACATTAACAGGAATATCCTCGGATATCCCCACCTCCCGCAAACCCTTGCCCACACCCCAATCAAGGTACACACGTGCCACTGGCACTGCAGGGCGCACCCCGCCAATTCCATGGATGGACATGGTCTTCCCAGGGATAAGATCCTCCAACTTTACCATCTCAGGCCGCACCAGAGTGCAAGCAGCCCCTGTATCCCTGAGTCCCATAGTCACACGGCCACCTACAGTTACTCTTTGTAGGTTCTCCTCTTCATTCCCCTGAAACCTGGAAACAAACAAGACAGCTGGGTGTTCCCCAACTGTTACACACTGCAAATTGTCTCCTTGTGCCTCCTTTGGTCTAGCCACAAATAAAACAGGTGCAGCTCCCCCAGCTGTACCTCCATTTCCATTTGTCCATGGAGATGGTCTCTTAGAAGGGCAGGTGGCACTCAAGTGCCCAATCTGGTTACACCGATAACACCGGCGGGTATCCCCCTGGCCCGATGTGGCCCCTGCTCTGTTGGCTAGGAAAGGTGTTGGTGATAATCTCCGGGCTGACTTAGGAGTTGGTGGCTGGTAGGCTGCTCCTTTCCAGGTAGATGGTCCTTGTGATGCTTGTACCCGCTTGGTTGTTGGAGTACGGTTGTTGGCATAATCGTTAGCCAGATCTGCCGCCTCTGCCGTGGTCTTAGGTTTTCTGTCCAGAATCCACTCTCGGGCCTCCGGACTTCGTGTGCTCAGGAACTGCTCCAAAATCATCAGATCCTCCAGGGCCTCATATGTAGTAACTTGTAGGCCTCCAGTCCATTGCCGGAAAATAGTCCGAAGCTGTCCCGCATATTCGGTGCAACTGTCCGATGTAGCTTGCTGCATCTCTCGAAACTTTTTCCTGTAGAATTCAGGGGTGAGGTTAAAACTTTTTAACAAGGCAGATTTTATGGCCTCATAGTCCTGATCAACTTCCATTGGTAAGGAAGCAAACACATCCAGGGCTTTCCCCTTCAGACGTGGGGTTAAAAACTTTCCCCACTCTTCCTTGGGCAGCTGGTACTGCCGGCACACTTTCTCAAATCCTCTCAAAAACACATCCAAGTCAGTGTCCTTTTCCAGCATTGGAAAGTGTTCCAGGCGAGGTCGGTTAGCATATCCATCCCCGTTAACAATGCTTTGGGGAGACGGACTATATTGCTTTAACCGTAGAAGTTCCAGCTGATACCTCCGCTCAGCTTCTCGTTCAGCAGCTGCCCGCTCCGCAGCTCTCTCAGCAGCCTCGCTCTCTCTTTCCTTGTACTGCATAATCAGGTTGAACTTTAGCTGAGGATCCACACTCCCCAGATGTTTTAGTACCACTTGTAACTCAGAGTCCATTGCACTCAAGGAGTTAACTTTATCAGGAAAACATCCTTGATCCACAGGCTCTTCCAAAATCACATCTGCTCCAATGGCCTGCTCTGCACAGAGTTTATCATGTTCCAGGAGATCCAAAATCAGCTGCTCTTTGCTTTTGCCAAAAATTTGTATATTCCTTTCTTGACAAACCAGCTCCAGAGATTCTTTGGGCTGTCGTCGATATGCCTCCATAATGCAGTATGGTAGAGAAAAACAAAAGGGAGAGGAACGAACTGTTTTGCACTGTATGTCTGTAATTAGGCACTGAGTAATGTCTTTGGGAAATTACACAAAACCCATGTAATTTCTTCTAGTACTAAAATCACCAAACCGGGCAATATAAATAGCACTAAAAAACTCTAGATATCCCACCTAGCTGCCACCAAGTTTGTCACGGTCAGGACTACTTGCCAAGCCGTGACTGTGTGGAGGGCGTGGGCATGAAGGGGTTAATAGCACCAGGCCTCTGGATTTACTAACTTGACCCCTTAACAAGGCATAAGCTATACCAAATTAACCCCCAAATCCTGCCTGTATCCCCCCAGGTAGTCTGCCACCACTCACGATTTTGATACCGGATTCGTGAGAAATCCGAATTAGAACCTTTATCTCTATATATATATCAACCCACCCCGGGCAACTAACATATATATATATCCTGTAAAACTTAACAATATGGTAACGTGTTATCCTCTCTTAGGGTTCGTGGATATCAATACTAGAGCCCAAAGACAGACTTGGATTATGAATATTTTAATAACAAAAAGACAAAGATTACACAGTGCCAGAATTACAAAAAACAAGACATACAAAATAAAAATAAAACGGCAAACAGTTCTTAAAAACAATAGGACTTAAACACAGGACCCTCACTCACGAGTTTCTCCAATAAGTAGGCCTGTGGGAACTCCTTAAGTCCAGATGGTTTCTTATGATGTTGTTCTGATCACAGAATATCGTGGAGTTCTGCTTTGAGGTCGCTGCTTTGTCCCTAAATTAGACTTTTGCAAGCAAACGCCCCTCTGACCACATGACTGATTATATGACACCATCCCCAAGAATCGGGTCCCATCTTTGATGTGCCAATAAGTTATGGTGGGGTAAAGGTGATGGAAACCCCCCACTTAAGATAGGAATGGAATTCCTATAACTCAGGGTCCTTATCTGTTAGGCCATGAATCACCACAGGGGTCCTTTGGGAAGATGACACCTCTAGCCAGAACAGATACAGAGGGCATTCACAAAGAAACACATTAAATTAACCTCAGATTAACTCATTGAATGCTTAAACAAAGAAACTAACCACCTCTGCTGGGTTACCCTTCCATGCATCCACTACGTTATATGAGTTAATCATGACAATGACTATCCCAGAAACATCTGAGCTGACAGTGTGACCAATTTCACGTCTGTCTATACCTAAAACCACATTAACAAATGCTTATATATTAGACTGGTCTCGTTTTTACATGCTCTTGTGGAATGCATGAATGAATTAGAACAATAGCACTTGTTTTTAACTTTTTAACTACTTATCTGTGTGTATTTTTGTAAATTTTACATAAAGCAAAGTATAGTATTAGTATAAAAATATTCACATTTTAATAGCTGTTGTATAAATTGTACATTCTCCCAAAGTTTGCCCAACCCCTTGACAATTGGTTTAATAACGTTGTGGCAATTTTGTAATGGGATAGTAGGGGTGAAAACAGGAAACTCTCACATGTAATCACGCTACTTGATTCCCCTTCAAAAATGCACATGTAATATGTCTAAATAGAACTTCTCTTCTTTTCATGGTTCTTACTGTTTCTCGGAATTACAATGGATCGTAAACAGTTATTCATGTATTTATTTATTATGCCTTCCTAGACCAATGGACTTTTCTCAGACTGTATCGTTTGAGAATGCTGATATTGGACAGTGCCCCACTCTGGTGTCAGACAGAATTCAACCAGATGAAGATGGTGATAGTGACAGAAATGCTACACAATCATTGGTCTTGCCAGAACCTGGACATGGTATCAAAGTAACCACAACCGCATTACCTATTCCACCTCCCATTCCACCTTCTGTAAGTATTTTCTGTGACCATGAGATGCTATTTGCATGAATACCAATGAGTAAAACAATACATCATTCGCTTTTTTTTATATATGTATGCCATTATTCTGTCCTTTTTCCGTTCTAAAGAACACCAAAACAGGTCACTGGGGCTGGTGGTAGGTTGTCATCAGGAGACATTAGTATGAAGAAAAGAATCGGCTCAGCCACAGCAGATAGCCCCTAATTAATTATTTAGTAATTAGTATGCCCTTGGTACCTCACCGGGGGTGTAGGTGGCAGTTGATTATGGAGAAGCTGGCTTAACTGCGCATGTTTAGCATTACAATATTCACATATTGCTACTGAATTTTTTGAATAACAATGTTATCCATCAGTAAATTGCAACCAGAAAAGCTTATGCTTGATAGTGTCTGATGTTGCAAAATATTAATATGGAGCTCCCAGTTATAGTCCCTAGTACGGTTTACTATGTGTGCCGGTAACCTAGAGATTGCAATTTTTGCTTTTTATTATTTAAGTTTTTCAAGAATTGCCATAGTTAACAACTCTGTAAACATTGTTTACCAATGGCCAAATCTTCATCAACTCTCAAAATATTTTCATCTGTCATAAAATGCCCATTGTACATATACACCGATCAGCCATAACATTATGACCACTGACAGGGGAAGAGAATAACACTGATAATCTTGTCATCATGGCACCTGTCAATGGGTGGGATATATTAGGCAGCGAGTGAACATTTCTCCCTCACAGATGTTGTTTTTAACCCCTTCGTGACAAAGGCTGATTTTACTTTTTGTACCCTTCGTGACAATGGCCGTTTTAACATTTCTGCGCTGCTCGTGTTTAGTTGTAATTTTCTTCTTTCCTGTTTACTGAACCCACACACATTAGATATTGTTTTTTTCAGGACAAGAAGGGCTTTCTTTAGATGATATTGTTTTGATTGTATCATATTATTTACTATTAAAAAAAAAGTATAAAATATGGTGAAAAATTTAGAAAAAAATGACTGTTTCTAACTTTTAGTTGAAAAATCTTTTACTCATCTATAAAAGGTAATGAGAAAACCTGCTAAATAGATTCTACTATTTGTCCTGAGTTTAGAAATACCCAATGTTTTTATGTTTTTTTGCTTTTTTTTACACATTATGGGGCAAAAAGTACAGGTAGCGTTTTGCTATTTCAAAGCCATTTTTTCCAAATCTGGTAATTCTTCCCCCCATGTGCCATTTCGGGTATCTTTGGAGCCGGCCAATGCAATTTACCCCATCAAGTCATATATTTTTGAAAACTAGACAGCCCAGGGTATTCCAAATGCTAGTATTTTAACCCTTTCCAAGCACTAATTCTACCATCAGCCTTTGTCAAACTTTATGGTAGTCATTTTTTTTGCATTTGTTTTTTCACACACATTTTACTTTAGGTATGAATAAACAGGTTCTGGTATATGGTATTGGTACCCCAATATGTGTTTAGCAACATATCCTGAGTACAGCGATACCTCACATGAATGATTTTGCCTGGCTGTTTGGGGGAAAAAGGGCCACATTTGGGGCATGCGCATTTTCAATGTTGAACTTTGGCATTTGGGGATCCACTGCCCATGCCCTATTTGGTACATCTTTGAGCCAGGCCATTTCAGTATGCCCAATAAAGCCATATATTTTTGAAAACTAGACACCCCAGGGTATTTCAAATGCTAGTATTTTAACTCTTTCCATGCACCATATCTACCACCAGTCTTTGTCAAACTTTGTGGTAGTCATTTTTTTGCATTTGTTTTGTCACACACATTTTACTTCAGGTATGAATTAAAAAGTTCTCGTATATGTCACTATCGCAAAACACCCCAATATGTGTTCAGCAACATCTCCTGAGCGCGGTGATACCCCACATGAATGATATTGCCTGGCTGTTTGGGGGCAAAAGGGCCACATTTGGGGCATGCGCATTTTCACTATTGAACTTTGGCATTTGGGGATCCACTGCCCATGCCCTATTTGGTACATCTTTGAGCCGGGCCATTTCAGTATGCCCAATAAAGCCATATATTTTTGAAAACTAGACACCACAGGGTATTTTAAATGCTGGTATTTTAACTCTTTGCATGCACACATTTTACCACCAGAATTTTTTCTAAGTTTGCAGTAGTATTCTTTTGTGTGTATTTTTCCCCCACACACCTACTTTATGTATGAATTTACAGCTCCTGGTATATGCCGCTGTCACACGACACCCCAAAATGTGTTCAGCAACATCTCCTGAGTACAGTGATACCCCACATGCATGGGTTTGTCATTTTTGGGGGGAACTAAAAGGCCACATTTGGTACGTGTGCATTTTTCTAATTGGAAATTAGATGTGTGGCCATCCTTCCCCCGTGTTAATTGGGACATTGTTGAACCCGGCCAATTCAATTTACCCCATCAAATCATACATTTTTTAAAAGTAGACACCCCATGAGCATTTAATATGCCAGTATTTTAACTCTTTCCATGCGAGAATTGTTTTAAGCTAATGTGCTAATTTTAGGACTTGCTCACAAAAATATATATTTTTATATATATATTTTCATTTTTTTGCCTTTTTTAAAACATTTTTAACATTTTTTTTCAACTTGAAGGTTCCCCTGATAGTGACATCAGAGGGAAATTATTTTTACATTTTACTGGTTTCTTTACTATTTTTTTTCTAATTATTATTAATTTTATTTTATTTTTAATTTATTTTTTCTAATCACACTGTGATTAGAAAGCTGGGCTCCATTGACTTGCATGGTTGAATGCAGTACCTGTATTCAACCTGCAAGTGGAGCCAGAGTTCTCTAGAGAGCGAACCTTTTCATCTTTATTATTTTTTTTCCCGGGCCGCCGGGATCACCGGCAGCTGCGGCTGTGACCGCTCTCCGGAGTGGTCACAGTCCATCAAGAGGTAAGTGTTTGGTGTCGCTGGATGCCTCCTGATCGAGGCATTCCAGCGACACCATTTAAGTTTAGGAGGTGATCGTTGATCACCTCCTAAACGCTTTTAAAACGGGCGTCCGCCGCCATACATTGTATGGCGGATGTTGACGCCCCGGGGAGGGGCCAGACATGGCCCCTTATTCCGATCATGGCGTTGCTGAATGCCTCGAGGTCGAGGCATTACAGCAACGCCGTTTGGGTAAAAAAATCGATCACGGATCAATGTTTTGTTGTTTTTTTTAGCCGTTTTAACAAATGACGGTCATTTGTCGTTAACGACATGTTTTTCCGTGACGTGCCCGGACCGGCAATTGTCATCAAGAGGTTAAAGCAGCAAAAATGAGCAACTTTGACAAGGGCCATATTGTGATGGCTAGACGACTGGGGGAGGAAGGCTGGCCCATGTGGTCAAATCCAACAGACGAGCTATTGTAGCTCAAATCAGGGTGCCCATGCTGACCACAGCCAAAAGCGCCTACAATGGGCATATGAGCATAAGAACTGGACCATGGAGCAATGGAAGAAGGTGGCCTGGCCTGATGAATTATGTTTTCTTTTACATCACTTGGATGGGTGGGTGTGTGCATAGCTTACCTGGAGAACACATGGCACCAGGACTTAAAGGATCTGCTGCTAATGTATTTGTGCAAGATACCACAGCACACCTTCAGAGGTCTTATGAAGTCAATGCCTCCATGGGTCAGGGCTGTTTTGACAGCAAAAGAGGGGATCTACACAATATTAGGCAGGTGGTCATATGTTATGGCTGATTAGTGTGTGTGTATGTATGTATGTATATATATATATATATATATAACCACATAGATGTCCTCAGGACTGTAGCATAGATCATGGCAACACCCATTAGCTGTTCTTTCCAATTTAAAATCCAACACCTGAAAGCACATCCATATCATGCTAGTAAACAGTGGTGGTACAGATACCACTCATCTAGCAGAGCCCAAGCCTTCTTGATATTAGTGAATAGATGAGATGTTTTGCAAGTGTCAGCATGTAAGGGCATCCACATTCAGTCCATTGAGGACAGCATACCTGGAAACTTTTATGCTCTGGCTACCCGGAGCTCTCCTTGGGGGATGTGGCAATGACTACCGGCTTACGTCACAGGCAGTCCTACTGATACTCCCTGGACACCATCAAGAATTTTGAATTGTCATGTGAAGGGAGTAAATAGATATTGTTCAAAGGTTATTATTGTGAAACATAGGTATTAAATGGTTGTTCACAATGGTTTGCTATTTTTCTAATTTAAGTGTTCACCCCAAGCCCATTAAGTGATAGATTAATTTAATTCTGTCTGCACTATGAGTTCATGAGGCACTGTCAAAAGCCAATAAAAACCCCCATGCAAAAAGCAACAGTTACTTAATTTAATTACTTAAGATAAAAGTCATTGGTGAGGGTGTTTGCATGATTGTAAGTTTTCAACATGTTTTCTGTAATTTACCACTCTTACATCCTCAACTGGTTGGAATGCAAAACTGGTTAATGGTAAACTTGCCTGCTGTTCTTTAAGATGCAGTTGCATGTATACTTGATTGTATACCCAGTATACTTGACTGATACAACAGTGGCACTTATCTTTTGGTCGTTAATATAAAAATATGGGTGAAACTGCTGTATTTGAGGTGTGATACTGTGTAAGATATCTTGCATTGCTGTATATAAGGACCACGTTTGAGCCCCTCCGCGCTTAATAATGAAACATTTTTTTTTGTCAAAGTAATGTGAACTTATATGTGTTCTTTATCTTTACTGCAGTTTAAACCACACAAATAATTGTAAAAATTGTACTTTCTTATGACCATAGTGGTTATGTTTACCATAAGTATATATTTGGATTATTTTTGAGTAAAAAGGTAATACGATAATGTGTAACAGTACTGATAAAGAACACAGTACTGTTTAATATTATGCATGTGTGCTATGGCTTAATTGGATTTGGCTGGCCTTTCCTAACAAATGCTTTGCCTCCTTTTATTTGTTGCATCCTAGGAGCCTGACGCCACAGAAGTGAAGAATGCCAACATTACTGATCACCTTGATGCCACAACGGTATCTTACCCTCTTGATCCCTTTTCATATACTTTATCTGTATTTTTTTGATCCACCCACCTACATTGGAGTACTTTGGCATAGTGGTGTGCTTAGCACAATATGGCCATATGATCTGACTAAATCTCCAATTTTGCTATCTTGGAAAGCTTTTTTAAGTAGCCTTAATAAAAACTATAGTTATGAGCGTTTATAACCTATTTGATGTGAGTGCACTGATCTATTGGACTGCATATATTCAGTATGTGTATATGTACTATTATAATACTAAATGTATGCCATATAGTGAGACCAAATCCCCAATATATATTAGATCATTGTTTTCTAAATTATATTCTCTGGGTATGTAAAGTCTGTTCAGGTTTTGCACCTATGTAAATTGCAATACAGAACTAGAACTGGAAAAGCTACGTTCATTACCTCAAAAAGGGATGGATGTCAAAATGCAAGGCATCTTGCACCATGAGAGGGATTAACCTAACTGATGTCCAGGGTACCTATGAGATCCAAACCTTTCACGTATATATCTTTAACAGTGCAGGTTCAGTCAAAGTAAATGGGAGTATATATGTACTATTTGTACAATATATATGTATAGATAGATATAGATATGAACCGCTTATTTTTCACATCTTTGAGATCCAATACATATAATAGATGTATAAGGAAGACAGCTTTTCCGCTTATATTACCTGCCAATTTACCTCTTTGCAGCATTTGCTGTATGTGGTTTGTCTGTGGTTTGATTACAAGTGGAAACAATGGTTATTTTTTATATCATAACCACATAAGTTTATTCATACCCATCAGCACATCTTCTTATGTTGTTTTCCCCGTTATTTACTAAGGAAGTAAAATCTCTTTACGTGTATGGCCTATAGGAAATTGTCAAAAACATATGGAACCTGTGGAATTGTGTTACTGGTGATCCAGGATATCACACTGAATTAAACAACTCTATAATTCAGAAAGTAAACCAAGCCAAGACTTTTTTTAGTACTTTATTATTATCATTCTTACTCTACAATGTTGTATAATTTTAATACTGACTGTAGAGATGGTGAGGTGTTTGGAATTTGACATTTCAAGTCTGAATAAATTTGCCTCCATACCTTTATATGAAAAATTCAACACTTTCCTCAAAAAAGACATTTCTTTGTCAACGTCAATTAATCCCATATTTCAAGAATGCATGCCCTATATTGAGTTATTTTTAAATAAAACTCAATATTTGAGAAGTGATTTTGCTCATTTATGGCAAAAAATCCAACATTTCTTTGAATCATAAATATTAATATAGGTCAGGAGCTTATTTTTGCTTACTAAAGGGGACAGCTACCTGAATGTTACAAATCACAATTTGCAAAAATTATGTTTTATTATCTGTGATTTTGCACTATACAATTGTCACTATTAGCAACCAATAAAACACACATGTGCAAAACATATTGTGAGCTAGGATCATGTAACCACACAGTCTTAAGGTTTGAAATACCACATAAGGCTGAATTATTTTTAGAAATTGTAGTCATTTTATTAAAAGGTCTGTAAACAAACATAAATAAAACAAACAAAAAGAAAAACCTTGCTCTCTGAGCACTTACTGACAAACAGCAACTAACTCTCATTGGACGGCTTACCCGCTACCAACAAAAAAACATTTACCACAGACCTTTTCGTTTAGGAACCATTCAGTAGATTCTTTAGGCAAAAAATACAGTCTCACTCACTGCTTGTGTGTTTCTCAGATGAATAACTTACAGGGATCTTTTTTGTAGCAGCCCCCTGCTGCTCATTGCTAACAGGTGAGTAACTATCTGAGAGAACCAGAACTCCTGGACTGGCTTCATCACCTGCTGCAAGTAAACTGTGGAGTGGAGCACTGGCCCTCCCTTCTCTCCAAATGCTCCACCCCAGGGACCCAAACATAACTACAGCATTACCATTATTTTGTCGGTAACAAAACATTCTCCCTGGGGTTATCAAATACATTGCACTGCAGTATTTTGTGAGAAATTTATGTTATCCACCACCATGCCCTGTTCCCTGTCACAATATATACCGTATATATATAAATATTATGTACACCACAGTTCTAACACTTGTGGATTGTTGACTGATGCCAGAGAATTCCAAAAAATAGTGCTTTTGCACTACTACACATGAAGTAATTTAGAAGAAACACAGCCATACTTGTGGAGTAAACTCAGGTTGTACACAGTTATGCTGGACCAATTTTGAATGCTTTGAGATCGTCTCTGGGTTAATTTAATCGAAAAATGTGTGCATTACTTTCTAAGCCTGGGACAGCATGAGACATTTGATGGTGCTCTGTGAAAAGTGAATATGTAGGAAATTCTAACTCTAACTTGTCCTGAGTTCTACCAAATTAAACTATGCATGTATTAGTTTGTATACAGACCGGAGTTTTGACAGCAGAAGCACAACTATAGTATCTCAGTGAGAAGTGATATACCGTATTGGCTCGAATATAGGCCGCACTTTTAAAGACTTAAAGTGGGGGGGCGGCCTATATTCGGTGTCTAGTGCCCGCCGGGCAGGCAGCGGGGTTAGGATACAGATCCCCCGTAGCGGTGCAGGGGACCTGCATCCTACTCTCCAATACGCTCAGACAGCCTCCCCTGCCAGCACTTTCCACAGGGGGAGTGCCGGCACGGGAGGTTGTCTAAGCGCATCGTGCGGACGGTCACCGGCTGCAGAGGTTGTTTACCCGCATCGCCGCAGCCGGTGACCGTCCGCACGATGCGTTTTACCTCTGCCCCCAAGACTTACCAGAGCAGACTCCCGGGTGTCTTGCGGGGCCGGCGGGGGACATCTACGCAATACGCGTATACAACTTCCGGTGCCGGCACATCAGCTGAGTGCTGGCACCGGAAGTTGTATACGCGTATTGCGTAGATGTCCCCCGCCGGCCCAACAAGACACCCGGGAGTCTGCTCTGGTAAGTCGGGGGGGGCAGTGGCAGCATATCTCGGGGGGGAGGAGGACAGTGGCAGCATATCTCGGGGGGGGGGAGTGGCAGAATATCTCGGGGGGGGGGAGACAGAGTGGCAGCATGTTTTTTTGGTGCTTTTTTAAAGAAAAAAACTTTTTCTTTAAAAAAGCACCAAACTTTTAGGGTGCGGCCTATATACGGGGGCGGCCTATATCCGAGCCAATACGGTATTCTGACCAAGGACACCTTGAATATCTGTAAACTACTTTGTATGCTGTTGTAAAAAATGTCAAGAAACTTACATGAAAAATCTAATATTTTTTAATCTCCAAAGGGTGTCTGTGCATCTGATACAAAACCAGCTACATTAAAAGGTGGACGGCAGTTTGGTCTGTCAAAGAACAGTCATATGGTATTTGCCTTTGATGATACCAAAGTAAAGAACACGTAAGTCATATTACATCACAGCTTTATACTGGAAACATCATGTGGAAGGGATTTAGTTACATTTACTATACTCAAAAACTTGTACCATCCAAGACAACGGCAGACACTGGATTTGAATGGTCACTCTTATTTTATCTAATATTTAGTATGGAATATTTAGATATGTTCACACTTTAACTCTGCTTTATTGGCAGTATCAGGTAAGCGTTATCAGGTAAGCAGACAAAAACAGTATTTGTAAATATTGTCATATGAAAAGATCACCTTTTCACAAACACTGCTTTTGTCTTAAGGACCCTTCTTACCTGATGCTGATAATAAAGCAGAGTTAAAGTGTTCGCATTTGAGAGTTCTAAAAGATTTTTGAAAATGACTCCCTTGAACACCCAACTCTAATACTAGAGTTGGGTGTTCAAGGGAGTCATTTTCAAAATGTGTTTGTCCTGTTTATTTAGCTCATCTTTTTATCTGGGAATTTGTGGAGGTGAGTAGTAATCATTTATGGGATGGGTGGTGGTTTAGAGGTCACAGTGTTGGGTATCTCTCTCTCTCCCCCTCTCTCTCTCTCACTCACTGGCCACTTTATTAGGTACACCAGTTCTTGTTAATAGCTAATCAGCCAATCACATGGCAGCAACTCAATGCATTTAGGCATGTAGATGTGGTCAAGACAACTTGCTGAAGTCCAAACCAGGCATCAGAATGTGGAAGAAAGGGGATATAAGTGACTTTAAATGTGGCATAGTTGTTGGTGCCAGATGGGCTGGTCTGAGTATTTCATAAACTGCTGATCTACTGGAATTTTCACGCACAACCATCTCTAGGGTTTACAGAGAATGGTTTGAAAAAGAGAAAATATCCAGTGAGTGGCAGTTGTGTGGATGAAACTGCCTTGTTGATGTCAGAGGTCACAGGAGAATGGGCAGACTGGTTCGAGATGACAGAAAGGCAACAGGAACTCATATAACCACTCGTTACAACCAAGGTATGCAGAATACCATATCTGAACACACAACACATCGAACCTTGAAGCAGATGCGCTACAGCAGCAGAAGACCACACGGGTGCCACTCTTGTCAGCTAAGAACAGGAAACTGAGGCTACAATTTGCCCAGGCTCACCAAAATTGGACAATGGAAGTCTGGAAGAACATTGCCTTGTCTGATCAGTCTCGATTCCAGCTGTGCCATTCAGATGGCAGGGTCAGACTTTGGCGTAAACAACATGAAAGCATGAATCCATCATGACTTGTATCAACAGTTCAGGCTGGTGGTGGTGTAATGGTGTGGGAGACATGTTCCTGGCACACTCAGGGCCCCATAGTACCTATTGAACATCTTTAAATGCGACAGCCTACCTGACCATGTCCATCCGTTTATGGCCACACTGTACCTATCTTCTGATGGCTACTTCCAGCAGGATAATGCACCGTGTCACAAACCTCATAGCATCTCAAACTGGTTTGTTAAACATGACAATGAGTTTACTGTACTCCAATGGCCTCCACAGTCACCAGATCTCAATCCAATACAGCACATTTGGGATGTGGTGGAACAGGAGATTAGCATCATGGATGTGCAGTCGACAAATCTGCAGCAACTCCGTGATGCCATCATGTCCATATGGACCAAAATTTCTGTGGAATGGTTCCAGCACCTTTTAGAAACTATGCCACAAAGAATGAAGGCAGTTCTGAATGCAAAAGGGGGTCCAACCTGGTACTAGCAAGGAGTACCTAATGAAGTGGTCAGTGTGTGTATATAGACAGCATATGTAAAATAATACCTTTTTATTGGACAAAAATTACATTTTAAGGATGAACTTTCAAGAGTATTGACCCCCCCTTTATTAAGTCAAAAACTATATTATGAGGATAGTGGGTGGGATAGTGAGTAGAAGTGGGAATTAGGGGTTGTTGGGATTTCAATGTGAATAACGTAATGTGGAACTGGAGGGGTTTAGAGGTATTATGGTAGGTAGTCTTTATAAATAAAAATATTGTGAAGCCTTATTTCTTTTAACAGCTACCATGCTCTTACTTATTTGCAGTCTTTCAATTGAATTTGAACTCCGTACAGAAGCAATGTCTGGCCTAATTGTATACATGGCTCGAATAAACCATGCTGATTTTGCAACCATTCAAATAAAAGAGGGGATGGTTCACTTTAGATATGACCTTGGAAGTGGAGACACAAGTACAATGATCCCTCTTAAAATTAATGATGGGGAATGGCACAAGGTATGTGATGAAATACCGTTTTCAGTAACATGTTATTGTGACCTGGTTCATGATTACATCTGTGTGTCTGTATGTTTTTCAGATATGTTAGAAGCAGTGTTCCCTCTAAGCCGTGCGCTTGTGCGCGCACACATAGCTTTGAGAGGGAGCGCACACGAACAAAAATTGTGCGCACAACCAGTAGCGTACCGAAGGGGGGGCAATCCGCTACCGGTTGTGTGCACAGCACCTCTCCAGAGACGGACAGTAATGTCCGCCGCTAGTGGAGCAAGCTCGGTTGGGGAGATCAAGGATCTCCCTCCAACCGGCTTAAAATCAATCAAGGGAGCGGGAGGTCTGTTAATACAGACCTCCGATCCTGCTCCCTTGCGATGCGCGCGGCAACTGATGCCGTGCATCGGGATTTGATGTCAGATCCCGGCGCACAGCACTGAAGCCACGCCCACCAGGGCCGGCCTTAGGGGTGTGCGACCGCCCGGGACTTTTTGTTTGTTTTTTTTAAACTTTATTTAACATCATTCATGTTAAATAAAGTTTTAAAAAAACCGATGCTTTAATCTAGGTCCTGGGCAGGGGCGCTGAGCGGTTGCTCGTGAAGCTCTCAGCAACCGCTCAGCGCCCCTTACTCTCCGTGACTCCGGCAACAAGGTAAGGTGTAGTTTGAAGGGGCAGAGGGGGGGGTGTAGTTTGAAGGGGCAGAGGGGGGGGTGTAGTTTGAAGGGGCAGAGGGGAGGGGTAGTTTGAGGGGGGGTTAGTTTGAAGGGGCAGAGAGGGGGGGTAGTGGGGGGGGCGCCAGAGGAGTAGTCCGCACAGGGCGCCACAACGCCTAAGGCCAGCTCTGACGCCCACCGTCTTTACTGCACCGGAAGGAGAGGACATAGAAGAGGAAGAAGGAAGAGGAGGTGACAGAGACAGAGAAAAGGTAGGAAAACATTCTGTGAGAGTGAATTAGTAAGTGTGTGAGAGTGATGGGTGTTATGCTGTAGTGTGTGTGTGTGATAGCATGGATGTGTAAGTGTGTGGGGGGGTAGCATGGCATAGGGAGGCTGTAATCATATTCCTATCATGCTCAGGTTCCAGCATGTACTGGATGCCTGGGCATGATAGGAGTGAGATTGCTGGTAGCAATTATATATTTTTTTATTCAATTTTGGTGTGTTAACCACACCTTTATTAAAAGTAAGTAACACACCAAAATTGGACAGAAAAATTCGAAAACAATATTAATTTATATATATATTATATATATATATATATATGATTGCTAATATATATATAAATTAATATTGTTATCGAATTTTTCTGTCCAATTTTGGTGTGTTACTTTTAATAAAGGTGTGGTTAACACACCAAAATTGAATATAAAAATATATAATTGCTACCAGCAATCTCACTCCTATCATGCCCAAGCAACCAGTGTGATTGCTGTTAATTATATATATATATATAATATAGATAGATACTAGGCCAGACACTAAAGTGGTAGGCCTACACCACATCAATGTTTGGCTTAGTATATAGTGATTGGGGTTATGCTGCATTATTGTCAATGTCTGTCTTGTACCACGGTCAATGTGTGCCTCTCTATATAGTGATAGATGTTCTGCTGTACCACTGTCAGTGTTTGCCTCAGTATATAATGATAGCAGTTATGCTGCAACACCGTCAATGTCTGCCTCAGTATATAGTGATAGGTGTTATGTTGTACCACCGTCAATGTCTGCCTTAGTAAATAATGATAACAGTTATGCTGTACTCCTGTCAATGTTTGCCTAACTATAGAAGCTATGCAGTTTTAAAGTGTGTGTGTGGGTCCCACGTACAGGATCCACCCCAGGTGCCAAATACTCTAGGTACGCCCCTGCGCACAACAGTTTTTCCCAATTTTTTTTTTATCCTTTATGCGGCCTGGAGCCTCCGCTCGTGATTCGCTCATAATTTACTTATGCAGTGAGAATTTCACCTTTAAAAAACATTACAGTAAGTAATACTGTTGTGTAACTAATACTACATTATCACAATAAAATGTAGTGTTATTAACCATGAGCGAGCTGTACCAAAAATATAGAATAACAATTTAAATGTAACGTTTGCAGAAGCATATTGTGCGCACAAAATTTTGGCTCTGGGAAAAATTTTGCACAAGAGAAATTTTCTGCGCACACCACCTAAGAAAAATTAGAGGGAACATTGGTTAGAAGAAGACCTTTTAGAAGACATTTCAAATAATTGATTTAATAAATACATGTTTACTTGTTTTGCTTCATCAAAAATACATTACAAATGTCAATATTTGTGCAAGTATATATATATATATATATATATATATATATATATATATATATATATATATATATATATATATATATATATATATATATATATAGTATTTGATGGTTAAAAATGCTATTATGATTTGTATGGAGTACATAGGAATATGCTTGATACTACAAAGAAGATATGTTTTTTCTATACATGAAACTTCACTAACCACGATTCTAAAACCTATTTTCCTTAAAGATAAATATATTCAGGACGAAACAGAAAGGATTCCTGTATGTTGATAGCTTTTCAAACAGCACTAATAGTCCAAAGAAAGCAGACATCCTGGACGTGGTCGGAATGCTGTATGTTGGAGGACTGCCTATTAATTATACCACCAAGAGAATAGGACCGGTAAAGCAAAAAAAAAAATCTGCTGTAATAATTTCCTGTATGTTGTGATGTTTGTGCAGTAGGTCAGATTTCTCATTTCAGAGTCATTTTATTGAACTCATATTTTCTCAATTGCACTTTCCTATAAAGTGCTCCAGGTGTCTTTAGACAGCGCTTAGTGAAAGGCATTAAAATGACTACCCAATGGCCAACAAAGTAATTAGGTAATAACAATACTATGTAAAACACTTTGGCACATATCACACAAACACAAGTTTGACGAAAGGACAAAACTGCTTTTTCCTCATTTAATCAATATGTAAATTTGTCCTTAACGTCAGCAATTCCCTGCGTACAGCTCCAGTACAAAAATACTTGAAAAGGGCAGAGATTTTTTTTTTAATCTGGTAATTTTTGCCTTTCTGTTTGTAGGTACCAGGCCCACTATAAATGATGCAAGTTGTATATCAGTGTAACCTGGTAAAACAGAGAGAAATATACATAATATATAAATAATTAAAAATAATTTGAAAAATGCTGGTAAGACAGTTTTGAAAATCCTGCCAAATGAACTGAACAGGATTCTCCCACTTAAAGCTTTCAAAGTTATCACAAATTAATGTTACTTTCTTTACTTAAAGTGTGGGCTTATACGCACTTTAAAGTCTGGCCAAGCCAAAAACAATGGACTTTTATTAGGGTCAATATTAGTTTGCCAATGCCACCAACAAGATAACTATGAGCGGTGTATACATTATACACAGGGCACATGCTTGATATTGCTGGATGATGGTGATATTATGATTCACTTTCCTTATACTTTGAAAATAACAAAATAAGCAGGATTTAAAACTTAATACTAGCACAAATATTAGCTATATAAGAAAAGTAATATTATAAAAGAAAAAGAATGTTAAGTAACATGCAATTTACTGTTCCCAGGTTTTACACAGTATTGGTGGTTGCATCCGCAATTTTAGAATGTTGGAAGGCACTACTGATCTGGAAAACCCAACTTCTAGTTATAATGTTGGCTCATGCTTTGCCAATCCACAAAAAGGCACCTATTTCGATGGATCTGGGTTTGCAAAGACAGGTGACTTTTTCTGTCTACATAAAAATGGACTTCTAAAAAGATAGTATTTGTGCACATTGTGAGGAAAGATTTATTTAAAATCAGTAGCTTTGTTATGCATATTGTTGAAAAACATGATATAACATTTATTATAGCAGCCACAATGGGACTTTTGGAAGTCATTGTACCTAATTAGAAGCCCCTTCTCTGTATTAGCTTTGCATCTTCCAGTTTTTACCATACCCCATATTGTTTTTGCAAGGTTTTACATATACTTTCTATCCCCTACCCACAGAGAATATAGCTCAAGCCCGCACCTTAGTTTTTTGTGACATCTCTAATGTATAAAAAAAAAAAGAAAAATCTTAGAAAAAACAGTTATCCTACTTAAATCAGACCAGATGCAGTCCTTTGTTGTGTTAACATTACGCCTCTTTAATTTTGCATTTCAGTTGGAGCATATAAAGTTGGCACAGATCTATCAATAGAACTGGAATTCCGCACAACGCGAAGCAATGGTGTTATGATTGGAATCAGTAGCCAAAAGATGGACGGGCTGGGCATTGAACTGGCTGATGGAAAAGTGAGCAAAATGCAAAAGACAATTAAAAACAGTAAACATAAACATGCATGTGTTTGTGTGTATGTGTAATGGTATGATGCATAACTATGAAATAAACACAGTTCTTAAAATTAGCTGGAAAAAGTTCCTCGTTTGCACACATTGTAATTAAGGGTATGAATTGATGTGTTTATGACAGGTAATGAATGTGAATTATCTATACAATCTCTCCATCTTAAATTATGTCTTCCAGCATTATGACAGGTAAAAGCACAGCTGAAAATATTACAATACTTAAACTAGGCACAATTCATGCTGCTTTGCTAAAAGTACACTTTTCATTAGAAACATATTCCCTAGTACTGCTTTCAGGTTTTGTTCCAATCATATATTTTCAATTAATACTTTAAGCCATGCAGCCCCGTGCCACAAAGAGAGTTATTATTAATGTGTTTTAGATCAATTTACTGCTAACTTACTTAATGCATGACTATGTTGCAGCAAAAAGAAGTATATGGGCTAGTCAAGCAGTGGTATGGCATGAGCCATGGCCAGTGGCGACTCTAGAAAATATATAGGGGGGCACACAAGATACCACAGTCAAACTGGGGGGTCATTAATAATTTCCACCATTAAATCATACCACTGAAAAAACATATATAATGTGCTATGGGATTATACTTTTGTTATTGGACAATACAATACTTGATCATTCAACATGGGAAGCCTTAAGCCACAATTTAGTACGAGTAATCCTTGAAATAAATACCTTAACTTTTCCACTACATGATTTCAGTGCCTAATATTAGACCCTGCTGCCGATATATATAAATATTAGATCCTGCTGCCCATATATAATAATATTAGCCCCAGTTGCTGATATATATATATTAATATTAGTCCCTGCTGCCGATATATATATAAATATATATAAATATTAGTCCCTGCTGCCGATAGCAGGTATAGATCAACACATTAACACACAAACCCAGCTTTGCATGTATAGATCAACTGAAATTCACTTGTGATCTCAACACTGAAGGTATATATCAAATAAACAGAATCAGACATACAAATCCTGTATTTGCAGGTATACAATAAATAATGTATGGAAACATAGCAAAGCAGATATGGGCCTACAGAATAACACACTAACCCAGCTTTGCAGGCAATTGGAATTCACATAAAAACTTGGCATTAAGGGTATATTTAAAACCCCCTAAATTACAGGCATAGATCACAGGTTGCACACCCCAAAGTCAGCCCTGGCGTCCACACTGCCCACATAGAACCTGGCCGGCACCCAGATAACACACATAAGATTTGCCATCTTTGTCCCCAAATAACCCAGCACAAGTCAACTTTGTCCCCAAACAGCCTGGCCTGTGCCATCTTTGTCCCATATATACCCTGCCTGTGCCATCTTGGTCCCCAAGGCTCAAACATCCTGGTAGTGCCATCTTTGCCCTTCCACAATTATACATCTATGATACACACAAACACATTAACTCATGTTCTCCCTCATTCAGACAATTCATCCACATATTAACTCATGTTCTCCCTCATTCAGACAATTCATCCACACCTTAACTCATGCTCTCCCTCATTCAGACAATTCATCCACGTATTAACTCATGCTCTCTCTCATTCAGACAATTCATCCACACCTTAACTCATGTTCTCCCTCATTCAGACAATTGATCCACACATTAACTCATGTTCTCCCTCATTCAGACAATTCATCCACACATTAACTCATGCTCTCCCTCATTCAGACAATTCATCCATATATTAACTCATGCTCTCCCTCAGACAATCCATCCACATATTAACTCATGCTCTCCCTCATTCAGACAATTCATCCACATATTAACTCATGCTCTCCCTCATTCAAACAATGCATCTCACTCATTCACACTTCAATTCAATATTATTACTACCCTCTTTCTCACTATATACCCCCACTCCCTCCTTATCACTTTCTACCCCCACTCCCTCCCTTATCACTTTCTACCCCCACTCCCTCCCTTATCACTTTCTACCCCTTCTGCCTCCCTTATAACTTTTTAACCCCTCTCCCTATTCACGATCTACCCTCTCCCCTGTTGTAGTTCACTCACCTTTAAGTCCTGCGGCCGGAGAAAGAGGCTTCCGTCTTCCTGCTGTGCCACGGCGCGCGCTGCTTCACTGCTGGGTGCCGGATATGACGTCATATACCGGCGCTCAGCGTGAAACACGGGCCCCCCTGTAGCGACACCACTGGCCATGGCTGACTTATACCACTGACCAACTTGTTGAGCCTAAAGAAGGGGCAAGCTTGGGTCATAGCCAGATATACAGGTTATTGTGAGTGTCCTTTACATTTCTCTCTCTCTTCCAACTTTAGGTGCTGATATATGTATATATATCAGCACCTAAAGTTGGAAGAGAGAGAGAAATGTGCACTAGATGTGACAGTATGCCCTAAACAAGCTGTTTCTAAGTGAATCAAGTACAATTTGCATCGCTGATCCTTGAGAGAAATAAATGTTCCTGTCTCTTTTAATGCTAACATTTATATTTTCTGGTCCCATTACACCAAGTGATATTACTGCTCAAGACAATACCGTATTTGCTCGATTATAAGACGACCCTGATTATAAGACGACCCCCCAAAATCTGAATATTAACTTAGGAAAAAAAGAAAAAGCCTGAATATAAGACGACCCTAAAGGAAAAAAGTTTTACCAGTAAATGTTAATTCATGTAAACTATTTTTTTTAATAAAAGCTATGATTGAGAAAAATATTTTTTTTGTTTTTATTTCTTGTATTTTCCAACCTGTCCCCCAGTTACGCACATCTGCCCCCAGGCTTGCCACTCCAATATGGCACTGTGGCCCATGATATGCCTTTTAACCCTCTATATGCCACTGTGCCCCATGGTATGCCTTTTGACCCCCTATGTGCCACTCTGCCTCCAGAAATGCCTTATACCCCTATATGCCACTCTGCCTCCTGAAATGCCTTATACCCCTATATCCCATTCTGGCATTTAGGGGGTTAAAATGCATATTATGGGGCAGAGTGGCATATAGGGAGGTATAAGGCATTTCAGGAGGCAGAGTGGCATTAAGGGAGTTAAAAGGCATTGTATAGAGCACTCTGCCTCCAGAAATGCCTTATACCCCTATATGCCACTCTGGCATTTAGGGGGTTAAAATGCATATTATGGGGCAGAGTGGCATATAGGTGTATAAGGCATTTCAGGAGGCAGAGTGCTCTATTAAATGCCCCCTTAACGCCACTCCAGAAATGCCCTATGCCCCCATTTAACACACACACACACACACACACACACACACACCCTATACCCCCATTTAACTAACACACACACACACACACTCTCCCCTCCCCTCCCCTCTCAGCCCTCTCTTACCGGTGCTTCCAGCCGGGGCAGCGGGTTGACGTCGCCTTCTGCTGCAGCCGGAAGGAGGTGGAGTTGGCAGCGGGGGTTTGTCTGCGTCCGTCGCGTATACTTTCCCCGGCTGTCAGAGATCAGAGTTCCCCGCACCGGTGCGGGGAACTCTGATCTCTGACAGTCGGGGAAGGTTTGCGCGACGGACGCAGACAACCCCCGCTGCTAGCCACACCTCCTTCCGGCTGCAGCGGACGTTGTCTACGCGGATCGCGTAGACGTCAACCCGCTGCCCCGGCAATACAGCAGGAAGCACCGGTAAGTGTGTGTATGATGGGGGGGGGGGGTGAGACAGGAGGATCCAGGTCCCCTGCAGCGGTGCGGGGGATCTGGATCTTAGTCTCCTAATCAGACTCTATTTGAGGTCTGATTAGAAGACGACCCCGATTAGAAGACGAGGGGTATTTTTCAGAGCATTTGCTCTGAAAAAAACCTCGTCTTATAATCGAGCAAATACGGTATATTTTATCATAGCGAGCTTAACTAAACACAACTTTACGTGCAGCTAATTTGAGTGGATTTCCACAATATTTAACAGATGTGATCTAATCCTGATTGTGATCTTGAATGTAAACTTTTTTTTTTACTTAATTTATTTTCCCATAGCTACTCTTCCATGTAGATAATGGAGCTGGTCTTTTCACTGCTACTTATGAGCCAGAGGCTCGCGGCAGCTTGTGTGATGGACGGTGGCATAAAGTAGTGGCAAATAAAATTAAACACCGTCTAGAGATGGTTGTGGATGGCAACAAAGTTGAATCGACAAGCTCAAATTCTGCGTCCACATCTGCAGATACTAATGATCCGGTTTACGTGGGAGGCTATCCTGGTGAGTACGCTGTAGCTGGCGGCAGATAAAAACGGCAGTTATCAACTGCATAACTTTTTATTGATGACTTGATGCTTGTAATGGAATTCTTTAATGGACTTCTATTTCTGCCATTCAGCTGGAAAGACAAGGCTAATGATGAATTAAGTACAAATGAAGTTGGAAGAAAGTATATCCAAGCATAGCAGAAATTATACAATATAATGTTTTTACAAAACTATGCATTTTGCACAGTGGGATTTGTTTATAAGCAACCGTGGATAAACATCATTATAGATAATTTAGTAATTTCACTAAATCGTATGCTTTGTTCAAATTCACATCTTTATGCATAAACTTGTATAGAACTGTCAAATATGTATGTTTATATAGTAAGCAAGTTATTTCATTGTATATTGCTAGGTTTCCTGTATAGTGTGGCTCATTTTGAATTGAAACATTTCACCTAATTTACGTATCCTTTTAAAGGACTGACCTCATCTGTTTCTCTGGTGAAATGGTCAAAGATGACACTGCATAATTCAATTTGTCAGATTATCTAATCAATTTAACTATAGAATCTTTCTGTTGAAGTTAGCATTGGCTTAAGCCCTAGATCCCGTACAAACATAGAAAACCCCCGTCTGCAGCTCAGTTTAATGCCTATACCACAAAAATGTTAACATGTTGAGAAGAGATACTTCTAATGATTTTGTTTTGTTTCAGAGGGACTCAAGCAGTTTGGCCTGACCACAAATGTAAGCTTTAAAGGTTGTATTAAAGACCTTAAACTCGCCAAAGGATCATCCAAACCTCTGGAAATCAATTTCAGCAAAGCCCTAGAGATAAAAGGAGTGCAGCCACTAACGTGTCCAGAAAACTGACATGTTTGTCAGTAACTCAGTCAATTGTATTTTTAACATATTTTGACAGGCACACACAGTAACTCTTTACTGCGCAAACATAGAAATTTACATAAAAAAATAAGACGTTGCTATATCCTATGTGTTATTGTCATATAGTTCCACACAATAATGTTTTCTCTATGTGTTAAATAAAATAAGCAATTATGCAAACTTTGATGTCTGGTTTTTACACATTCTTTTTGAGGCTGTAATATTTGTGGGTCTGTGCTGTGCATTGTGAGTGCATGCAAGTTCACTAAAAAAGCATATATTCCACATAAAAGACTACTCTACAAATTAACAGAAATAGGCTTAGGGGTAAATGTCTGTATTTGCATCGGAAATTAGCCAAAAGATAGAATGCAGAGAGTTGTCGTGAATGGATGTTTCTCAGAGTGTACACAGGAATTAAGGGGTCTGTCCTCGGTCCTCTTCTTTTTAATTTATTTATAAAATGATCTTCCAAGCTGAATTGAGAGCCATGTCACAGTTTTTGCTGATGACACAAAATTAGGCAGGGTAATTCAGACTAATCTTGATGTTTCTTCTTTGCAGGAAAATTTAGTTGGGGACTGGGCGTGCAAGTGGCAGATAAGGTTCAACATAGATAAATGCAAAGTTATGCATTATGGTAAAAATAGTAAAAATGCAACCCATTCTTTAAATGGAATATCCTTGGGAAAAAAATACCATTGAGAAGGATTTAGGAATAATGGTAGATAACAGACTTGACAACAGTGTGCAATGCCAGCAAGCAGCTGCAAGGGCCAATAAGGTTTTGGCATGCATAAAAAGAGGTATTGATTCAAGGGAGGAGGATATTATCTTGCCTCTTTACAGGTCAATGGTAAGACCTCACCTTGAATACGCTGTACAATTCTGGGCGCGGTAAAAAGGACATTATGGAACTAAAAAAGTGCAAAGGAGGGCTACAAAATTAATAAGGGGATTGGGATATACTAGTTATGAAGAGAGACTAAAAAAGTTAAAATGATATACGCTAGAAAAACGGCAACTCAGAGGGGATATGATAACATTATATAAATATATGCAGGGCCAATAAAAAGAGCTTGTCAGTGACCTTTTCATTAACAGAAATGTACAAAGAACAAGAGGTCACCCTCTGAGACTGGAAGAGCGGAGATTTCAAAGACGACAAAGGAAGGGATTTTTTACAGTGAGGACAATAAAGGCAAGTGGAATTCACTGCCAAGGGGGGTAGTGTTATCAAATAAATTAGATGCCTTCAAAAGGGGTCTGGATATTTTTTTAGAAAGGCATGACATACAGGGCTATAAATAGAATAACATTAATATTTTAGAGCTTCTTGATCCAAGGAGAAATCCGATTGCCTCTTGGAGTCAAGAAGGAATTGTTTTCCCCTGATGGCAGAATTCAAATTAGCTTAATTAGGGTTTTTTTGCCTTCTTTTGGATCAAGAATAGGAAGGTTAGGTAGAAGGGTTGAACTTGAAGGACTTAGGTCTTTTTTCAACCTTATGAACTATGTAACTATGTAAATCCATGAGTTGGACAAAAGTCAAACTAAAGCCAATTTGCACAATCATAAAAAAAGGAATACACTCAACTTTAGGAGAGTCCAGTTGATGTAAGTTTTGCTGAGATTTCCGGCGCTCAGCATTACAAGCCGGCACCGAGACCGAACAGGGAGACTCGCCGCAGGACTGCTGAAAGGTAAGTACAAGGGGGGGGCGGCAGGGACGGAGGGAGAGGAAGGGTAGATAAGTGGGGGGGCGGCAGGGACGGAGGGAGAGGAAGGGTAGATAAGGGGGGGGGCGGCATTTTAAAATTCGCCCCAGGCGGCATTTTGCCTTGGGCCGGCCCTGGGTACAGCATAACTGTTATCATTATATACTTAGGGATTACGCTGTACCACTGTCAATGTGTGCCTATACATTGAGCCAGACACTGACAATACTGCAGTACAACCCCTATCACTATATACTAAGCCAAACATTGATGTGGTGTAGGTCTACCACTTCAGTGACTGGCTTAGTATATAGTAGGGATGCACCGAAATTAAAATTCTGGACCTAAACTGAAAATTCAGCATTCATTTGGCCAAAACCGAAAAAAAAAACGTTTAAAATACTTTATTAAAAGTAACACACCAAAATTAGACAAAAAAAAAATCAATAACAATATTAATATATATATATATATACACATATATATATATACACATATATACACTAGGGCTGCAACTAACGATTATTTTCATAATCGATTAGTTGGCCGATTATTTTTTCGATTAATCGGATAAAAAAAAATGAATGTAAATTTTTCATTTATTTAAAATAATGTAATAAACAAATTATATTAAATACAAACAGCATAATAAAAAAACTTTGATAAAATGCATTTCTTGCCTTTATTTCGCAACCAGCCCCCCCCCCCCAATTTATGCACGTTTGAGCCCAGGTTTGCCACGCTGCCCCCCACATATGCCACTCCACGCTGCCCCCCACATATGCCACTCCACGCTGCCTCCCACATATGCCACTCCACTCTACCCCCACATATGCCAATGTGCCTGATACACCTTATACCCCGATACACCACTCCATCCTCTCTAGACATGCCACACTGCCTCCCAGACATGCCACACTGCCCTCCCCACATATGCCACTCCACTCTACCCCCAGATAAGCCACTCCACTCTACCCCCAGATATGCCCCCCATGCCCCCTGGCCCAGCCCGCCCCTGGGCCTGCCCCTAATCACAGATTGCCTCCGATAAGTGTATGGGAAGTGTATAAAATTAGCTGGGTGTATAAAAATATTGAGATATCATGGTATTGTTTTTTCACCTTCAGCATGAAATACAGTGATGTATAAAGCCATGTAGTTTAGAATTAACAAAAAAATTGTTTTTATCTTTCTGTTCCAATAAACTTCCTTTATCTGTAGACCTTAAGGCTGTCGTTGTTGTCAGTCCTGTGATATTTTGTGTGAGTTTCTCTGCACTTTCTCTTCACAACAGCTGATTTTGTATGGCATTGCTACTGCATAAGGTCGGTTCCATAGAATTTTATTAGTCGAAATGTCTGGCTGGGTGAGTAGCAATGAGCTTATCTACACGACTGGGCGAAGACAACAGAGTTAGAGTAAATACGACTAACACGCAGCTGCCTGAAGACATAGAAAACTAGAACCGTTTAAGAGAAGAAAAATGCACAACATAATCTGATACTAGTAATTAAAAAATGGTGAGCATTCCCCCTTTACCCTTTTGTGACTAGGAGGGTAACCACCCCTAGTGACTGAAGCTTTTTATCCCCTTGGGTGCCACTAAATTTATATATAATTCAAGAACAGCTAGGCCTTTCTATAGTCTGTATGAATAATTTGTCAACTGGAAAAAGCAAAAACTATATTTTTGCAATTTCACTTAGGATTTCATCTGCAGGTTAGGTGCCACTGATGCCAAAAATCTGATTTATGCTCAACAAATGCATAGATTTTAAAAATTCTATAACTGAGCACAATTGAGGAATCATCAATTTTATGGGCCCCGGATATCCAATACCTTAACCCCTAGACGCAAAATATTTGGGATAAAAAATTGGCCACAGATGGGGACGTGATGACGTGACGTATGGACGTTCGCGCGCTCCGGGTGTGAGTAGGGAGGTGGGGGGAGGAGGACGTCGGCTGCAGCACTAACAGCCTTCCCGCGTCCCTGAAGCTTTTGAAGTTTCTGACCTTCCTCCGGTATCGTTGATCGTTGATTCGGGATCACGAGCGGCTGTAGCGTGAGCTGCTATACTCGTCCGTTGAAGGCTTCTGAAATACGAAGCCTGAGCGGTCTGCGGCTTACGTATTGTGCCGGGAATCCCGGCTAAAACCGCCCGTAAATCACCGGCTTTGTTTAGCTTCCCTCAGGAATGTGAGGGAAATAAAATACCAGGAGGACAGAACAAGCTTTTTTTTTTTTTTTTTTTTTTTTTTTTTTTCCTTCTAACAGAAGACCAGACTTGATGTGATATCTTGTGGTGAGCTTTTTTCCTCTTATATTTTTTCTCTAACTTATTTCAACAACCTAATATAAATTAAAGTCTTCTGTATCCTTGGGAGGCCCTCACAGAACTTGTGGACGTGAGAGAACTTATCATTTGCAGTCTTATTTAAACTGCAGCCTACATATCGTACCATACACATATTTTTTTTTTTTTTTTTTTTTTTTTTTTTTGTGTGAAGGGTTTATAGCAAGAAAATGCCTCCAAAAAAGGACAAAGATAGAGAAAAAGAGAAATTGGAAAGGAGCAAACCAATGAATATTTTTTGCTCTCCTAAATCACTCCCACAGCCCATGGATCACAGAAAATCAATATCAGGAGAATTAAACGAGTCAGTGTCTGTAAGGAATATCGAGCCAGTACAGTCAGCTCTATCTATCTCTCCCTCTAAGGAGACACAGTTCACGACTCAGCAGGAGATCTCACAAGATTTTATCAGAGACCTGATGGAGGGATTCTATAAGAAAATCAAACAGGACTTAGTAGACAACCTCGCTCAGATTAGAACTGAGGTCTCTCAAACTGCTGAAGTCCTAGTAAAACATGATAAAATTATTACAAGCTTGCAAGATGATAATAAATCTTTACACAACACAAATGCTGTCCTTACAAGTAAAGTCAAAGATCTCGAAGCAAAAATCTCAGACCTGGAAGATAGATCCCGAAGAAAAAATATGAGATTAAGAGGAATTCCGGATGCAGTACAGAATCAGACCTTGGAACATTTTTTACAAACATTCTTTTTGACTTTTATTTCATCAGATGAACTGGGCCCTTACCCATTTGAACGATTTCACAGGTTGCGTAAACCTAGAACCCAAGACACTTCTTACTCAGCAGATGTTATTGTAAGGTTCTCTAGCTTTTATCTTAAAAATCGTATTATGCAGGAAATTAGAAAAGACAAACCAAGAATGGATCAATTCAAAGAAATCCAAGTATTTCAAGACCTCTCTCAAGCTACAAGAATGGCCAGGAAATCTTTTCAAGACCTTACACAAATCCTTAGGAAAAAATCAATTCGCTACAGATGGGGCTTTCCAACAGCATTAATTATTTATTATGAAGATAAAGAATATCAACTAAAGGACCAGTCCTCTCTCAGAGACAAGATGCTCCAATGGGGCTTAATAGAAAGATGAATATATTAATTTTTCTTTTTATTTTTTTCCTTTTTTTTTTTTTTTTTTTTTTTTTTCTTTTCTTCTTCTTATATATTCTCCCCCGTATAGGGGAGGTACACATAATTTTCATTACTTTACACTTGCAACACAAGATCGGGAAATTTGAACACGAATTTGCACTACATACACTTTTAACACATGTTTAATTTTAAATGTATTTACTCACCGTGGCCTTTTTTTTTTTTTTTTTTTTTTTTTTTTTATACTCTCCCACACAGGGGAGTGACACACAACTTCTACAAATTTACACTTGCACTTTCTTGTAATTTTATATCACATAAATCGTGAAATTTGAACATGATCTCGTATTACAATACACATATTCTTAAACACATGTTTAATTTCAAGGTATTTACCGATCATGGCACTTATCTTTTCTCCTTATTAAGCCTTCTTAATTGATTTTTACAATCTATACACTTCACAATTTAGATTTTTACCTCACTTTTTTGTAGAACAAATCTACTTTCTCTTTTTTTTTTTTTTTTTTTTTCCTCCTACTGCACTAGAGACAATGGGAACTGAGAGAGTCTATGTATATCTATTAAGTGCTGATTATTTCATGCGATTTTTGCTTACCTCAAATATAGCCACATCTGATGTTATGCTAAGAAAGGATGATTATATGCTATATCTTGAACCGTATTATACATGGATAATTTGAAATTGATTGCATTAACTACTTATTAAGTTTTGACCCGCTCAGATACAGCTTTTAGTTACATCCTGATAGGACAAGTGTGATTATATTTTTCCCTAAAAGCACTATAAGGTCTATGGACCTGTGTATACAGAACGTTATATTGTGGGGTGCGTTTATGATGCAATTTGATTATCAGGGGCCCAGTTTTGACTACATAGTGCGTTTCCTTTTTTTTTTTTTTTTTTTTTTTTTTTTTTTATTCCAAATACTGGCACAATGGTGGCCATGCTAAGCCGGGTCGATACGCTATATCCTGAATCTTTTTCTTATCAATATATGGTCATTTTTGACATTGATGTTATTATTTATTATTAAATTAAGTTTAGAATCTTCTAGACACAGCCTCATAGGCACATTTTGACAAGATAATTACGTTTATATTTTTTTCTTTAAAAGTGTTAATTAATTAACTATAAGGCGCATGGAGCTGTGTATATATTATGTTATATTGTATATAGTGAGGTGTGGTTATGATGCAACTTGATTACTGGCCTGGACTTGACTATATAGTGCGATTTCAGGTACTGAGTTTACTTCTTTTTATTTATTATTTTATTTGACCTTCTCTTATTCTAAATATTGGTATAACTGATGTCATGCTAAGTAGGGACGATATGCTACCCCTTTATTTATTTTTTTTGATTTTTTTTTTTTGTGTTTTTTGTTTTTTTTTTTGTTATTAATATGTGGTCATTTTGATATTTATTGGAATTAATTATCTATTACTAAATTAAGTTTAGAAATGTCTAGACACAGGCTTCTAGGCCCATTTTGACAAGATAACCACGATTATATATTTTTTTTCTCAAAAGTGTTAATTAAGTAATCATAAGGTGCATGGAGCCGTGTATACATTATGCTATACTGAGGGGTGCGGTTAAGATGCAACCTGATCATTAGGTTTGCACTCGACTATACAGTGACAGTGCGATCCCCTTTTTTTTTTTTTTTTTTTTTTTTTCTCTCTTCTTTTTCTTAACTATACCTCCTCTCCCCCTCCCTCCCTACATAACTCCTGTGGTGGAAACAGGAACTTTTAGGGTTAGCAACATAATCAGTTTGCTTGAACTCTAGAGATGATGTTTGTATTTTATGACTGTTCTGTTAAGTGGATGAATGAAAGAAGGAGAGGAGAAACACTGGGGGCAATATATTACTTTCATGACCATTAGGGTCTTTACCTTAAACGTCCAGGGACTAAATTCTCCACAAAAAAGAAGTGCCTTACTTAAATCATTGCAAGATAATAATATTGATCTTGCTTTCATTCAAGAAACCCACTGGATAAAGTCGCATATCTCCTTATGGAAATTTAAAAATTACCCCCATGTTTATTCAGCTAATATGGAAGGCCAAAAGAAGAAAAGGGGAGTGGCTATAATCTTTTCTAATAAACTTAAAATAGATCTCATATATGAGGAAGCTGACCCTAATGGACGCTTCTTGATATTAATAGTTAAAATTAATGATATTAAGTTTACATTAGTTAATGTATATGCCCCAAATAGGATTTCTGTCCGTTTTTTGGATAAACTTATTACTAAAATTGACTCTCTTCAGACGGGCACTCTCCTATTTGGTGGGGATTTCAACTCTGTTCAAGATCCTAAGTTAGATCGCAGTCATCCTAAAAACTCATCTTATGGGATCCAAGATTTTTTGTTAAGAAATTCTCTGTTTGATTGCTGGCGCACTATTCACCCATTAGAGAGAGACTATACCTTTTTTTCAAATATGCACCAAACGTACTCGCGAATTGATTTTTTCTTGACAAAACCAAACTCTCTGAAAATGGTGAAAGATTCCAAGATAGGAAATATTACTTGGTCGGACCATGCACCGGTCTTTCTAGAGATTGCTAATAATCCCGATTATACAACAAGAAACAAATGGAGACTAAATGAATCCCTATTGAGAAACACATTAATTTTAGACGAATTGTCACAGGAGGCTAAGCAATTTTGCCAGGTCAACGACAACGGAGAAGTATCCGACCCTATCCTTTGGTGCGCATTCAAGGCATACATGAGGGGAGTATTGATAAAAATAGGCACTAGAGAGAGGAAACGCAGGGGCTCTACATTGACTGAATTACATATAAAATTAGCTGAGCTAGAGAGAATTAATAAAAATAACAGGGACCTTCCTATGCTCCACCAGATAAAAGCTATTAGAAAGGAAATCGTAACTAAAGAACAGGAAAAAATCAATTGGATGCTTTTACAACTTCGCCAGAAATGGTATTATTCTAGTAATAGGGTAGGAAAAATATTATCTAATAAACTTAAAGCCAAACATAAAGCTGAAACTATTAAAAAGATTATAGTTGGAAATAAGCACTTCCTTACCCCTAAAGATATATCCAATGCTTTTGCCAATTATTACAAAACTCTATATAACCTTCCCGAGTCTCCATACTCGGACTCGGAAATAACTACATTCTTACAGAAATTAAATCTTTCAAAGATCTCAGCCCCACAATTACAACTTCTAAATCAACCTATCTCATTAGTAGAAATTAAGAGATCAATAAAGGAAATGAAATTAGGAAAAGCTCCCGGCCCGGATGGATTTTCTTCCCTTTTTTATACATCGCTTCAGCAAACGATTGCCCCGCTACTATTGCGAGTATTTTCCACATTTTCGCTAACGGTGCAACCACCAGTAGAACTTCTCCAAGCGGCGATAATTCCAATACTCAAGGAAGGCAAGGACCCAAGCTCTACACTTAACTATAGACCTATTTCCTTAATTAACTTAGACATTAAGATTTACTCTAAAATATTAGCGCAGAGACTAAAACAAGTGGTACTAAACATTATTAATAAGGATCAGACAGGATTTGTGGAAGGCAGGAGTCCCATGGACAATACCCGTAAGATTTTAAACCTCTTACATAAGGCAAACTCCCTTCGAATCAAATCAGCTTTTTTGGCGCTTGACGCGGAAAAGGCGTTCGATCGGGTGAATTGGAGATACTTAGATGCCGTGCTAACAAATTATGGTTTTGAGGGAACATTTAAAAATTATGTTATGAACCTTTATACTAATCCAACTGCCAAGGTGGTCGGCCATCTATTGGACTCAGATTGGTTCCCTATAAAAAATGGAACTCGCCAAGGATGCCCATTAGCCCCGTTACTTTATATTCTTACTATAGAGCCTTTTGCGGAGTTATTGAGACAATCGCCCGACATATTTGGTATACAAATTAACTCAGAGTCATTTAAGATCTCTCTCTACGCAGATGATGTAATTCTTTCAATGACGAATTTAACTTCTTCTCTTCCCGCACTTTTTAAGGCGATAGATAAATATAGCTCAATTTCTAATTATAAAATTAACCTTGGTAAAACGCAGGTTATCACGACCTGCTTTACGCAAGATGAAAGAACTGAGCTTGGGTCCTTGTGTCCACTCGACTGGAATTCTAATGTTTTAGACTACCTTGGAATTAATATTACAAATGAGCTCCCCTTACTTATCAATTTCAATTACAAAAAACTAATTGACAAAATAAAAGCACAGCTCCTAAGGTGGAAAAATTTAGAAATTTCTTGGATGGGCCGAATTCACCTAATAAACGGATATTTAATCCCCAAAATTCTTTATTTTTTCAGAACAATCCCCTTAAGAGTTCACCCCCCTATTTTGAAGCAGATCCAGCAAACTATGGATCAATTTATTTGGCAGTATAAAAGACCAAGAATTACATATAACATCTTAACTAAAAAATCAAATAGAGGGGGAATATCTTATCCTAGTATCAATAAACTCCATGAAGCTACAATGCTGACCCATTATTTGGCTTGGGACAAAAAATCTAATAATTTCCCAAAATGGCTATATATAGAGGAATTAGACATTGGACTTGGTGAATTATATTCTCTCTTCTGGGCGGATACAAATAGATTGAAAGATATAAAAGTCTCGAATCCCATAATTCATGATACACTTAAAACACTTTCTAAACTAAAACGAACTATGGGAATAAAGAGAACTCTTATGCCCTCCACCCCTATCGAGGCTATCCGATTTTTTATCAGAGATATAGACTTGTCCAGATGGCAAGGATGCGGCATCTCTTGTATTGGCAATTTGTTAGACCAAAGCACTATTATACCCTTTCCTCAGTTATGTAATTCCTTTACCCTACCATCATCTGAACTATTTTCTTTTTTGAGGATGAAGAATCTTATTGACCAGGTAGGGATTGATAGAAACCCCGAATTAGAACATTGGTTAACAAAACATAAAAATAAGAAACAAATCTCAAGTTCATCTATACTTCTACTATCATTGCAAAAAGATGAGAAAGATCCACCGATCCTGAAGTGGGAAAATGACCTAGGTATTGAGTTTTCCTTGGACCAATGGCGTCAGGCCTTTGTCCAAACAAAAAAGTTCGTCCACTCAATAAGCCTAATAGAGATTTATATTAAGATAACTTACAGATGGTACCTGGTCCCAACTAGACTTAATAAAATCAGTACCGTACATTCAAATAGATGCTGGCGTTGCTTTTCCCATACGGGCACCTTTGTTCATATCTGGTGGGAGTGCCCGCAATTGTTAAATTTAAGAAAAAATCTCTTGCAACTACTTGGATCACTCTTTCACAGTCTGGAACAATTAGACTCACAGGTGTTCCTCTTCCACTTGGGACTTGAGAATTTTTGTTTAAATTATAGAATCTTAATCATACATGTCCTTATGGCCGCAAAGATATGTATAGCTAGGCACTGGAGACAACCAGGTTTATTTAACTGGAGATTAGTTATCAATCAAATTAACCATCAGTACCTAATGGAAAGAGGATATTACAACAAAATTAATAAACTTGTCAAATTTGACAACATCTGGCGACCCTGGAAACAACTTTGTGATATCGACTCCCAGAATGCTAGAGATCGTAATTGAGGATTAAGATCTTTATCTCTTTTTCTATATATATTTATATAACTTACTTACTTATCTATTTATCTATTTATTTATCTATTCTCTTCTTTACCATTCGCTGTACCCCTGGGCGGACAATTTATTATGACCCAACTCTCGATCAATAGCTAGCCCCCATCTGTTTCTCATCTCCTCCTAAGTATGACTGACGTATGAATGATATATGTGGTATCTGTCATTGATATTTGGCTGCTATATTTATAGCTTATGCCAAATATCCTGTAATTTATTCTTTGGTTGTTTTTTTCTTTATTTTTTTTTTTTTTTTTTTTTTTTCCCTTCCATTCGGTGGGGCCAGGAATATAGCGCCTGTTCGTTTATAAAGTCCTTAAATAAATATATAATTTATTGTAATATTAAATATAGCAACAAACGAGGATTGGACAACTTGTTTTGCTTGGAATAATTGTTTAAACGTATTTATGATTATATATTTCTTTGTCGGCAATAAAGAACCGTTATTGCAATGCCTTACCGATGTATTCTATGTTTGTGTTAAACTGCTTGGAAAATTAAATAAATATAAAAAAAAAAAAAAAAAAAAAAAAAAATTGGCCACAGATTTTAATATGTATGGGAAACAAACACAATCAATTCTTAACACAATAAAGTCATCGTCAGAATTGACACCACAAGTAATACAGTACATACATTCCCCCCATTGTTTTCCAATCATCCCCCTGACAATGACACCCCCTTCCCATACGTATAAAAATACCATTAACCCCAAAACCAATTGGGGAAGAGCATACAGAGATGCGCTTTTTCCACACCAGGTTCTGAGCCACCAACTCAAAACCACCAACACTAACAAAACCAGAAACACACTATTTCCTATTAACCAACCATTATTCCACCCCCACCTTACACTGAACAGCCTCGCCACTGTGACACTGACGAGAAGACCCTCAATCATCCTGCCAATAACAGGGAGGGTGGGAAATTCAGGTAAGAAAAACTATTTAAAAGTGACAGTCACAAAATGGAGGGACCTATTTATACAGGACCTCCCAAAGTCCCTTAACCAATGTCGCTTAACCCCATTATCCTAAGCCTACCTCCTCACCCAGTCAAGGCCCCTTTCACTTAGCTATTCTGGTTCCATGGGCTACACTATGATTTGTCTATGTGGGCATGTTTGGGCATTATCTGCTATTTAAGTGTAACCAGTGCTTGCTCTGAGCACCGTTAAATGTAATCTGCCCAGAGCCAGCTGTGCTGGTCCCTGCGGAAAGGGGAGACCCCAGAATCTGTAATGACAGCCTGATTTCCTGTGAACAGGTGGGTAAATGTTCCAGCCAGTGCAAAAACAATAGGACATCTAGACCATGCCAGTCATATAGACCATGTTTTATAGGATGTAATATAGTCGCCAAAAAGGATTTAACCATGAATGTAGCTGATTTTATATCTCAAGAAGAACCAAAACTATCAGATGCCTACTGGGTTTCAGAGGAATTAGTACTTTTACTATATAAGGGTCAAGCTTGAGGCAAAGTAAGTTACTTAGGGCCAACTAGATTCGACAGAAACATGCTGTAATACTGAGTTGTTTGGGAGTGTATGTGTGTGCCACATCCAAACAATGAAACAGCAGATCGGGTTTGTATGGGGCGCTGTTAGCAAGTCATTTTCCCAGTGTGCCAGATGGTCAGCCCAGGCCTGGTTCTGCACATTAAAATAATGTACCACATTAAAATAATTTCTACCCACCATGATGTCATTTAAAAAGGTTCCCTGTTTAACAAGATGTCTGGTTAGCCTTGTTAGCCTTAGTTATAGAAAAAAAAGGTTTCATCTACAACACACTTGTTCAGAACTAATTGTTTAGCTAATTGTTTACGTCTATTATCCATGCAATGATTCAAAGCAAGATTTGTGAGCTGATTACATGTATATGTTATGAAGAAAGGTTAACAAATTTAAATCTGTTTAGTTTAGAAAAACGGCGCCTCAGAGGGGATATGATAGCATTATATAAATATATTCAGGGCCAATACAAACTGTGTAGGAAATTCCACACAATACAAATTGTGTGGAAATCTGTTCATAAACAGGACTATGCATAGGACAAAGGAGATGTAGTCTAAGGCAGAGTTTTTACAGTAAGGACAATAAGGATGTGGAATTCTCTGCCTGCAGAGGTAGTTTTACCGGAGTCTGTACAGACGTTTAAACAGTAACTGGATGAATACTTGAAAAAACTTAACATTCAGGGATATAATCTTTAATTATGGGGAAATCCAGGAGAAATCTGACTGCCATTTTGGGGGCAAAAAGGAATGTTTTCCCTGGTTAGTGCAAAATTGGAAAGAACCAAACTGGGTTTTTTTTGCCTGCTTTTGGATCAACAGCAACAAATTAACAGATATAGGAAAGGCTGAACTTTTTTTCAGCCTATAAAACTATGTAACTATATATATATATATATATTTTTTTTTTTTATTTTTTTTTCAAGTGTGCAGCACAGTGAGAGCTATACATGAGGCAAGTGGATGATCAGGCATGTACTGTTGGTGGATTGAGGGTGGATTCATCATGAAACAACATAATCCACTTTTAAACATAAATGTTTTTGATGAATCTCAAAAATCTGAGAAGCCATGGAATGTTCCTGCTGATTCCTGGACACAATGACCATCACCTGATGACTGCTTATTGATATGTGTGTTGTATGGTGTCAACCTGGCTCTTGTGACTTGACACATAGCAGAGGTCACCATGCAACAGTTTTTTTTTTAGTAGTAATGAATTTACATGAGAATTAGTTGCCTGAATTTCAACAGCAATGTAAGACGTCCACACTGACCAATAAGTTGCCTCCCTACGCTCTGTGTTTTTTGTTATTTCTTTTTACTTTTCTGCAGATGCACAGTTTGCTGTACAATGTTTAATGATAAGTATTGTTGATCCACTTTAGTAATTAGACATTCATCCTTCAGATAAGCTTTAGCACAGGAATTAGCGGCCCGTTTTTTTTTATCCATGTAATTAGAATTTATTTGATCTTATTGCGGTAAAGCTTGAAAACAAATAATTAAAGTGAATGATACTGAACACTAATGCTTAGTAGAAATACAATTATTTCACTTATTCCCCTGATTAGAGATGTTGACATTAATTACCAATGAATAAAGCCATCTGATAATTCTTCCTTTGCTTTTCTTATACCGTATGGTCAAATCAGTCTGGAAAATTTCCCATAGGTTCTACCATTGACTTGACTGTTTACTGGATAGATTATGAATACGATTAACCAGACCTTCTTAGGTAAAAAGTAGAGTTTGGAGAATCGTTTGCTTAAAAGTTTAAGAAAAAAAGCCCTCAATCTGCCTGTTGATGCTGACTTCCACCTGCCTTATTGTCCCTGGTATTTACTGCACAAGTTTTTTTTTTCCAATAGTACAGTTTGCATCACATCTATCAATTACTTACTTGAAAATGTACCACAAGCACTGCCCCCAAATTTCTGTCCACTCTGCCCAACCCACATAATTTGCAGAAGGTACCTCCTTGTTGTTATTATTGTACAGATTATATCACCAAGTTTCCACCAACACTACCAAACTTCATTGGTATGCCATAGATACATTTACAATACAGCATTTATCACCTTTAGGTGGGTTGGGTATCAGCGGTGACACTGTCAGTATGATTAAAAATAGAGTAAGACCTTGTGCAGATGTGCATTTATTTCTTTTATGTGTGTATATGTCAGGACCCACATGGTCAGGGGTCCCCTTTCCTTGTCCCCTGCTGCACAGCTCCGTGGTAGCTCAGTAGGTCGCAACTGTGGTCACGGCTTGGGCCACAATCTCATAGTAGGCCGAAGCTGTGGATTAAAGTTGTAGCCGCCCTACAAACACCCTTTAGTGTATTCCACAGCAGGGGGTGGACGTTTATACCTGTGGAGGGTTAGGAGAGCCATGTGTTCTGATTACTAGGCCTCCGATGGCCTGTAAATAAGTTATCAGAGGAGTAGGTGTTATAGAAACACACGTCAAAAAAATCTAGCTTCATCAGGCCCTCTACCTCACCCACCGGTGTATTTAGTTAACCCCTTAAGGACAATGGGCGGTCCCATTGAAAACAATGCATTTTGAGCCCGTACATTAAGGGGTTAAAAAGAAAGAAGCCGGGGGGGGCGTGGTTTGCTCGAGGCCAAGATGGACGCTTAAGTCCAGAGCTGTGAGGCAGCTGGCCGTTAATTTGCTTCGGTTTTACACTTCACATCCACCATGGGCAAGCAAAATAGAGCCCAAGCTACTCCCAAAGCGTCTGGCTCATCAGACAAGGCGCCACTCACCTCTGTCCGCTCTTATTTTCCTGCCGCTTCTGACCGGCACTCGAGGGACTTCTTCCACGGGCCGCCATCTTCTTCTCCAAGCGTGGAGAGTGATGCTGCCAAAGAGCCGGCGTTTGCTGATGGATCGTCACGTCCAGGTTCCGGAAACAGTGCTTGGCACGCAAAAATCGACTCGCTGCCTACGAAAGATGACATAATGGCAATTATTGAACGCACAACACAAGGTATACGCGCCAGTCTTTCGGACATTCAAAACGATATCCGCCATATTGGCGACCGCGTGGCCTCCTTGGAGGAAGACCAACCTCGCATACACAACACTGTGGACTCCCTGACGGCCCAGCTGCGGAACCAAGCTATGCTACTGCAACAACTCTCGAGGAAACTCGAGGATCTTGATAATAGGGGCCGTAGGAACAACCTCCGGATTCGTGGCATACCGGAATCGGTGCTACACTCGGAGCTGCCGGCGACGCTGCAGGTGATTTTTAATAAGCTTCTCAATAGATCTCCAGATGCCGTTATCCATCTCGACAGGGCCCATATGGCGCTTCGTCAAAAGCCACCTGATTCCCTGCCTCCCCGCGATGTTGTTTGCTGCCTGCAAAACTACCCCCTCAAGGAGGATATACTGCGGGCCTGTAGGAGGCAACCCTCCATTACTTGGGATTCTCATCCCATTGAGATATATCAGGACTTGTCGCCTGTCACTCTACAATCTCGCCGTATGCTTCAACCTGTCACCCAGGCTCTACGAGAGGCTAATATTCCCTATCAATGGGGATTTCCCTTCGCCCTTATAGTACGCCGTGGGTCTGACTCTTACGTTATCAGGCAAGCGAAGGATGTGAACAGCTTCACGGAAGCCCTGGGTCTGCCTCGCTGCCATGTGCTTGATTGGGAACCCACCTTTCACCCTCCTCAGAGCCTGGCGGATCCTTCCAGAGAATGGTCACCTCGTCCGCAACGAAAGAAGCGTCAGAGGAGACACGAGGACGCCACAGCTTGAGGTCTGATTCTTCTCGGGATGTCTGTACCTTTGGGCCGCAAACGGGTCCATATCGGTGCTGTTTATCTGCTTCTACCGCTGGACGGTTCTTCTCCATCACGGACTCGCACCTCCTAGTGCTGTTGTATTGTTTTGGTGGTAAGACTTTCCTGGACTTGCCTTTCTCAATATGCTTACTCGTATGGGCTCGTCTGGTTGATGTTTTTTTTACTTTTTTCTATTTTGTATATCACCTTATCAGCGCATTTTGTTTCTGTTCTCGCAACTATTATGGTGTGGGGGGTCTCGGTTTTATGCATTTACATATGCCTGTGCTCCTGTTTGCACATTATTATGCCGCCTTACCTCTCATTGTTTTATATGTGGATGCTCTTTTATTAGGCCAGGTGCACGGCTTGGCTCGTTGTTGGATATTTGTTTTGTCCATTTGTACTGTGATTAGTCTATCCTGGCTACCTGTGACTTACTCCACTTCTACGGGAGTGGACATATGGTTTACTGACCCTTCATGGGTCAATGGGCTCACTACTCGATGCCAAGGCTCCTCAGTTATGCCCTGATCCTCAGTTATGCCCTGTTGAGACATCTGGGACTCGGTTAGTTCCTGTTTTCTTCCTTAGTTTGGATTTTGTTCCTGTTTTCTTTTATTTGTTAACTGGGTTTGCCCTAATGCTATTCTCTGTCACCAAGCTTCGCCTTCATTGGTCTGATGATGGCCCCTGATAATATTAAAATCACCTCCTTGAATGTTCGGGGGTTGAATAAACCACAACAGCGTTCTAAATTGTTGCATGTCTTATATTCTAGTAAAATCCACATAGCGTTCATACAAGAGACACATTTTCGACAGTCGCAGGAGTTTCGGCTCACTAACAAACAGTTTGTCCACTGCTTCTTCTCTAGTTCCCCTGATTCCAAGACTAAAGGAGTCGCCATCCTCCTCCATAAATCGTTACCCTTTCGCTTATTGGACGTTTGGAGGGATGTAGATGGCAGAGCATTGTTTGTTAAATGTGTCTTGGGCAATACTAAAGTGACGCTCGGTAATGTGTACGCGCCGAATCGGAGTCAGCATTGCTTTCTGTGCCGTACATTCTCACGCCTGGGTGACTTTCAGGAAGGGCTTATGATCTTTGGAGGAGATATGAATATGGTCTTAGATCCTC